>QLOH01000073.1:1200000-1800000 GCA_026901365.1 Sesbania bispinosa
TTCGACAGCGCTTCTAGCACTCCAACCTCCACATTTACACCCACCAAGCTACTTTTATGAAAATTCACCTTTAGTCCTGCTACCAATTCAAATAGCTATAACACTATTTTTATCACCCATACAGTTTCCACTGTAGCTTCTCCCACAAAAATAGTGTCATCTGCATACTGTAAGTGGGAAATAGTAACTTCATCATTTCCAACCCTGTACCCTTTAAAAAGGTTTGATTGGACCGCTCTGCACATAAGCGAGTTAAGGCCTTCTGCAGCGATAAGAAACAAAAAAGGTGCAAGAGGGTCACCTTGTCTTAGACCCCTGCCAGCCTCAAACTCAGAAGTTGGGCTACCATTAATCAAAACAGAAATCCTAGAGGACCTTAAACATTTTGCAATCCACTCTCTCTATTTATAAGGAAAATTCATTCGTCCATAACATATTGCAAGAAATCCCAATTTACAGAAGCATATATATGCCTTTTCAAAATCAATTTTGAAAAGTAAACAATTCTTCTTTTTCCATTTCTTCCTCTTCAAGGATCTCATTGCAATGACTTACTATGAAAAATAAATCCGCCCCTCACGAAAGCAGACTGAAATTCAGAAATGACATCACCGATCACCTTTCGCAGTCTGTTAGCAAGCACCTTAACTTCAACTTTGTACATGCACCCAATTAAAGAAATTGGCCTGAACTCTTCTATCTTCTGAGGGCTATCAATCTTGGGCACCCAAAACGATGAAAGAGCTATTTGACCCCTTAACAAATTTGCCATTTGTATGAAACTCATTTATAAAACCAATGAAGTCCCCTTTTATGATATCCCAGAAATCTTTTAAAAAGTGTGAAGTTGAACCCATCAGGGCCAGGACTCTTCGAACCACCACAATCAAAGATTGCCTCCTTGACCTCCTCCAGAGAAAGGTGGAGATCAAGCTCTCAGCAGCAGCATAAAACAACGAAGTAAATTCCACGCCATCAATGGTAGGTCTCTGCCAAGTTTGGTCTTTAAAGTGAGACTTAAAATACTCCGAAACTGCTTCTTTTATGGAAGTGGGCTCGGAGAAACGCACATATTTACCTTTATACTTCTGATTTCATTCTGCATTCTCCTTTTGTTGAATACAAGCATGAAAGTATTGGTATTAGCATCTCCCTCTTGTAACCATCCCATTCTTGATTTCTGAAACAGGAGATTATGCTTCATTGACAATAATGAAAATACTGAGCTCTCCATTCTTGTCTTTGTTGAACTTCCTCCATCCGTAAAACCCATCCTCATCTTGAATATCTAATCGATGACCTTCTTCTATGGCTTCATTAATTTTACAATCTAGATTTCCAAATGACTCCATATTCCATTTCCGCAGCTGATTTTTCATTGCCTTTAGCTTTTCTTTCAATACAAATGAAGACCAACCCTCCACTTTTATTTCTGACCAAGCTGTCTTAACAAAATCTGCAAAACTAGGAAAGCCCCTCCAACAATCAAGTACTCTAAAAAGGCTTTGGTCCCCAATTGATCAACTCTTGTTTTAGCAATATTGCACAATGATCTGACAGACCTCTTTTCAACCCCCATTGTGAAGTGCTCCTCCATCTCGAAATCTAATCAGGTGAAATAAGGAATCTATCCAGCCTACTCATGCATGAACCATATCTTTTATGCCAAGTATATTTCCTCCCAAAAAGTGGAAGGTCAATTAATTCCGCCTCTTCAATGAATTTAGCAAAACACATGTCCTCCCTCCTCCATAAGCTGGAAGCCCCTCACCTCTTTGACTCAGACTTTACAGATAAAATCCCCCAAAACACCATAAATTACCTCCACGCTGCCTCTTAGCATATAGTAAATTCACCCACAAATTCTTTTTCCCGACTAAGTCAACATGGAGCATAAACATTCACAATGAAACAAAATATCTTTTCCACCCCCCACCATCCACTAACACCTAGGAAATTTGTATTAGAAAATGTCTCATATACCTCAAAAGATGATTTCCTCCACATTGATAGTAGCCCCCCTGACAAGCCAATGGAAGGAACAAAATTCCACCCAAACTCACCCCCCCCACATAATGAAAGACATAGTTTTTCATCAATCTCTTCTTTTTTTGTCTCCTGTAAGCATATAAAATCAATCAATTATGTTTGGAATTAGCTTCTTTAGTTCCAACTTCTTCACCCTGCCACATATTCCACGGATATTGTATGAAGCAATAATCATAAAGAAAACAACAACACCCAAACCAGGAAACAATGATACCAAGACTATACAATATCCAACCTCCCAATGGCTACACGATCTCTAACCTCCTTTTCTGCAAGTTTATTTTTCAATACCCCTTATTATATATTTTATCTATTTTTTTATTCTATATTAAAATTATTCTTTTGATGCACGTGTTATGTTTGCATTTTTTTTATTTTTTAGTCTTACTTTTGTAAAGTGGATTTATTTAATGAACTGTAGAAACCACATGAAACACTAGAAGGGGTGTTGAATAGTGTTTTATAATTTTCAAACTGATTTTGGAAAACCTTTAACAAGCAGAACTTTTCACAAAGAAGTTTTAGCAACTTGCTGAAACTGGAAGTTTTAGTACTTGCTAAAGCAATTTCAGCAGGTCCAATAAAACAGTTTTGCAAACTTGTTTTTCAATAAGTTTCGTTTGTTCTTCAGTTTCAATGTTATAAATAGTATACTCAGAACCCTCCAAGTTAGTACAAACCAAATATAAGGAGATAAGGATAAGAGAAGACTTAGCCAAAGATTTATACTGGTTCACCCCCACTTCCACTGTGAGCTACGTCGAGTCCCAAAGCCAAACAACTATGGATTTCTACTAATCTCAGAGATTACAAGTATTCTTTTTTATCAAGCCTCTTCAGGCTATACAACACCAAGTATTCTTGTACAGTCAAGCCTCTCCAGGCTCTAAACCAAGTATTGTTTAACCACAAGCCTCTCCAGGCTCAACAACAAGTATTCTTTCTTCCACCAAGCCTTTCCAGGCTCTCAGACATTAAAAAGTGTTTACAAAGAAAATGGTTTAAGTTTTGAACCAAACAAGTTCTTTACTTAAACTCAAACAGACTTGTATAGGATAACTGAGTATAACTCAAGATAAATGAAATTTTGTTGTACACTAAAACAGAGAGTATGCAGCGTACAATTTGACAGCGTTTTGGCTTGATACTATATCTTCTCTCTTCTTTTGAAGTCCTTCACGAAGCTATATATATATATAGGAACAAAATTAAGTCCGTTGAAGATTGCTAAAACCACTGTTGAGAAATAGCATTAAATGTTGTGAGAACCGTTGTGAGACAATCTTCTGATAGCTTCTGACTTGAGCAGTGCAGGTGTGCAGATATGATTCAGTTCTGACACGTTTGTAGGTACTATGATACATATGTTTTCCCTTTCTAAAATGATGTTTCAAAATGATCAAAGGATCTCTGTTGTCTTTCCTTAAAAAGTCATGCTTGCAGAAGACGTTGAGGATGCATTTAAATCTTGAGAAGAAAGCCGTCTGACATTAGACAAATGCCACGTAGGAAGTCTTCGGCATGTCTTCATATTTCAGATAGTACATCTCTTCAGAGGGTTGAATAACTTCAGCAGGTTCTTCTCCTTCAGAAGGTTGCACCACTTCAGAGGGTTGCTCCTTCAGAGAGTTGCTGAAACATAGAAAAAATACCCTTAAGAGAATTTGTACTAATATTCTAGATGTTTTAACCAAATTTGTAATTCATTAAAACTCAGGGCTATGAGACTTAAACATTATTAATCACTTGATAATATTTTGAGACTCAACATGAACCACGTGTATATTTCATGGGAGACTGTTTCGCTCCTGTCATCAACATCGACATCATGGTGGAGCTAACTCTCTCACTGAGTTTTTTTCCATAAACTTTATATAAGTTTAAAGTGATTAGGTTGTGGGATTTAAAATCTCAATATATTTTAAATTTATAATTAAATTAATGATGTATTGGTTATTATTTTCTATAAACATCTAAACAATATGATCTTCACATTCTATTAATTGATGTATATATATGATTATATTATAAGTTAATTTTATTATAAAAAAATTAGTATTAGTAATATATATACAAATAAACTCCAACCGCAACCCAACGTAATCCGTGCGAATGCACGATTACTGTGTTAGAAAATGCTAGTTATTTTCTAAATCCGATCCAAAGTTAACTTAAAGAAATTAGTAAATATATATTCACAATTTTCAACATCTATTTGGAGGCAACAATGTACTATTATTTGGAGAGTTGAGGCAACAATTTCATAACATATTTTTCTCATCATTGAGCTTGAGAAAAATTTTAGAATATAATATTTTTCTGCTACATTTATTAGAATTTGAGCAGTGAATCATTTTGGGAGTCCCTAGCTTGAAAGTCCCTAATTTTGATATTAATATGAGTTATCATGTTAAACAATTTGGTCAACGAAATTGATGGCTTATATTGTCTTAATCTCTATAAGCACATGTCGATGCATATTGGTTTATAAAAATGACAACTTTATGACAAGTTAACCATTTCATCAATTGATGTTTGTAAGCAAAGGAAGTGGAAGAGTGAAGACAAGTTATGAAGAAGAGTGAATAGATAAGATTTGAGAGAATTTCTTTAAACTTTCTTAAATACTATTTATTTAAATAAATTTTAAAAAAATTTAAAATATTTCTAAAACATTTTGAAAAAAAGAGTATAAATTTTTTATTTTGACAAGTAACTTTAAGTAACTTTTGTATTTTAAAAAAAACTGTAAAATTTTTTTAAAATAAAAAAATTCTTTTTTATAATTGAAATTAATTAAAAATAAATTTTGAATTACATTAAAACCTCTAAAATTTAATATCCACGTTAAAATGCAAGGAATAGTATAAAAGTTTATATTTTCATAAAAAGATTTACACTAAGTATGTTACCAAAAAATAAAAAATAGCAAAAATAACAAAATTACATTCACATTAAAATATATTACAACAATAAATAGACATCAATAGATAAAAAGTAACCATAACAATGCAATCATATGAAAGAGTAACAAGAACAATGTTTAGACCACTCAAATGAATCCAGAACAGTATATTATGCCACACATCGGCATCATAGAGAAACTAAGAATCGTTTACCATTTTAACAGCTTGGTTTAATGTTCAAAAAAGCACTTCCATATGATAGTAATATGCGTTGAAGTACTTCAAATTAATGGAGAGATTATCAGAAGCCTTTGGTAGTGACAACAAAGTTTTAGCCACATCCATTGAGTAATTATCACGTACTGATATGGTAATCTTTTCCATCATCGTGGCTCTTGTTATGAGGTACTTTGTAAATTCCACTTCTTCCACTTCACCTTTGAAACCTCTCATGTACACAAACTTCAACTTCTGGCGAATACAGTTGCATAGTTCTAGCCTCTCCCAAAACATTGACATGGGATATGACAGAGGATGATCACTTGAGCTACTAACAGGGCTTTTATTCCTGTAAAACTATAAAAACCATAACTATATATTAAAATTTTGTCCACAGTGACATAGTGAACATTTAGATAAGAATCCTAATGAAGGATAATGTCACATACTGGTAAAACAATTTTGAGAACTTGTAAACTGATACATAATCTTAAGACAAAAGGAAGTTCCATGGCTTCTTCTATGTAGTTAAAATCCAAATCCATAGACAGTTTTGATAAGTTCTGAAATATATTGTAACTTGGAGTTTGCTGGGAAATAAAGAAGAGATTGTTAGGATCACAATACAAATATATACTATATAAGAAGAAACCTAATGCATCCAAAAAGATCAAAGCAATAATTTAAAAAGTAATTATACTAGAGAATCAACGAAGACTCATGGTTCCATAGGAAGTCAAACTAAATGACAGTGGAAGAAGAGGTTGCCATATTTAAAAGTAGGTGGATATTGCAAATCTCAGCAAAGACATACATATGACTTATGGATGAAAGATCACCGACATAACCTTATATCCCATGCACGACAATCCTACTAGTTGAGCTAATACAGTAAAAATATAATTTTATTTGGCATGACTCCGTGCACTTTTGGTCCTTTTATTATGTTTCATTTACTTGTTAATCTGGTTTCCCGACCCATTGATTTTTCACTTGAATACAGTCTCCCAATTTTTCCTTTTGTGTTTGTGGATGTAGTTAGGTTATAAAACTCTCTCCTCTCATCCTTCCCCCTCTTCCCCTTCTAACCTTGTTATTCTCCTTCCTTTCCCCTTTTCTCCAAACTCTCAAACACACCTTAAGGATTCTTAAACCGAGTTATATTAATTACTCCTATAACACTTTTATGCAACAACAACATTATTATTTTTATCTCTTTTCATTATATCAATCATTTTATTCTGCTCAGCTCTTTGTTCTCTTTCTATCCTTCTTTTTGTTGCATGAAGCATTATATAGAAGAATTTTACAAATAAAATTTCTTTCTTAAAGCTGCAAACACAATTGCTATGGATGTTTGGCTCATGGAGTCTCTAGTATGACACTAAATAATAAAGACAACACACACACACACACACACACACACACATATCAACATAAGCTATGGGAAAATTTAACAATCCAATATTCATGTTTAACTTAACCAAATCCAAATTCTGGTTAAAGAATAACTTTAAATCAATTCAATAGAATACCATACTATATGCAATATGTCGTCGATCATGTAAAGATGTAGTGAAAGCATTAAAACTTACTAATACTGAAAGATGATCACCCCAGTGTGAAAGAACATCATGGCTTCGCAAAATAGATCTCTCTTCTTCGAACGAAGACATTCTTGCAAATAGAATATAGTAGTTGTAAGAACGAAAAGTCTCAAGGCATGGGGCATAAATGCTTACATTCTGCAGTAGGCAACGTGTAGAATCAAGAGACAAAACATCAAGGTTTGGAGTAGAAATTCCTAGCTCATCCACCCACAGAGCATGGAGTTGCAAAACTTTAAGTTTTGAACTACTAATGATGAGTCTCGTGATCCCAGTAGACTGAATTAGACTTAAACTTTCCAGGGCCTTACAATTTTCTAGAATCCCCACTTAGGGTTTCATCATCCAAGTGTGTCCTCTTCAGTTTGAGGGTTTTGAGCATCTTGCAATTCTCAAATGCATACCCAAAATCAATTGTGTAGTCGATCAACTCAACTGAATCCAGACAATCAAAAACCCCACTTCGGAAATGGGGTTTAGAAATTTCTAAGTTTGAAACTTCTCTTAAATCAGGTAAACACTTAAGGCTCAGATCTTTCAAGCTTTTATTTCTCTCAACTAACAAATCAACCCAAATCCCTACTTCACCAATCGAAAGGCTCTTTTGAAAATGCACAAAGCGACAACTAGATATGTCACCAGAGTGATGAAAAATCAATTGAAAGACCAAGATCCATACCTATAAACTCCTTCATCTTTAGATTTATCGAGAAAGGAACCTGGGTGTGGGAAAAGTGCTCGAGAATGCAGAAGTTGGGTCATAGGTATTATCATGTGATTCACATCAAGTTCTATTTGTGAGGTTTGTTTCCAAAGACCTTTCCACCTCTTTGAGAGGACATTGCGTCTCACAGCTTCATCAATGTGAAGCTTAGAGAGGATGTTGGTTATGATTTCATCTGGAAGATTGCTGATCAAATCTCCATTCTCATCATTTTGGACTCTAACTCTGGTGTTTAGAATCGGAGATGGGATATTGGTGTGAGACATTTAGCTCTTGAGGGTTTAGAGTAACGCACTGTGAGTGAGAAAGGAAAATGGGCAGGTGAATTACTTTGCTTGTAGAAGTGGCTTTGAATCCCATGTGAGACAAGTCATTTTATGTAACGTTAGAACTCATGAAGGATCCAAAGTCTTTATTTTTCAAACTAATAAAAATTAAGACCATTGTCAGTTTCCATGTTTGTTTTCTCTAATGTAGTGAATTTTATAATTATTTTTTAAATCAAGTAATTATTTTCGTTTATCATTAATTAGTTGTATTAGTAAGAATTGTCCTAAGAATTGGTGCTATTATATCTGAAATAAATTAATGAGAGAATTCATTTAAATTTGAAAATATAAGATTGAAATTTTTCATTGTTGTTTAATACATGCTATATGATTTCAGTCATATAAGTAAAAAATTTAAATTTAATTAAATTAATTAATAAACTATTAATTTCTTTCTAGAAATCAAAGTTGATACCTTTATATATTATTACAATGAATAGATGTATGCATTAACCTTATAATTTAACTTTGGAAACAATATATTGGTATGATTTTATAATCTATAAACTTTTTTTTATTAATAATACCTTAAATAATTTAAAGACTTTTAATACGATAGTTCAAAGATCAATTTTAAAGTCAAAGTTGTATATAATTTTAAAAGATATATATCACACTTCTCATGTAGTTGTATTTTAATTTTCTAATTGCTAAATCGCAAATAACTCTGGTCAAATCATAGTGGACGTGGACTGTGGCCCCAAACAGACTTTACATGCAAGGTCAGAGGGTTAAACCCACAACTATACCTGTGGAAGATTCCCAGTCAAAGACAAAATAAAATAATTGTGTGGAGGGAAATCGAAAAGATTAGGGAAAAATCACATATTTGATTTCGATTTCTCATTTTTTATTGAGCACTCTTCTTTAAATTTTTCCTTCCCTTCAATATTGGGGAATTTAGATAGGAAGAAAAATGATTTAATATTGGTGAATTGTTTAAAATAAAATATCCTTAATTTTAGTTGTGGGGCTGCTCTCCTTCCAATGTTTCCCCCTGGCAATTATTTGGATGGCTAAGGATATTTGAGTTCGCTATGCCATGGGTTTCATGGTCTTAGTATAAGAATAGGTTGTTATTTTGGTTTCTTTTGTCTGTTTTTTGTTTTTGGTGTTCCGCTGATTTTTTTTGGTTTGTATTTATTTTTTCAACAAAGTTTTGTTTTCTCTTTTGTTTGTAGTATGGGTTGGAGTACCCCTGTACTCCTTTTTAATTTAATTCATTTTATTTAACAAAAACAAATATTAGTGCGAGATTCTTTTGCTTTCCTTCACCTTTAATTTATTAAAATTATAATAAAAAATTACATTTAATTTTCTCTCCTCTCCTTTAGAAACCAAATAAAGAGAACGAAAGAAATCTTTATTTTCTTTTTCCTCTCTCATTTCCTCTTTAAACTAAAAAAATTATTTTTTTAAATTAATCAAAAACATCAATAAAATATTAGTTACTATTCAATTATTTAATAAATAATATTTAGAAAATTCAATGACTAATATACATAATTATATATAAAACTATTAAATTTAGAGACTTTTATTTCGATTCTTCTAAGTTAAGTTTTAAGTCAAAGTTATATATTTTAAAAGATATATATATATATCTTACTTTCCAGACATTCTCATGTATTTTTTTTACTATTTTTCTAATTGCTAAATTGCAAATAACTCTTGTGAAATGCAAACTATTTGTCTGGAGGAAAACAAAAAGAGTGTGGGATTTAAATTAAAAAAATTCAAATCAATATATTAAAGAAACTAAATAGATAATTTTCTCACATGTGTTTTTATGTAATAAAATAGATAAGTAGAAACTGATTATTTGTTTCACATTCATATTCATTCTTATTAATTTGTCATGTACCATTGTTATTACAAATCATTGTTGTGCTTATTCACAATAATATTTGACTTGGGATGATTTGAAAATGACATTCAAAAGTAGCATATAGAATCTCACTATCAAGTCAAACTTGATATCTTACAACCACGAACAAGCCATTCTAAGGGCTTTATCATATTAATTAATTAATATAATAAAGAATGTATTTTATAATTAACATGACATATATTGTATGCTAAAATGGGTCAATATACCATTGGCCTCTAGGGCATCAACCAACAGGTTTCTATTTCTTCTTCTATTGTTGTCATTTATAGAGAAGCATCTGAAGTTCTCAACGCCTCTTGAAAGGTTAATAGTTCTTCTTCTTCTAATAAAAGATAGTATGCAACATTGCTTTCCATTACATAGTCTGAGTGGCACGATGATTTTCTTATTTGACGTGTTGTTCGTCGAAGTTCTACATCATTGAAATTGCTGATTCTGTTCTTCAGGCTCTAATTCTTCTTCAGAAGAATCATCTTATTTAGACTTTTCCTCTATCTGTACTATAGTAGTTTCTCTGGAAGTGTTATCATCTTTGTGCTCACTTTGTAGCTCATTTTCTAAAAAGATTACATCTCTGTTGACAGTAAACTTATGGGCAGTGTGATCCCATAGGTGATAGCCCTTGACACTTTCAACACAACCCAAGAATATACATCTCATGGATTTTGGATCCAACTTTGTTCTTTTTTGGGAGTTATACAATACATACACGGGACATCCAAACACGTAGAGAAGAATAATCTACTGGTTTTCCTTTCCACATCTGCATTGGTGTCTTAAGACCAATCGCAGTTGATGGTGACTAATTTATCACATAACAACGGATTCAACTGCTTAAGCCCCAAAAAGACTTGGCTAATCCGGTTTTTCTCAACACAACTCTTGTTATATCTATGCAAGTTTTGTCCATCTGCTCTGCTACACCATTCTGCTGAGGTGTTTTGCAACTGTGAATTGCCTCTTGATACCTTCTTGCTTGTAGAATGCCAGAAAATCACCAGCTACATATTTCCTCCATTATCAGTCCTCAAGCACTTGATCCTTTTCCAATTTTCAAGCTCGACTTGAGCTTTGAACTACTTGAATACTGGAAATACATCTGACTTCTTCTTGATTGGTTACACCCACAATCTCCTCGATCAATGAACGAAACAAAATATTTTGCTCCTCCAAGGGACATTTCCGGTGACTCCCACACATCAGAATGGATCAAGTTTATTATGTGTTTGCTTCTTGCAATCGACCTTTCAAACTTCAATATGTAATTCTTACTAATCACACAATGCTCACAAAAAGGTAAGTTTATTGTTTTGAGTATGGGTAAGAGGATTACGATTTGCAAGAACTTTCAAACCTCGTTCTGACATATGGCCCAATCTTCGATGTCATGTCATTGTCAGTTTTTTTTGGCTTGTTGTTGCAATTTATGCATCTCCACCTCGCAACGTATCTCCCTTAAGCATGTATAGATTTGTTGTGATGTTTTCAGTCTTCATCACTATAAGAGTGCCTCTCACCACCTTAAGATTCCACCCCTCCATATGGATCTTGCAACCGAGGTCATTTAGTTCCCTAATGGACAACATATTCTTTTTAAAGCCCTTCATGTCGTACCTATTGAATTGTTCGAATAGTACCAACATACATTTTTAATTTGACGGTACCAACTCCAGCAATTTCTAAGGCGTGATCATCTCCCATGAACACATATCCTTTCGTGGTAGGTTCGTAAGTGGTAAACGAGTTTCGATGTGGGGTCATGTACCATGTGGCGCCTAAATCCATTATCTAGACATCTATGAGTTGTCTTTTGCCTTTAGAACTTATTGTTGCTTCACTATGTAAGATTTCTCCATCATTTGAGGTACTTGCAACACATTCTTGAGAAGTTGTTGTTTCATGATATTTCTCTATATTCTTCTTATTGCGCCAACAATCTTTTTTTAAGTGTCCTCTTATGCCACAATGATAGCATTTGAGCTTCTTTTGTTAAGATTTTGGTCTACCCACGATTTTGAATCCCACCGGAGCCGTGTTCCGTTGATCTACCTCCAATCATCGTTAAAGCCTTCATTTGCTTGGAGCTCTCTGTCCTATTTCCTTATTTTTGCGTCTGGATTCTTCTTCAAGAATAGCTCCAACAACATTATCAAAGGATAGATAGTATTGTTTGTTACGATGATGATGAGTTAACCATACGGATCTAGTAAACTATGAAGTAGAAGCTCTGCACGTTCATTTTCTGCTATTTGAAATTTGATGTTGTAAGTTGAGTAAACAACGTATTAAGATTGTTGATGTGATTTGTCACCATGGTGGATTCACTCTTTCGAAGAGTATAGAGTCTCTCCCCTTTAGAAATATTCTAGTGTGAAGTGATTTGACCTCATACAATTTGATGAGAGCATCCCAAATCTCCTTTGTAGTTATCTTTTTTGCAATACTTGACAAAACTGAGTCCTGCCAATGCTAATTGCAAGTTGGAAATAATATTGTCATCCATCTCTTTCTACTTTTCATCATCTATATCTGATGGTCTACCTTTAATTGCAGTTAGGCAATTGTCTTTCCTCAAGATTGCTTTTATCTTCAATTTCCATAAAGGAGAAATTACTCCCATTGAACTTAGGGTTATGAGACTTAAACATTATTAATCACTTAATAATATTTTGAGATTCAACATGAACCACGAGTACATTTCATGGGAGACTGTTTCGCTCCTGTCGTCAAACATCGACATCATGGTGGAGCTAACTCTCTAATTGAGTTTTTTTCATACACTTTATATAAGTTTAAAGTGATTAGGTTGTGGGATTTAAATCTCAATATATTTTAAATTTAAAATTAAATTAATGATGTATTGGTTATTATTTTCTATATACATCTAAACAATTTTGATCTTCACATTGTACTAATTGGTGTTTATATATGATTATATTATAAGTTAATTTTATTATAAAAAAATTAGTAATATATATACAAATAAACTCCAACCGCAACCCAACTTCACCCGTGTGGATGCACGATTACTATGTTAGAAAATGCTAGTTATTTTCTAAATCTAGTCCAAAGTTAACTTAAAGAAATTAGTAAATATATATTCACAATTTTCAACATCTATTTAGAGGGAAAAATTTTCTATTATTTGGAGAGTTGAGGCAACAATTTCATAACATTTTCTCATCATTGAGTTTGAGAAAAATTTTAGAATATAATATTTTTCTGCCTAAATTTATTAGAATTTAAGCAGTGAATCGTTTTGGTAGTCCCTAGCTTGAAAGTCCCTAATTTTGATATTAATGAGTTATAATGTTATACAATTTGGTCGACGAAATTGATGGCTTATATTGTCTTAATCTTTATAAGCACGTGTCGATGCATATTGGTTTATAAAAATGACAACTTTATGACAAGTTAACCATTTCATCAATTGATGTTTGTAAGCAAAGGAAGTGGAATAGTGAAGACAAGTTATGAAGAAGAGTGAACAAATAAGATTTGAGAGAATTTCTTTAAACTTTCTTAAATACTATTTATTTAAATAAATTAAAAACATTTTAAAACATTTCTAAAACATTTAAAAAAAGAATATAAATTTTTTATTTTGACAAGTAACTTTAAGTAACTTTTTTATTTTAAAAATAACTGTAAATTTTTTTAAAGTAAAAAAAATACTTTTTTATAATTGAAATTAATTAAAAATAAATTTTGAATTACGTTAAAACCTCTAAAATTTAATATCCACGTTAAAATGCAAGGATATTATAAAGTGTATATTTTCATAAAAAATTTTATACTAAGTATGTTACCAAAAAAAAAAATAGAAAAAATAACAAAATTACATTCACATTAAAATATATTACAATAGTAAATAGGCAACAATAGATAAAAAGTAACCACAGCAATGCAATCATATGAAAGAGTAACAAGAACAATGTTTAGACCACTCAAATGAATCCAGAACAGTATATTATATCACACATCGACATCATAGAGAAACTATGAATAGTTTACCATTTTAACAACTTGGTTTAATGTTCAAAAAGCACTTCCATATGATAATAATATGTGTTGAAGAACTTCAAATTAATGGAGAGATAATCAGAAGCCTTTGGTAGTGACAACAAAGTTTTAGCCACATCCATTGAGTAATTATCACGTACTGATATGGTAATCTTTTCCATCATCGTGCTCTTGTTATGAGGTACTTTGCAAATTCCACTTCTTCCACTTCACCTTTAAAACCCCTCATGTACACAAACTTCAACTTCTGGCGTATACAGTTGCATAGTTCTAGCCTCTCCCAAAACATTGACATGGGATATGACAGAGGATGATCACTTGACGCTACTAACAAGGCTTTTATTCCTGTAAAACTATAAAACCATAACTATATATTAAAATTTTGTCCACAGTGACATAGTGAACATTTAGATAAGAATCTTAATGAAGGATAATGTCACATACTGGTAAAACATTTCGAGAACTTGTAAACTGATACATAATCTTAAGACAAAAGGAAGTTCCATGGCTTCTTCTATGTAGTTCAAATCCAAATCCATAGACAATTTTGATAAGTTCTGAAATATATTGTAACTTGGAGTTTGCTGGGAAATAAAGAAGAGATTGTTAGGATCACAATACATATATATACTATTTAAGAAGAACCTAATGCATCCAAAAAGATCAAAGCAATAGTTTAAAAAGTAATTATACTAGAGAATCAACGAAAGACTCATGGTTCCATAGGAAGTCAAACTAATGACAGTGGAAGAAGAGGTTGCCATATTTAAAAGTAGGTGCATATTGCAAATCTTAGCAAAGACATACATATGACTTATGGATGAAGATCACCGGCATAACCTTATATCACATGCACGACAATCCTACCAGTTGAGCTAATACAGTAAAAATATAATTTTATTTGGCATGACTCTATGCACATTTGGTCCTCTTATTATTTTAATTTACTTGTTAATCTGGTTTTCTGACCCATTGATTTTTCACTTGAATGCAGTATCCCAATTTTTCCTTTTGTGTTTGTGGATGTAGTTAGGTTATAAAACTCCCTCCTCTCATCTTTCCCCCCTCTTCCACTCCTAACCTTGTTATTCTCCTTCCTTTCCCCTTTTCTCCAAACTCTCAAACACACCTTAAGGATTCTTAAACTGAGGTTATATGAATTAGTCCTATAAACTTTTCTGCAACAACACCATTATTATTTTTATCTCTTTTCATTATATCAATCATTTTATTCTGCTCAGGCTCTCTGTTCTCTTCTATCCTTCTTTTTTGTTGCATGAAGAATTATATAGAAGATGTTACAAATAAAATTTCTCTTTCTTAAAAGTTGCACACACAATTGTTTGGATGTTTAGCTCATGGAGTCTTAGTATGACACTAAATAATAAGACAACACACACACACACACATATCAACATAAGCTATGGGAAAATTTAACAATCCAATATTCTGTTTAACTTACCAATCCAAATTCTGGTTAAAGAATAACTTTAAATCAATTCAATAGAATACCATACTATATGCAATATGTCTTTGATCATGTAAAGATATGTAGTGAAAGCATTAAAACTTACTAATGCTGAAAGATGATCACCCCAGTGTGAAAGAACCCCATGGCTTCGCAAAATAGATCTATCTTCTTCGAACGAAGACATTCTTGCAAATAGAATATAGTAGTTGTAAGAACGAAGAGTCTCAAGGCATGGGGCATAAATTCTTACATTCTGGCAGTAGGCAACGTGTAGAATCAAGAGACAAAACATCAAGGTTTGGAGTAGAAATTCCTAGCTCATCCACCCACAGAGCATGGAGTTGCCAAAAATTTAAGTTTTGCAACTCCTAATGATGAGTCTCGTGATCCCAGTAGACTGTATTAGACTTAAACTTTCCAAGGCCTTACAATTTCCCAGAATCCCACTTAGGGTTTCATCATCCAAGTGTGCCCTCTTCAGTTGAGGGTTTTGAGCATCTTGCAATTCTCAAATGCATACCCAAAATCAATTGTGTAGTCCTGTCAACTCAAGTGAATCCAGACAATCAAAAACCCCACTTCGGAAATGGGGTTTGAAAATTTCTAATTTGAAACTTCTATTAAATCAGGTAAACACTTAAGGATCAGATCTTTCAAGCTTTATTTCTCTCAACTAACAAATCAATCCAAATCCCTACTTCACCAATCGAAAGGCTCTTTTGAAAATGTACAAAGCGACAACTAGATATGTCACCAGAGTGATGAAAAATCAATTGAAAGACCAAAGATCCATACCTATAAACTCCTTCATCTTAGATTTATCGAGGAAAGGAACCTGGGTGTGGGAAAAGTGCTCGAGAATGCAGAAGTTGGGTCATAGGTATTATCATGTGTTCACATCAAGTTCTATGTGTGAGGTTTGTTTCCAAAGACCTTCCCACCTCTTTGAGAGGACACTGCATCTCACAGCTTCATCAATGTGAAGCTTAGAGAGGATGTTGGTTAAGATTTCATCTGGAAGATTGCTTATCAAATCTCCGTTCTCATCATTTTGGACTCTAACTATGGTGTTTAGAATCGGAGATGGGATATTGGTGTGAGACATTTAGCTCTTGAGGGTTTAGAGTAACGCACTGTGAGTGAGAGAGAAAATGGGCAGGTGAATTACTTTGCTTGTAGAAGTGGCTTTGAATCCCATGTGAAACAAGTCATTTTATGTAACGTTAGAACTCATGAAGGATCCAAAGTCTTTATTTTTCAAACTAATAAAAATTAAGACCATTGTCAGTTTCCATGTTTATTTTCTCTAATGTAGTGAATTTTATAATTATTTTTTAAATCAAGTAATTATTTTCGTTTATCATTAACTAGTTGTATTAGTAAGAATTGTCCTAAGAATTGGTGCTATTATATCTGAAATAAATTAATGAGAGACTTCATTTAAATTTGAAAATATAAGATTGAAAATTTTCATTGTTGTTTAATACATGCTATATGATTTCGGCCATATAAGTAAAAAATTTAAATTTAATTAAATTAATAAACTATTAATTTCTTTTCTACAAATCAAAGTTGCTACCTTTATATATTATTACAATGAATAGATGTATGCATTAACCTTATAATTTAACTTTGGAAACAATATTGGTAATATTTTATATCTATAAACTTTTTTATAAATAATACCTTAAATAATTTAGAGACTTTTAATACGATAGTTCAGAGATCAATTTTAAAGTCAAAGTTGTATATAATTTTAAAATATATATCACACTTCTAATGTAGTTGTATTTTAATTTTCTAACTGCTAAATCGCAAATAACTCTGGTCAAATCATAGTGGAAGTGGACTGTGGCCCCAAACAGACTTTACATGAAAGGTCAGAGGGTTAAACCCACAACTATACCTGTGGAAGATTCCTGGTCCAAGACAAAATAAAATAATTGTGTGAAGGGAAATCGAAAAGATTAGGGAAAATCACATATTTGATTTCGATTTCTCATTTTTTTATTGGACACTCTTCTTTAAATTTTTCCTCCCCTTCAATATTGGGGAATTTATATGGTAAAAAAAATGATTTAATATTGGTGAATTGTTTAAAATAAAATATCCTTCATTTTAGTTGTGGGGTTGCATCTCCTTCCAATGTTTCCCTCTGGCAATTATCTGGATGGCTAAGAATAGGTTGTTATTTTGGTTTTTTTGTCTGTTTTTGTTTTTTTGGCGTTTCGTTGGTTGTTATTGGTTTGTATTTATTTTTTAACAAAGTTTGTTTTCTCTTTTGTTTGTAGTATGGGTTGGAGTACCCCTGTACTCCTTTTTAATTTAATTCATTTGCTTAGCAAAAACAATATTAGTGCGAGATTCTTTTGCTTTCCTTCACCTTTAATTTATTAAAAGTATAATAATAAATTATATTTAATTTCTCTCCTCTCCTTTAGAAACCAATAAAGAGAAGCAAAGAAATCTTTATTTTCTTTTCCCTCTCTCATTTCCTCCTTTAAACTAAAAAAAAATTTATTTTTTAAAATTAATCAACAAACATCAATAAAATATTAGTTACTATTCAATTATTTAATAAATAATATTTAGAAAATTCAATGAGTAATATATATAATTATATATAAAACTATTAAATTTAGAGACTTTTATTTCGACTCTTCTAAGTTATGTTTAAGTCAAAGTTATACATTTTAAAAGATATATATATCTTACTTTCCAAACATTCTCATGTATTTCTTTAGTATTTTCTAATTGCTAAATTGTAAATAACTCTTGTGAAATGCAAACTATTTGTATGGAGGGAAACAAAAAAGAGTGAGGGATTTAAATAAAAAAATTTGAATCAATATATTAAAAAACTAAATAATAATTTTCTCACATGTGTTTTATGTAATAAAATAGATAAGTAGAAACTGATTATTTGTTTCACTTTCATATTCATTCTTATTAATTTGTCATGTACCATTGTTATTACAAATCATTGTTGTCCTTATTCACATATATTTGACTTGGGATGATTTGAAAATGACATTCAAAAGTAGCCTATAGAATCTCACTATCAAGTCAAACTTGATATCTTACAGCCACGAACAAGTCATTCTAAGGGCTTTATCATATTAATTAATTAATATGATAAAGAATGTCTTTTATAATTAACATGACATATATTGTATGCTAAATGGGTCAATATACCATTGGCCTCTAGGGCATCAACCAACGGGTTTCTATTTCTTCTTCTATTGTTGTCATCTATAGAGAAGCATCTAAAGTTCTCAACGCCTCCTGAAAGGTTAATAGTTCTCCTTCTTCTGATAGAAGAGGTTAATAGTTCTCCTTCTTCTGATAGAAGATAGTATGCAACATTGCTTTCCATTACATAGTCTGGGTGGCACTAGGGATGACAATTGAGCCCAAGCCCTATGGGTACCCGCAAAAATTATCCGCAATGGACAGGGTAAAACCCACAAAGCGAGCACGGGTGCGGTACGGGCAAAAGCCCGCATTTTTTATGGGGACGGGCGCGGGTATGGGCACTTTGATGCCCAGCCTGCCCCATACCCGCACTCATATATATAATTATTTAATAAAAATACCATATATAATTATATAGGGATATATTAATTTATTAAAATATCTAATATATTTATACATTTTCAAAATTGATATATATAATATATTACAAATTAAAAATATATTTTTATAACTATCTATTTTGTTTTTCCACTTTATAATATGACTAATTAGTGTTAATAATCAATTTTTACAGATCTTGAAGAATTCTAACACGTGATATCCAAGTTTATAAAATAGTATGACGTGAAAGTATATCGTAATATTTAATAAAAATTTGAACTTTAGATCATTTGTTGTGTTTTAGAATATTAACATATCTTGTTTCAATGTAATTAAATTATTGTATCACTCATATTTAAAAATTATGTTTGGATGATCTTCGAGTAACTTTTTCAATTGAGATATAGTTTTCTTAAATTATATTTTTTAAGTAAGCTGTTAATTTTTTACTTAATAAAAGTGCGGGTAATGGGCGCGGGTACGGGCATATAGGTGCCCAACGGGTATGGGGATGGGCACTAAAGTTACTGCCCACGCGGGTACGGGCGCGGGTACGAGCTTTTTTTGAAAACACAGGGACGAGAACGGACACTGTGATACCCTGCCCAGAGGGTACCCATTGCCATCCTTAAGTGGCACGATGGTTTTCTTATTTGGCGTCTTGTTCGTCGAAGTTCTACATCATTGAAACTACTGATTCGTTCTTCAGGCTCTAATTCTTCTTCAGAAGAATCATCTTTTTTAGACTTTTCCTCTATCTGCACTATAGTAGTTTCTCTGGAAGTGTTATCATCTTTGTGCTCACTTTGTAGCTCATTTTTTAAAAAGATTACATCTCTGTTGACAGTAAACTTATGGGCAATGTGATCCCATAGGCGATAGCCCTTGACACTTTCAACACAACCCAAGAATATACATTTCATGGATTTTGGATCCAACTTTGTTCTTTTTTGGGAGTTATACAATACATACACGGGACATCCAAACACGTAAGAAGAATAATCTACTGGTTTTCCTTTCCACATCTGCATTGGTGTCTTAAGACCAATCGCAGTTGATGGTGACTAATTTATCACATAACAACGGATTCAACTGCTTAAGCCCAAAAAGACTTGGCTAATCCGGTTTTTCTCAACACAACTCTTGTTATATCTATGCAAGTTTTGTCCATCTGCTCTGCTACACCATTCTGCTGAGGTGTTTTGCAACTGTGAATTGCCTCTTGATACCTTCTTGCTTGTAGAATGCCAGAAAATCACCAGCTACATATTTTCCTCCATTATCAGTCCTCACACTTGATCCTTTTCCAATTTTCAAGCTCGACTTGAGCTTTGAACTACTTGAATACTGGAAATACATCTGACTTCTTCTTGATTGGTTACACCCACAATCTCCTCGATCAATGAACGAAACAAATATTTTGCTCCTCCAAGGGACATTTCCGGTGACTCCCACACATCAGAATGGATCAAGTTTATTATGTGTTTGCTTCTTCTTGCAATCGACCTTTCAAACTTCAATATGTAATTCTTACTAATCACACAATGCTCACAAAAAGGTAAGTTTATTGTTTTGAGTATGGGTAAGAGGATTACGATTTGCAAGAACTTTCAAACCTCGTTCTGACATATGGCCCAATCTTCGATGTCATGTCATTGTCAGTTTTTTTGGCTTGTTGTTGCAATTTATGCATCTCCACCTCGCAACGTATCTCCCTTAAGCATGTATAGATTTGTTGTGATGTTTTCAGTCTTCATCACTATAAGAGTGCCTCTCACCACCTTTAAGATTCCACCCTCCATATGGATCTTGCAACCGAGGTCATTTAGTTCCCTAATGGACAACATATTCTTTTTAAAGCCCTTCATGTCGTACCTATTGAATTGTTCGAATAGTACCAACATACATTTTTAATTTGACGGTACCAACTCCAGCAATTTCTAAGGCGTGATCATCTCCCATGAACACATATCCTTTCGTGGTAGGTTCGTAAGTGGTAAACGAGTTTCGATGTGGGTCATGTACCATGTGGCGCCTAAATCCATTATCTAGACATCTATGAGTTGTCTTTTGCCTTTAGAACTTATTGTTGCTTCACTATGTAAGATTTCTCCATCATTTGAGGTACTTGCAACACATTCTTGAGAAGTTGTTGTTTCATGATATTCTCTATATTCTTCTTATTGCGCCAACAATCTTTTTTTAAGTGTCCTCTTATGCCACAATGATAGCATTTGAGCTTCTTTTGTTAAGATTTTGGTCTACCACGATTTTGAATCCACCGGAGCCGTGTTCCGTTGATCTACCTCCAATCATCGTTAAAGCCTTCATTTGCTTGGAGCTCTCTGTCCTATCTCCTTATTTTTGCGTCTGGGTTTTTCTTCAAGAATTGCTCCAACAACATTATCAAAGGATAGATAGTATTGTTTGTTACGATGATGATGAGTTAACCATACGAATCTAGTAAACTATGAAGTAGAAGCTCTGCACGTTCATTTTCTGCTATTTGAAATTTTGATGTTGTAAGTTGAGTAAACAACATATTAAGATTGTTGATGTGATTTGTCACCGTGGTGGATCCCACTCTTTCAAAGAGTATAGTCTCCTTTTTAGAAATATTCTAGTGTGAAGTGATTTGACCTCATACAATTGATGAGAGCATCCCAAATCTCCTTTGTAGTTATTTTTTTGCAATACTTGACAAAACTGAGTCTGCCAATGCTAATTGCAAGTTGGCAATAATATTGTCATCCATCTCTTTCTACGTTTCATCATCTATATCTGATGGTCTAACTTTAATTGCAGTTAGGCAATTGTCTTTCCTCAAGATTGCTTTTATCTTCAATTTCCATAAAGGAGAAATTACTCCCATTGAACTTGTCAATCTCATTTTCGCTGCCATGGTTTTAGCACCGAAATATTTCCACGAAACTATTTTACATAATTTCACCATAAATAACACAATATAAGTGAGTAGTATTGTATATATATTACTGCACTCTGGAACAAATCTTGTATAAGTTAACAATTACTACAAAAAGTATACAACCACACGTGTGAATAGTAACCGTGAACAATATCTGCAGTATGGATAATGATCGACAACTTGTGACTCTGATACCACTGTTGGGTACTAGAGTATAAAATAATATCACACAACTAAAATAGAAATGAGAAAAAAATGGAACTAGCACACAATATTTATGTGAGAAACCCTCAACTGATAAAGGAAAAACCACAGGTAAGGCCATATTTTTTTTTCACTAAGTGGAAGATAATTACAACCTCTCTGAATGCAAAAGAGAGAACAATTATAGGAGAAACACTTTTTTTAAAAGATTTGAGAAACACTCAATGAACACTCTAGGAATGCTTCACTTTGTAGTGAAGGTGTTATTTAACACTAGATGATAAAAAATGATGCAGGAGTCGCTATTTTAAGCGAACAACCTCTTGATGTGTTGGTATCTTCCATTCACATGGTCCAAGTGATATATGAAGTTGAGCTCAATTCTTGTATTATATTGGCTACATGAATTCTTCTTATCACATTAACCACATAATAGCCACAAGTTGCTTTATCCGAATTTCAGCCACAAACGGTGGCTTTTGACAGTTTTTGCTACGGATTAACTATGAATTTTTATCGATAAGGACTAAAAGTGAGTGTTTTCACTTTTTAGAGATCAAATTCATCGGTTTTGAATTATAGGGACAAAAATCAAATCTCGACCATATTTCAAGAACTCAAAACATATTTAACCCAAAAATTATTACCATCGTAAAACACAATTATTGTCAATAATCTCACGATAAAATATTATAAAATTATCAAGTATAAATAAAAAATGTATACAATCATTTAATTAAGTCATATTTAATAGGAGTGTTCGCGGTCGGTTGGATCAGTTTTGAAGAAAAAAATCATCCGATCCGATCATTGCGATTTTATCATTTATCATCGATGTTTTGATATTTTTTCAATCTGAACCAATCCAATCCAATTTAAATTGGATGAATTGGATTATTTTTCAGTTTTTTAAAGAACAATAATATTAGATAAAAGTGATAAAATTATGAAATAATAGTAAATATTTTTTATTGGAACTCACATTTATTAAAATAAATATAAAATTATATGAAAAAAAGAGCATAAGATATGAAAACTATTTAAAACTAGTTTAAATTGAAATATTTATAGAAATGTTAACATGATATTAGATGATAAAATCATAAAAATATATTTGTATAAATATTTTTATAAATATATACGTTACAAGTATAAATATATGATTATTTTATAAGTAATAATATATGTATATATAAGTTCGGTTTGGATTGGTGGTTTTCAACATAGGATCTGAAAACCAATCCAATCCGATAAAAAATTCGGTTTTTGCGGTTTTCGATTTTTTGGATTTCGGTTTGATTCGGTTTTTCGATTTTTTCGGTTTATGCGGTTTGCATTGGATTGAATGAATGTGAACACCCCTATATTTAATTTTATTTTACGTTAATTTCATGCAGCAAATAATACAATTGCCTATTATGAAAATAATGAAACTTTAATTTTTTTAAAAAAATATTTCACGCCTATTCCAATTAATTTCATTTCATTTTTATAAACCTTTTTTTTTTGTCAAATTTCTTCTCCGTTTGTGTTAGGGAAGTAGCAGGAAGGGAGGGGGAAAAGGGAAATGGGGGGAGAAGTCCACCCACATGTGTTGTTGTAGGGGAGAAAAGGAGAGAAATGCATGGACCCCACAACTTTTTTATTTCTCTGCTAATGTGAAGACAAAGGAGATAAATGTGACCCACGCGTAAAAAATCGTTTTGGCCACATAATTGGTGCATATAATCGATTTTCAGTATGTAAAAGTCGATTTCTGGCCACATAATTGGTGTAGATAATCGATTTCAGTATGTAAATCGATTTCTGGCCACATAATTGGTTGCAGATAATCGATTTTTTATATCAGTAATCGTTTTTTTATACCACTTCTCTTTTATTTCTTTTATCATATCAAAACAACCCACTTCTATTCTCTCTATTTCTCACCTATTGCACTCACACCAACAACCTTAAATAACCTATTCTTCTCTTTATTTCTTCCTTTCCACTTCTCTCGGTACCCATTTCTTTCTCTCTATTTCCCTACTCTCACCAAACAAAGCAGTAATATGCAATCGCAGAGGTTATATCATATGGAGATTATAGTGCCTTATAGTATAATTAGATTAGATTAATTAGATTAGAATAGAATAGAAATAATAAAAAACAATAGAATATAACAAATTAAAAGTGTGACTGTGTGTTACTTTTTTGTGGGAAAGGAAAAGGTGTTTGAGAGGAAGAGAATTGACAACAAATGGTAACAATTTGAACTTGAAAACAATTTTTTAAATCATAAAAAGTGAATAAATGAAGGAGTTGACACATGTCACTGAGTGGAAGGATTTTATATAGAGTATAACACTTTTTTGTGGGAAAGGAAATATGTTTGAGAGAAAGAGAATTGACAACAGATGGTAACAATTTGAACTTGAAATCAATTTTTTAAATCATAAAAAGTGAATAAATGAAGGAGTTGACACATGTCATTAAGTGGAAGGATTTTATTATAGAGTATAAGAGATAAGAGAAGAAAGATACGTAGTATACATAAACACACATATATATATATATATAATTATTTTATATTATATTATATTATATATATTAAAAATATGTTACAGCCTTACATAAAAAAGAAAACACCTTTTGTACTTTCTCTGATAGTATTGTTTTTACTTTTTAAATTTGTAATATTAAGATAAATATATATATATATATATAAAAAGACAAAGCTTTAATCTTGATGGGTGTGAGAGAAATGAGTGTGAAATGGAAGAGAAATAGATTTTTATATTATTTGGTGTGAGAGAATAAGTGTGAAATAGAAGAAAAATTTTATTGTATTGTCTCGGCCCCCATTTCTCCCTCATTTCTCACCAAATTGTGGAGAAATAAAAAGTATGTGTGGGTCCCCATCTTTTTGGTATTAATTTCTCTCCCACTTTTCTCCTCCTTCCCTATTTCTTTCCCACTTCATCTCCACAGACAAGGGCTTAAAGACTCAAACTTAAAGACTCAAAGGCAAAGCAACTTCTAGACTTTCATTCCAACTCCAACTTCAAGCTTCCAAGCGGCTGCCATACAAGGGAAGGTGAGTGCTCAAGCTTCTCCAGGTAGCAAAGTTCCACCATTCCATCAAAACTTTAGTTTACAATTGCATCAAGTAACCACATTTTATGATTAGAGAATTTATTTTTTAATATATATTAAAATTCTTGTTTGTTAAAAATCTTCAAATATTAGATAAATTATTCTCTTTTTAAAATACTGGTGGTAGGAAACATCACTTATATATATTGAAATTTTTGTTTATTAAAAATCTTCAAACACATTCTTGAAATTATTTTCTTTTTATAAATAGAATTGAAAATTGTTTGTTTAAAATCTTCAAAAACATTAATAAAATTAGAGAATTTTCTGGTTTGTGATTTTTATTTTGAGAATTAATTTATGAATATTAGATTTATAATGAATATTTATAAATTTTATGTCGTTGTAGCTTAATTTATAATGAATATTTATTAGTTTATGTTGTCGTCCCTAATTGTTAGATTTAAACATTTATAATGAATATTTATTAATTTATATTGTCTTAGCTTATTTTTGTAGACATTACGTGTAGTAGCTAGCTTATATATATATATTTGTAATTGTAAATAAGTGGAAATTAATAAGTAGCTTATTTATTAATTTTAGTATCTAAATAAGTAGACATTAATTATGGCTAAAGGCTTTCATTGATGCAGTTCGATGGCTCATATGTTTTTTTTTTAAAAGAAGAATTGCATTTGAGAAGAAAACTTGCAACCATCATAAAAAGCCCTAAGTTAATCATTGAAATAACACAATTTAGGCTTAACCTATCTCTTACTTCAATGTTTTCATTCTTAGGTACAATAATTTAATGTAACAAATATACCAAGCCAAATAGAAAGAAACCACAATATAATATAAAAACTTAAATGTTTTCATTCTTAGGTACAATAATTTAATGTAACAAATTACCAAGCCAAATAGAAAGAAACCACAATATAATATAAAAATGACTCAAAGCATAACACACCATAAAATGTTTTGAAATTTCTTACTAAAAAACATGGAAGTTTTCTTTTATTTTTAAAAATGACAAATAATCCTACTTTATTTCTGATAAGTATTGAAAGGTATATACTTTTGTAATGCATGCTTTTTTCTCCTTTAAGTATAACTGTATACATCTATTTGGTTTTGTTTCATATTTCTATGTATCTATTATTGCAATGTAATGTTTATTTAATCATTTTGTATAGATGACTTATTAGGATAAGATAACACAAGTGAGTTATAGGCATCCAACTAGCATCCACCTAATCCAATAAAATAAACATAAAACCCTCCTAACAAATTTGATTGTATCCGTGTTAACAAGCCTTTAGGTAACCTAATAACCCAAGCCCACTATTTGGCCATTCCTCACCATATTTCTTTTGTTGTGCATGGAAAGAATAGTAGACAAAATTATATAGCATTTTTAATTAGAATAGTTATAGTTATTTAGAATGCAAAGCATGTAAATTTAGGCCAAATTACTTAGGACTATATGCATTGTAATACCATCAACAATGGCTATGAAAATTTAGTAATATGTGGCTTAATTTATCACTAATTAAGTTGTTTGATATAGAGATATAATATATATATATATATATATATATATATATTATCAGAATTAAGGATTTAAGGGAAATTGTATTTGATATGTTCATATGGAGCTTTTTTCTACTCTCCACCATAACGCGCATGAAGACATTCAGATCTACATGTGGGGAAGCAGTTAAGCAAGTTCCTAAAAATGTTTCTAGATAGTGTCAATGGGGATCGATACCCATTATGGAACACCCCATCGTTGGCCTGAATCTTATTTTTCTAATTTCTTGTGTGTAAAATATCCACAACACCCAATTGCCCACATTCCCATAGTCAAACACTTAGCAACAACTATAAAGAGAACTTTGATTAGAATATTAGAAACTTTCCAATCATTTTTAGAGTAGGAAGCTTGGGGTTAAGGGTGTTTTCTCTGAATTGGAGTTCAAGAACTTGAGGAAACAAAGGGGTGAAACTTTAATTATGCATTTTTCAACGAAGTTCTTCTCTTCTCTATGTTTCCTCCATATGTTGTAATGGTCTTTCTAAAAGTCCTAGGGTTGGGGATTCAAGAATTTCTTTTGATATCTCTATAATTTGTTTTTTCTCATTCAGTTTAGATTGTGAGATTAATTTGTATTATTTACGTATTCTCTAATACTTATTTGATCTAGTCAATATTACTTGAATTTAAAGGAGTTTACAGTTGAAAATTATAAAACAACGTATCTAAAGCAAATGACACAATGGAGTAATTATTAAAGAAAATTATCCGCCGGAGATATATCAAGTTTGATTTCTTCACCTACTTTACAACTAAAGTTTAGAAGTTTAATCTCCTTGTTTTTTCTTATAATTCATATTTTTTGAGTGATAGAAATTGAGAAAACTTAGGAAAAATCACTTGGTATCTCATAATTGAACCTAAAAAACTAATGGTTAGTTTGGATAGATTTCTCTAAAAAAACTTATAAGAGAAGAAAAATAGTTTTCCCCCTTCTAACCCAGATCCTACATACGCCACTGCCCCCAACTAAACATAATTAAAGTAAGACTAAAAATGTAATTAAGAGTGTGTTTTGTAAAACATTTCAACTAGATGATAGTCGAAATTGATAAGTGATGAATGAATTTTGTATACATTTTGGAACCTTAATCTTGGCTCACAATTGAATGGTATTTGGGTTTAATTATACTAATTTAGTTGAGATTTGGTGTATTAGTCTTATTTGGCTTCTTTGCTAATTTGATTAAAATTGGATTTAATTGGCCTAATGACCTTTGCTTACTTTTCAGGTCATATTTTCAGTTGTAGGTCAAATTTGGAGGTGATTCAAGTTGCTAAAGAAAGAAGACAATTGGGGCTTTAAACCTTTAATGTAATATGTAACTTGGAACCATTTAGATACGCCTGAGACATATTTAAGGTCGCAAGTTAAGCCATGATTTTCTATTAAGTCGCATGGAGCTATTTTATTTACCCATTTAGATGTTTTGGGCCTGAGCTAGGTATATTAGGCCCTTATTTTGTATATTATTATTAGGGATTGACCTAGTTACTTATTTTGATCTATATATTGTAGTTCAGTTGGCAACGCAGACTGAGATTGTGGGAAAAGCTCCCGGGTTCGATCCCTACTAAATACACTCTTAGGGAGGGGTGAAGAGCCTTAAACTGTGACTAAGCTCCGAATAGGATTACCCCTGGTAATAAGGGATACCTATGGTAACACAAAAAAAATATAGGTGTTACGTATCAATTAGGAAAAACTTTTATTCTTGAATTTTCGGAATAGAATTATGAGAGAATTCACTCTTGTTTCTTGTTTAGGATTTTTCTTTTCTACAATTCAATTCAATTATTTTTTGTGATTTGGTTGAAATCTCCATTATGAAAGCTTAATTTGAGGATTAATTCTTTGGTGCAATCCATAATATAAATTTTGAGGTTTTGTGAGTAATTTTTGTTCCCTAATTACTGTATTGATTTTTTGTTCTCTTATTCTCTTCTCTTCTAAGTCTTGCTATAATTATGAATTGGTTGCTTAATCAATTTAGTTTTATTGATGAACAATTTATAATATAATCTTATATGAGGACGAAATTATAATTGGCTTAATTCTATATTTAGAGAGTTAGAGTTGATTGCAAGATTGCTTAATATCGGATGCGTGTGATTGGAATTCGAGTTTTTTAGTTAGATTAGGATTTAAAGGTTCTTAATCATATTGAACTTAATTGGGTGAAAATATACATTTTTGTATTATTGTAAGTAAAATTTTAATCAACAAGAATTAGTGTAACACTTGGAAATAATAGTTTTTACCAAGGATAAATTGAATTAGGGATAAGCTAGAGTATTAACCTGTTTTCTTGAATTGGATATTCTTCTTAACTTCAATTTTATTGATTTAGTTTCAATTTCCAATAAACCCCATGTGTTTGTTTGATGAATGTACGTAGTGATACCTAATTGTGTGATTGAGTTCCATGAGATACGACCAAGGTTGAGTCCTAATACTATATTCAATTTTGAAAATGTTTATTTCAACCATTAATTACAACAGAGATCAATAGCTGAAATTATTTCATTAGCGTTTGGTGTGACTTACTTGAGATAACTTAATTAAAAACAAGTCCTCTTTTAGCTATTAGCTTTAAAATTATTTAATATTTTATTTCTTATAACCTTACTCATCATTATCTTTCATTTTAACAAAATCTTTATCTGTAATTTTAATATTTTCAAGAAAATTTTATCAACACTTTTAATGAAATCAACAAGCATATCAACTTTCAACTAGTTTTCAACTTTCAGTTGGATTTTCAGTTATAAAACACACTCTAAATCAATACTCCCTCCTATTCTAATTATAAGAGCATTTTAACCACTTCAAAAAGATTAAGGAAGTTGGTTAATTTTTTTAATAAATGATTAAAAATAAGAAAGAAAAAACAAAAAGAAAGATCGAAACTATAAGGAGCTAAATAAGCAGAGCTCCAAGAAAGGTCTTCACGTAAGCACTGCAGTAATCTACCAACGGGAAATGCCAAGGATCCCAAAGCCAAGAATCTGTGACACCAGGAGATAAAAAGGGAGACAACGAGGATATGCACCCATAATCTCCTTAGAAATAGGTGTAGGTAGGAATGGACCTTTCAGGCTCCATCAACCAAGATATCCTTAATTTGCATAAGTGTCTCTTAGATATGGACAAAGGGCACCAACTCATAGAGTTTACCACACCCCAACCAATTAGAGTGCCACAAAGAAGTCTCACATGTACCTATCCTAAAAACAAAACCCTCCTCTAACACATCCTTTTCCCGGACAATGCGTTTTTAAGTAAAGGAAGAGTTTATGCCAATCTTGGCATTCCAGATGCTATCATGAGCCAGATATTTCTTGACACAAACATGGACCCATAACTTTTCCTTATCATGAATCATGGTCCATACACAGCGAAGTAGTAATAGTAAGATGCATGTCTTGGATCCCCAAACTACCATTACTCCCTAGGAATATTCAAAGTCTCCAATTAACAATGTTCCATTCCCCTGGAATCCCCAACTCCTAACCCAAATGAAATTACGAGCCATTCGATCAATAGCCTCGCACATACCAGTAAGGACCCAAGTATTTTGAATCAAGTACACGGAGATAAAGCTGTGTGAACAAACCTCTGCCCAGAATGACCATTACTTTTTTATTTTGAAAATAACTGTAAATTTTTTTAAAGTAAGAAATACTTTTTTTATAATTGAAATTAATTAAAAATAAATTTGAATTACATTAAAACCTCTAAAATTTATCATCCACGTTAAAATGCAAGGAATAATATAAAGTGTATATTTTCATAAAAAGATTTATACTAAATATGTTACCAAAAAATAAAAATAGCAAAAAATAACAAAATTAACATTCACATTAAAATATATTACCACAGTAAATAGACATCAATAGATAAAAAGTAACCATAACAATGCAGTCATATGAAAGAGTAACAAGAACAATGTTTAGACCACTCAATGAATCCAGAACAGTATATTATGCCACACATCGACATCATAGAGAAACTAATAATCGTTTATACCATTTTAACAGCTTGGTTTAAGTTCAAAAAAGCACTTCCATATGATAGTACTATGCGTGTGAAGTACTTCAAATTAATGGAGAGATTACAGAAGCCTTTGGTAGTGACAACAAAAAGTTTTAGCCACATCCATTGAGTAATTATCACGTACTGATATGGTAATCTTTTCCATCAATCGTGGCTCTTGTTATGAGGTACTTTGCAAATTCCACTTCTTCTTCCATTTCACCTTTGAACCCCTCATGTACACAAACTTCACTTCTGACGATATACAGATGCATAGTCTAGCCCTCTCCCAAACATTGACATGGGATATGACAGAGGATGATCACTTGAGCTACTAACAGGCTTTTATTCCTGTAAACACTATAAAAACCATAACTATATATTAAACTTTTGTCCATAGTGACATAGTGAACATTTAGATAAGAATATTAATAAAGGATATGTCACCTACTGGTAAAACAATTTCGAGAACTTGTAAACTGATACATAATCTTAAGACAAAAGGAAGTTCCATGGCTTCTTCTATGTAGTTCAAATCCAAATCCATAGACAGTTTTGATAAGTTCTGAAATATATTGTAACTTGGAGTTTGCTGGGAATTAAAAAAGAGATTGTTAGGATCACAATACATATATATAGTATATAAGAAGAAACCTAATGCATCCAAAAAGATCAAAGCAATAGTTTAAAAAGTAATTATACTAGAGAATCAACGAAGACTCATGGTTCCATAGGAGTCAAACTAAATGACAGTGGAAGAAGAGGTTGCCATATTTAAAAGTAGGTGCATATTGCAAATCTCAGCAAAGACATACATATGACTTATGGATGAAAGATCACTAGCATAACCTCTTATCCCATGCATGACAATCCTACTAGTTGAGCTAATATAGTAAAATATAATTTTATTTGGCATGACTCTGTGCATTTTTGGTCCTTTTATTATGTTTAATTTACCTGTTAATCTGGTTTCCCGACCCATTGATTTTTCAACTTGAATGCAGTCTCCCATATTTTTCCTTTTGTGTTTGTGGATGTAGTTAGGTTATAAAACTCTCTCTCCTCATCCTTCCCCCTTCCCCTTCTAACCTTGTTATTCTCTTCCTTCCTTTCCCCTTTTCTCCAAACTCTCAAACACACCCTAAGGATTCTTAAAACCGAGTTATATTAATTAGTCCTATAAAACTTTTCTGCAAACAACAACATTATTATTTGATCTCTTTTCATTATATCATCATTTTATTCTGCTCAGCTCTCTGTTCTCTTTCTATCCTTCTTTTGTTGCATGAAGAATTATATAGAAGATGTTTACAAATAAAATTTCTCTTTCTTAAAGTTGCACACACAATTGTTTTGGATGTTTAGCTCATGGAGTCTCTAGTATGACACTAAATAATAAAGACAACACACACACACACACATATCAACATAAGCTATGGGAAAATTTAACAATCCAATATTCATGTTTAACTTAACCAAATCCAAATTCTGGTTAAAGAATAACTTTAACTCAATTTAATAGAATACCATACTATATGCAATATGTCGTCAATCTTGTAAAGATGTAGTGAAAGTATTAAAACTTACTAATACTAAAAGATGATCACCCCAATGTGAAAGAACCTAATGGCTTCGCAAAATAGATCTCTCTCTTCTTCGAATGAAGACATTCTTGCAAATAGAATATAGTAGTTATAAGAACGAAAAGTCTTAAGGCATGGGGCATAAATGCTTACATTCTGCACTAGGCAACGTGTATAATCAAGAGACAAAACATCAAGGTTCGGAGTAGAAATTCCTAGCTCATCCACCCACAGAGCATGGAGTTGCAAAACTTTAAGTTTTGAACTCCTAATGATGAGTCTCGTGATCCCAGTGGACTGAATTAGACTTAAACTTTCCAAGGCCTTACAATTTTCCAGAATCCCACTTAGGATTTCATCATCCAAGTGTGTCCTCTTCAGTTTGAGGGTTTTGAGCATCTTGCAATTCTCAAATGCATACCCAAAATCAATTGTGTAGTCGATCAACTCAAGTGAATCCAGACAATCAAAAACCCCACTTCGGAAATGGGGTTTAGAAATTTCTAATTTTGAAACTTCTCTTAAATCAGGTAAACACTTAAGGCTCAGATCTTTCAAGCTTTTATTTCTCTCAACTAACAAATCAACCCAAATCCCTACTTCACCAATCAAAAGGCTCTTTTGAAAATGCACAAAGCGACAACTATATATGTCACCAGAGTGATGAAAAATCAATTGAAAGACCAAAGATCCATACCTATAAACTCCTTCATCTTTAGATTTATCGAGAAAGGAACCTGGGTGTGGGAAAAGTGCTCGAGAATGCAGAAGTTGGGTCATAGGTATTATCATGTGATTCACATCAAGTTCTATGTGTGAGGTTTGTTTCCAAAGACCTTTCCACCTCTTTGAGAGGACACTGCATCTCACAGCTTCATCAATGTGAAGCTTAGAGAGGGTGTTGGTTAAGATTTCATCTGGAAGTTTGCTGATCAAATCTCCATTCTCATCATTTTGGACTCTAACTCTGGTGTTTAGAATCGGAGATGGGATATTGGTGTGAGACATTTAGCTCTTGAGAGTTTAGAGTAACGCACTGTGAGTGAGAGAGGAAAATGGGTAGGTGAGTTACTTTTCTTGTAGAAGTGGCTTTGAATCCCATGTGAGACAAGTCATTTTATGTAACGTTGGAACTCATTAAGGATCCAAAGTCTTTATTTTTCAAACTAATAAAAATTAAGACTATTGTCAGTTTTCATGTTTGTTTTCTCTAATGTAGTGAATTTTATAATTATTTTTTAAATCAAGTAATTATTTTCTTTTATTATTAATTAGGTGTATTAGTAAGAATTGTCCTAAGAATTGGTGCTATTATATCTGAAATAAATTAATGAGAGAATTCATTTAAATTTAAAAATATAAGATTGAAATTTTTCATTGTTGTTTAATACATGCTATATGATTTCAGCCTTATAAGTAAAAATTTTAAATTAAATTAAATTAGTTAATAAACTATTAATTTCTTTTCTACAAATCAAAGTTGCCACCTTTATATATTATTACAATGAATAGATGTATGCATTAACCTTATAATTTAACTTTGGAAACAATATATTGGTAATATTTATAATCTATAAACTTTTTTATTAATAATACCTTAAATAATTTAGAGACTTCTAATACGATAGTTCAAAGATCAATTTTAAAGTCAAAGTTGTATATAATTTTAAAAGATATATATCACACTTCTAATGTAGTTGTATTTTAATTTTCTAATTTCTAATCGCAAATAACTCTGGTCAAATCATAGTAGAAGTGGACTGTGGCCCCAAACAGACTTTACATGCAAGGTCAGAGGGTTAAACCCACAACTATACCTGTGGAAGATTCCCGGTCAAAGACAAAATAAAATAATTGTGTGGAGGGAAATCGAAAAGATTAGGGAAAAATCACATATTTGATTTTGATTTCTCATTTTTTTTATTAGGCACTCTTCTTTAAATTTTTCCTTCCCTTCAATATTGGGGAATTTAGATGATAAGAAAAATGATTTAATATTGGTGAATTGTTTTAAATAAATTATCCTTCATTTTAGTTGTGGGGTTGCCTCTCCTTCCAATGCCTTTGACAATTATCTAGATGGCTAAGGATATTTAACTTGATTATGCCATGGGTTCCATGGTCTTAGTATAAGAATAGGTTGTTGTTTTGGTTTTTTTTGTCTGTTTTTTGTTTTTGGTGTTTCGCTGGTTTTTATTGGTTTTTATTTACTTTTTCAGCAAAGTTTGTTTTCTCTTTTGTTTGTAGTATGGGTTGGAATATCCCTGTACTCCTTTTTAATTTAATTCATTTCACTTAGCAAAAACAAATATTAGTGCGAGATTCTTTTGCTTTCCTTCACCTTTAATTTATTAAAAGTATAATAATAAATTACATTTAATTTTCTCTTCTCTCCTTTAGAAACCAAATAAAGAGAACGAAAGAAATCTTTATTTTTTTCCCTCTCTCATTTCCTTCCTTTAAACTAAAAAAAAAATATTTTATTAAATTAATCAACAAACATCAATAAAATATTAGTTAGTATTCAATTATTTAATAAATAATATTTAGAAAATTCAATGACTAATATATATAATTATATATAAAACTATTAAATTTAGAGACTTTTATTTCGATTCTTCTAAGTTAAATTTTAAGTCAAAGTTATATATTTTAAAAGATATATATATATATATATATATATATATATATTACTTTCCAAACATTCTCATGTATTTCTTTTAGTATTTTTCTAATTGCTAAATTGCAAATAATGGTAGAACCACAGGAAACCCTAGAAGGGGGGTTGAATAGTGTTTGATAATTCTTTACAGATTTTATAAAAACCTTTTCACAAGCAGAGTGATTATCAAAAGATTTATGCAACTTGCTGAAATTGGGTTTTTCAGTGACTTGCTGAAATGCTTCAGCAGGTCCAATAAAATTATTTTGAAATAGAGTCTTGTGAAAAACAAAGTTATTTTGCTGCACAAATTATAATATCACTTTACATAACCCTCCTTGGTTAGTTATAAACTGAAAATAAAGAGATAAGGGTTGAGAAAACTTAGCCAAGAAATTTATCCTAGTTCACCCACTACACAGTGAGCTACGTCCAGTCCCAAGGCAAACACATCACTGGATTTCCACTAACTGAACAGATACAAGTATTATTTGCACACCTAGCCTCTCCAGGCTCTAAACCCAAGTATTATTTTACAGACAAGCCTCTGCAGGCTCAAACCCAAGTATTGTTTAAACACCAAGCCTCTTCAGGCTCAACACACAACCAGTGTATAAAGAGAAGATTGCTTAAGCTTTTAAACTATAGAAGTCAAAGCCTAAACTATGTAAGATGTACAAATAACAGAGTAGAACTCAGGATAAGAAAGTGTTGTACAAATGGAACAAATGAAAGAATAACAAAGAGTATTTTTTAGCAGCGTTTCAGCAAGTATGATCGTTCTCATAATGTTCTTCTGCATGAGACTTGTATTTATAGGATTGGGAAAGAGATCCTTTAGCTTTGATGTAATTCCCGTTGAGAGATAGCATTTAATGCAAATGCTCCCGTTGAGACACATAGCTTTGATAGCTTGCAGTAGCAGGTGCAACAGGTAGTAGGTGTCAGCAGCGCAGACTCCACTTTTTCTGAGCATAGTGTACTTTATAGCAGACTTTGCTTCCTTGGTGAATGAATATTTGAAATGTGCCAAAAAGTAACTGATCTGACTTTTTGGAAGAAGCACAAACAGCTGTGAAAGTCTACGAAAGACTTTGAGTCTCCAATGGGAATTAACAAAGAAGCACTTTCCCAAAAAGGTACAAGCTTCAGTACGATGACTCTCAGCTTCAGGAGGTTTCCTTGCTTCAGTAGGTCTTGATCTATCAGCAGGTTGCTCTTCATCAGCAGGTTGCTCTTCATCAGAGGGTTGTATATTTTTGGAGGGTTACTGCATTAGATACCTTCTGAAACACAGAGATTACCTTAAGTAGAAAATTGTTCTTTCTCATAATGATGTTAACCAAATTTGTTATACATTAAAACTTAGGGTTATGAGACTTAAACATTATTAACCTTTTAATAATATTTTGAGATTCAACATTCTCCCCATTTTTAATGATGACAAATTTGTTTAAAAGCTTTATCAAATATCTGAAGGGAAATAAGAAAAATGAGTTTAGAGTATTTCTCCCTCTATATCAGATACTAAAACAGAGTTTCTTGCTACAACTTGATTAAGTCTTGCTCCCCTGAATCAATGAATCCTTCTGAAACACTTAGCTTCAGATTTTGTTAGATTCTTAATACCCCCCCTTTTGTCATCATTCAAAAGGGTAAGTAGAGCTTTACTGAAGAAGTGAAAATAAGAAAGAAATAGATTCAGGATACCACTTGTTCATATCAACACTTTCAGTGTAAACAAAATCAGTAAAATTAATTTTCAAAAGTGTGAGAATGTTCAAATTTTCTCTGATGAATTTGAATCTATCTTCAGCAAGTGGTTTAGTGAATATATCAGCTCATTGATGCTCTGTATCAATGAACTGTATATCAATAACTCCTTTTTTAACACAATCTCTTATAAAATGATGTTTTATTTCAATATGCTTTGCTCTAGAATGCTGAATTGGGTTTTTGGAAAGGTTGATCGCACTAGTGTTATCACAGAAGACTGGAACAGATTTAACAAAAATATTAAAGTCTTCTAATTGATATTTTACCCAAAGCAGCTGTGAGCAACAACATGCAACAACAATATATTCAGCTTCAGCAGTTGATAGAGCTATTGTGCTTTGCCTTTGCTTGCCCAACTGATTAGGTTGCTTCAAATGAAGTGACAGCCTCCACTGGTTGACTTCCTTTCAACTCTATCTCCAGCAAAATCAGCATCACAGAATCCTACTAACCTGCAATCCTTGCTCTTCTTATAGCATAGACCAAGATTAGTAGTACCTTTCAAATATCTAAAAATCCTTTTTACAGCTTTGTAATGAGTTACTCTTGGATCAGATTGAAATCTTGCACGGAAGCACACACTGAACATAATGTCAGGCCTACTTGTTGTAAGATATAATAAGGATCCAATCATACCTCTATACAAAGTTGAATCAACACATTCTTCCCTTTCATCTTTGCTTAAAATAACAGAGGGATGCATTGGAGTTGACATAGGCTTGCAATCATTCATATTGAACTTTTTAAGCATTTCTTTTGTATACTTCTCTTGATGGATCCATATACAATTAGAATCTTGCTTAATTTGAAGTCCCAAGAAAAATTTTAGTTCACCCATTAAACTCATTTCAAATTCGGATTGCATAAGCCTTAAGAACTCAGTGCACAGAGAGGAATTTGTTGATCCAAAAATAATGTCATCAACATATATCTGGACTAGAATCAAGTCTTTGTTAGACATTTTTCTGAAAAGGGTTATATCAACTTTTCCTATTTCAAAATCATTTTTTATTAGAAAATTGCTCAATCTTTCATACCAAGCTCTGTGAGCTTGTTTCAGACCACACAAAGCCTTTTTCAGTGTAAAAACATGCTCAGGAAAAGTCAGATTTTCAAATCCAGGGGGTTGTCTAACAAATACCTCTTCCTCAATGAAACCATTTAGGAAGGCACTCTTGACATCCATTTGATACAGTTTGATGCCATTATTTGTTGCACAGGAAAGTAAAATCCTAATGGCTTCAAGTCTAGCTACAGGAGCAAAAGTTTCAGTGAAATCAATACCTTCCTGTTGATTGTAGCCTTGTGCAACAAGTCTGGCTTTGTTTCTGACAACTTGACCATCTTCAGAGAGTTTGTTTCTAAACACCCATTTGGTTCCTATAATAGTTTTCCCATGGGGTTTAGGAACCAGAGTCCAGACATCACTCCTGGAAAATTGATTAAGCTCTTCTTGCATGGCTAGGATCCACTCTTCATCATGCAGAGCTTCCTCAATGTTCTTTGGCTCAATTTCAGAGAGGAAGGCAAGATCATTGACTTCTCTAAGTCTTGGTCTTGTTCTTACTCCTTCTGAAGTGTCACCAATGATTTGCTCTCGAGGATGATGAGTTCTGTATCTCCACTCATGCCTACGAGGGAATACTTGCTCATTCTGAGACTCAACATCAATTCTCTGAAGAGAATCAGTTTCAGCAGGCTGATGAGGAGACCTTTCAGTAGGTACTTCAGAGGGTCCTTCAGCAGTTTTTTCATCCTTAGCCTTTGAAGTTTCTGAAGTGGGGTTCAACTTCATTACTGTAAAATCCTCTTCTAGATCTGATAGTTCCATATCAGTCTCTTTTGCATCCTTAAATCTAACATGGATGGTTTCTTCAACAGGTAGGGTTCTAGAGTTGTAAACTCTATATGCCTTAGAGGTTTCTGAATAACCAATGAAGAATCCTTTATCAGATTTAGAATCAAACTTTCCCAGATCATCTTTGGTGTTGAGTATGAAACACTCACAGCCAAAAATGTGAAAATAAGAAATGTTGGGTTTTCTTCCTCTCCACAATTCATAGGGAGTCCTTTTGAGAATAGGCCTTACCAAAATTCTGTTTTGGATATAGCAAGCTGTGTGAACAACCTCTGCCCAGAATGACCTTGGAAGATTGCTTGAAATGAGCATGGTTCTACCCATCTCCTGCAAGCTTCTGTTCTTTCTCTCAACAACCCCATTTTGTTGAGGTGTTCTAGCCACAGAGAAATTGTGAGAGATCCCATTCTCATCACAAAACATACTGAAGCTTGAGTTTTCAAACTCACCTCCATGACCACTTCTAATGGTAGATATGCAAAATCCTTTCTCATTTTGCACCCTTTTACAGAATTTGGCAAAGTTCTCAAAAGTCTCATCCTTGCTTTTGAGGAATATTACCCATGTGAGTCTAGAATAGTCATCAACAATGACCAAACCATATTTTTTACCAGCTAAGCTTTCTATTCTTGTAGGACCAAATAAATCAATATGAAGAAGTTCTAAAGGTCTTGAAATGGAAACAACATTTATACTCTTAAAAGAATTTCTGGTTTGTTTCCCCTTTAGACAATTTTCACATAAAATGCCAGATTTGAAGGAAAGCTTGGGTAAGCCTTTTACAAGATTATGTTTTGTAAGCTTTGAGATTAATCTCAAGCTGGCATGCCCAAGTTTCTGATGCCAAATCTGTTTTTCATCTTTAACAGAAATAAGACAAGTTACATTTTGATATGCAAGTTCCTCAAGATCAATTTTATACACATTACTGTGTCTCTTGGCAGTAAAAATGACTTGGTCAGGAGCATCTTTGACTACACAACCTTCCTTAGTGAAAGACCCAACATATCCACTGTCACATAATTGACTTATGCTCAACAGGTTGTGTTCAAGACTTTCCACAAGGAGAACATTCTAAATAACAGAGAGGGGGGGCGATATCTACTGAACCAATATCAATGATTCTTCCTTTCTAATTTCTTCCGAAGGTCACCACCCCTTCATCCTTAGGTTTAAGGTTTTGGAACAAATACCTTTCTCCCGCCATGTGTCGCGAGCACCCACTGTCTAGGTACCATTTGTGGTGTCTCCTTTGTACTATTAAACACATCTGCAACAGGTACCATTTCCCAAGTCTTTAAGTCCTTTATACTTTTCGAGTTCACAGAAAGCATAAGAGTTCCAAAATTCGAATTTTACAATGAATTTGATAACTTAGAAGTTCTTTGTTGAAGTTAAGCTGATATAAAGAGAACTTCATAAATTCGAAAAGGAGACAAATGAACTCGAAGACATTACATTTCTGGAAAATCAGAATCAAAAGATATTCTGGAAAACCGAAGTCTAAGGGGATTCTGGAAAATCGAAGTCATAAAGATTCTGGAAAATTGAAGTCAGATAGGACTCTGAAAATCGAAAGCAGAAGGAATACTTCAAGAAATCGAAAGAAAAACAGAATCAAGCTTCGAAATTAGGAAATACTCAGTGACGTCAAGCATCAACAGAAAAGTTAAGTGTCAGAAATGAAGAATTTTCGAGTATATGAAGTGAAGATTCCATAAGGCAACTTCGAGAAATCAAAAGATAAGATTTCGAGAAATACAAGCAGAATTTCGAGGAATCAGAAGACAAGATTTCGAGAAATATAAGTAGATTTTTGAAATGAACAGAGAGCAGAAATTCGAAAAGACAAAGTGTGTGAAGACTTGACAGATTTCTGAATTTTAGACGTGACTTTTTGGGGAAATAGAAGATACCAGAAAAGCAGTTACTGGAAGTTACAAAAGTTTGCTGATCAACGAAAGATGGCAACATCCCCGTGGAAGAAATTTGAAAAAGTTCAAAGAAGAAAGGTAGTTTTCTGGTTAGCAGAAAACGTGGCAAGCATGCATGCTGCCAACACATAGGGCTAGATGATGTGTCAAATGTATAATAGTTAGCCATTAGAATTAGAAATCTATAAATAGGTGAACTTTCTATGTAACAAGGGTTGGCAAATCATTATACTCAAACTCTGAAAAACCTTATACGTCCGATCTCACTGCGACAAACAGGTTACAAGGAGTAATAGTATGTGATTAACCCATCCACATTTTAATTCAAGCAAATTGTTCTTACAATTCATTTACTTTCTGCAATCTACTTTCCGCAATTTACATCATGTAATTTACATTTCACGTACTTTTTCTTTCTTTCTTTCAAATTCTATGTTTTCTATTTCTTTGAAACTTTGATTTTCAAGAATCCAATTTAGAACTTTATTTGATAGAATTCTGAATCAAGTATTTCTAAGCTTTTTTGAAAGATAAGTTCTTGGATAAAATTCTGAATCAATTAACTTTAGTTCTTTCATTTCTAGAATTTGAATTTTGGAAGAAATCATTGTAATTTCTGGAAAAGTCAAGTCTTTTGAAAGTTTCTGGAAAAATCAAGTTTTTGTTACTAATTCTACAAATCAGAAACACCATAAATCTACTTTTTAAAATGAGTCCCGTAAAAGGATCTGATTCTAATCCCCAGATTGTTCTTAGAATCAAAGTGATAAAAGATAATTTTCGAATTTAGATTTTATAATCACAAACAAATTGGCACGCCTGGTGGGACACAATTGCCAAAAGTAGTGTGTGTTATGATTTTCTGAAAACTGATCTTGCATGCGTTTGAGAAGCGGTAGAACAATATATGTTTAAATGGCTAATAATGCAAGGCAAACAGGAAATGGAAACAATAGTAGGGATACTACCAATTCTGGAAGTCCACCACCCCAAGCAAATGAATCTGTGAATAATAATGATAATGGGGTTAATGGAAATAGTAGTGTTAATAGAGACCAAATGACCTTTACGACTTTGCCTAAAATATGGGTATAAGTCAAGTTATGTCTACTATCCCTATTTCTAGTAATGTTTCTGCATCTCAGAATGGAAATCCTCCTTATGGATTACTTTTTGATTTCGTCCCAAGTTCTGGGATGCCACCACCAACAATGTCAACAGTTGGACCAACAACGGTTCCTTTTGCAATCCATGAGACTATTTTTAATCCTTTTGTGGGAAGTTCTTCTTCATCCATTACAAACTCTACTTTACAATCTTTGAGACAGCAAATGGATGAAAGTAATCATGAAATTATGTATATGTTGACTCAACAAATGGCCACAGTATTTAATCCTCTAGTACAAACAACAAATACTAACTATAATTTGTTGGCAAGACAAATGGAAAGGATTGCAGATGTGTTTGGGGCACCTGCAGATCCTATCGTAAGGCAAGTGGCTAATTGTAATCCTCAAGTAAATCAAGGGGATCAAAATAATCAAATACCAAATCCTATTGTTCCAGTCGAAAATAGGGAAGAAAATGCTCTTAGAGTTATTCTGAACAGAAATCAGAATGTTGAAGAAATTATATAAAAGATAAGAGCAAATAACTTAGGGGGGGCAACAAAATGTTGTCGGAATTGTCGAACAAGTCCTAAACAGACATGGGTTTAATGTAGGATTTGCAAATCACCCCTATGTAGTATCTCCTTTTACTCAACTGGTTTTACAAACTGAGTTACCTAGGGGTGGAAAGTCCCTAAATTTACTAAGTTTTCTGGTGAAGTAGGAGAATCTACTGTCGAACACATTGCTCGATACCAAATCGAAGCAGGTGATTTGGCCAATAATGAGGAATTGAAAATGAAGTATTTTCCTAGTTCCTTAACCAAGAATGCCTTTACCTGGTTTACAACTCTTTCACCGAATTCGATTCATTCATGGAATCATTTAGAAAGGAGTTTTCTTGAACAATTCTTTAGAGGAGAAACTAAAGTTACTCTAATGGATTTAGTTAATATTAAAAGATCATCAAATGAATCAATAGATGATTATTTGAATAGATTTAGGCAAATGAAAGCAAGATGCTTTACTCAAATTCCTGAATATGAGTTAGTCCAAATGGCTGCAGGAGGTTTGGATTATTCAATTCGAAAGAAATTGATTAATCAACAACTTAGGGATATGGCCCAATTGGCTGATAAAGTAAGGCAAATCGAACATCTTAAAAAAGAAAAAGAAAGATTCAGGAAACCTGAAAAGATTTTCAGAAAAGATAAAATAGCATATTTAGAAGTTTCTGATGACAGTGATTTCGAATATGACTTAGAAGATAATGATGTTCACGTGGCAGAACTTAAGCCAGAACCTCCTTATGTTTTTCAATCTTTGAAACCAAATGGAAATGTTAATAATGATACAAAAGATAAATTTCCTAAGAAAAATTATGGTTTCGATATTTTGAAAGTTGACCATATTTTCGATATATTAGTAAAAGACAAACAAATAATTTTAAGTGATGATCATAAGATTCCTTCTCAGGAATAGAGAAGAGGTCGAAAGTATTGTAAATATCATCATACTTTTGGACATTGGACTAATAGTTGTGTTCGTTTCAGGGATATTATTCAAGAAGCCATTAAACATGGGAGATTGAAATTCGAAGAAAAAACTCCAATGGCAATGAAGATTGATTCTGACCCACTTCAAGTGAATGCTAACTATGCAGAGCCTGCAAGTGTGAACATGGTTGAAGTGGAAGACTCAAATTCTTTTGAGGAAGCCATCAAAATGGCTCCAGAGGAAGTTCAGGAATTTCAAGATATTTTCCCGAAATGGGGAGAATCTTTACTTGAGTTTTTGAATAGGAAGAAATCTGAAGATGCTTCAATTGACTTATGTCCAAGATGTCATGCAATATTTGATAGATCTGCTGCGAAGGCATTTTGTGATTCGAGATGAAGAAGCATTATCAGGAAGTGGCTGTAAAAAGCCAAAAGAATGAAAACAAGCAAAGAAAGGTTAATCCTTCTTATGGTGGATGGATCTCGAAATCAGAGTCCATTTCGGAAGAAAAGATACCTCAGAAGGTGAATAAGTTTAATAAAGGAAAGCAACCTATTGTTGGGATTCGAATTTCTGATATTTCGAATTCCATAAGTTGTAAGTTCTTTGTACTTTTCGAATTTACAGAAAATACTGACTTTTCGAGTTTGACAATAAGTTTGACAACTTAGAAAGTTCTTGATTGAAGTCAATACATAGAAGAACTTCAGATATTCGAAAAGAAGATAAGGGAGAATTCGAGAAACTTGGTATTTCTAAGTATTCAGAAAAGTAAATGATAGTTCTCCCGTTCATAACTCAAATTCGAATTATACAAGTTCGAATACATTGGAGATACACTTAGAAAGGAAACTATCCTATGTACTCAATACATTAAAAGGAAACTATCCTAAGCTAAAATGAGTACTTGACTCATGTCTTCCAGACCTCTTTCTCTTCTTCTTCCTCCACAAGCTTTTATAGAGCCAAGGCAAAAAGAATTTCTGTTCCAATCTGTTGAACCACCTTGGTGCTTGGGATGTACCTAAAGGTCAGCCTGGAAAATAACAAGAGATTCATTTATCAAATAAATGAACCTCAATTTGGCTACTACGTTCAACCCAAAAAGAAACCTTCAAAAAGAAAGGTTGAAAAAGCTTATAGCTTTGGAAACTTCGTCAATCCTATAAAAAATGAAATCATTCCATATTGGACTGTACGCAGTAGCCAAAGGAATATACCTCTTCATATTCTTTGAAGGATTTAGATAAGAAGAAAAATGGAAATGAGAAGGGTTTTTGAAGAGAAACCCATATGAACTCCTATTTATAGGAGTTAAGGGGGTTAAGGTTAATAAATGAGCCAATTGTAACATCCAATAGGAAGAACCCTCATAATGGGGTTGAATGGACGGTGGATGGTGGTCTTCATGACCATTAACTCAACCAAACGAAGCTTGACACATGGCAGGTGAAAGAGGATGGACACGTTTCGAAATCTGAAAAGACTTAGTGGATTCATGTTTCAATAAAAAGCTAAGTTTCAAAAGAAGAAGTTTTCGAAACTCAGAAAGATAATTTCGAGATTCTGGAAGCAGAATTCGAGTACATGAAGTCAGAATTCCAGAAAGAAGATTTCGAGAAATCGAAAAGTAAGATTTTGAGTTTGCAGAAAGCAGAAACTTGAAAACAAGGTGCATAAAGATTTAGAAGATTTCTGAATCTAAAAGTTACTTTTTGAGGAAACAGAAGACAAAAGAAAACAGTTACTGGAAGTAACATAAGTTGGTTGATCAAAGACAGATGTCAACATTCCAGTAAAAGTATTTGAAACAAGTTCAAAGAAGAAAGGTAGTTTTCTGGTTAGCAGAAAACGTGGCTAGCATGCACGCTGCCAACACATAGGGCTAGATGATGTGTCAAATGTACATTAGTTAGCCGTTAGGATTAGAAATCTATAAATAGGTGAACTTTCTATGTAACAAGGGTTGGCAAATCATTATACTCAAACTCTGAAACACCTTATACGTCCGATCTCACTGCGACAAACAGGTTACAAGGAGTAATAGTATGTGATTAACCCACCCACATTTCAATTCAAGCAAATTGTTCTTATAATTCATTTACTTTTTGCAATCTACTTTCCGCAATTTACATTCTGTAATTTACATTTCACGTACTTTTTCTTTCTTTCTTTCAAATTCTATGTTTTCTATTTCTTTGAAACTTTGATTTTCAAGAATCCAACTTAGAACTTTATTTGATAGAATTCCAAATCAAGTAGTTCTAAGCTTTTTGAAAGATAAGTTCTTTGATAAAATTCTGAATCAATTAATTTTAGTTCTTTCATTTCTAGAATTTGAACTCAGGAAGAAATCATTGTAATTTCTGGAAAAGTCAAGTCTTTTGAAAGTTTCTAGAAAAATCAAGTTTTTGTTACTAATTCTACAAATCAGAAACACCATAAATCTACTTTTTAAAACGAGTCCCGTAAGAGGATCTGATTCTAATCCCCAGATTGTTCTTAGAATCAAAGTGATAAAAGATAATTTTCGAATTTAGATTTTATCACCACAAACAAATTGGCACGCCCGGTGGGACTCAATTGCCAAAAGTAGCGTGTGTTATGATTTTCTGAAAACTGATATTGCATGCGTTTGAGAAGCGGTAGAACAATATCTGTTCAAATGGCTAATAATGCAAGGCAAACAGGAAATGGAAACAATAGTAGGGATACTACCAATTCTGGAAGTCCACCACCCCAAGAAAATGAATCTGTGAATAATAATAATAATGGGGTTAATGGAAATAGTAGTGCTAATAGAGACCAAATGGCCTCTACGACTTTGCCTAAAAATATGGGTATAAGTCAAGTTATGTCTACTATCCCTATTTCTAGTAATGTTTCTGCATCTCAGAATGGAAATCCTCCTTATGGATTACTTTTTGATTTCGTCTCAAGTTCTGGGATGCCACCACCAACAATGTCAACAATTGGACCAACAACGGTTTCTTTTGCAAACCGTGGGACTATTTTTAATCTTTTTTTGTGGGAAGTTCTTCTTCATCCATTACAAACTCTACTTTACAATCTTTAAGACAACAAATGGATGAAAGTAATCATGAAATGATGAATATGTTGACTCAACAAATGGCCACAGTATTTAATCCTCTAGTACAAACAACGAATACTAACTATAATTTGTTGGCTAGACAAATGGAAAGGATTGCAGATGTGTTTGGGGCACCTGCAGATCCTATCGTAAGGCAAGTGGCTAATTGTAATCCTCAAGTAAATCAAGGGGATCAAAAATAATCAAATACCAAATCCTATTGTTCCAGTCAAAATAAGGAAGAAAATGCTCCTAGAGTTATTCTGAACAGAAATCAGAATGCTGATGAAATTCTAGAAAGGATAAGAGCAAATAACTTAGGGGGGCAACAAAATGTTGTTGGAATTGTCGAACAAGTCCTAAACAGACATGGGTTTAATGTAGGATTTGCAAATCACCTCTATGTAGTATCTCCTTTTACCCAAATGGTTTTACAAACTGAGTTACCTAGGGGTGGAAAGTCCCTAAATTTACTAAGTTTTCTGGTGAAGAGGAGAATCTACTATCGAACACATTGCTCGATACCAAATCGAAGCAGGTGATTTGGCCAATAATGAGGAATTGAAAATGAAGTATTTTCCTAGTTCCTTAACCAAGAATGCCTTTACCTGGTTTACAACTCTTTCCCCGAATTCGATTCATTCATGGAATCAATTAGAAAGGAGTTTTCATGAACAATTCTTTAGAGGAGAAACTAAAGTTACTCTAATGGATTTAGTTAACATTAAAAGATCATCAAATGAATCAATAGATGATTATTTGAATAGATTTAGGCAAATAAAAGCAAGATGCTTTACTCAAATTCCCGAATATGAGTTAGTCCAAATGGTTGCAGGAGGTTTGGATTATTCAATTCGAAAGAAATTGATTAATCAACAACTTAGGGATATGGCCCAATTGGCTGATAAGTAAGGCAAATCGAACATCTTAAAAAAGAAAAAGAAAGATTCAGGAAAGCTGAGAAGATTTTCATAAAAGATAAAATAGCATATTTAGAAGTTTCTGATGATAGTGATTTCGAATATGACTTAGAAGATAATGATGTTCACGTGGCAGAACTTAAGCCAGGACCTCCTTATGTTTGTCAATCTTTGAAACCAAATGGAAATGTTAATAATGATACAAAAGATAGATTTCCTAAGAAAAATTATGGTTTCGATATTTCGAAAGCTGACCAAATTTTCGATATATTAGTAGAAGAAGAACAAATAATTTTAAGTGATGATCATAAGATTCCTTCTCAGGAATAGAGAAGAGGTCGAAAGTATTGTAAATATCATCATACTTTTGGACATTGCACTAATAGTTGTGTTTGTTTCAGGTATATTATTCAAGAAGCCATTAAACAAGGGAGGCTGAAATTCGAAGAAAAAACTCCAATGGCAATGGAGATTGATTCTGACCCACTTCAAGTGAATTCTAACTATGCAGAGCCTGTAAGTGTGAACATGGTTGAAGTGGAAGAATCAAATTCTATTGAGGAAGCCATCAAAATGGTTCCAGGGGAAGTTCAGGAATTTCAAGATATTTTCCCGAAAGGGGGAGAATCTTTACTTGAGTTTCTGAATAGGAAAAAATCTGAAGATGCTTCAATTGACTTAAGATGAATAAGTTACCTCAGAAGAAAAGATACCTGAGAAGATGAATAAGTTTAATAAAGGAAAGCAACCTATACACCTGTTTGTGGTGAAAAAGTCTAATTCCAAAAATTAAATTTTAATCACTTTGATTCTACGAACAATTTGGGGATTAGAATCAGATCCTCTTACGGGACTCTTTTAAAAAGTAGATTTATGGTGTTTCTGATTTATAAAAGACTTTCAAAAGTTCAAATTTTCTGGAAAAAATGGTTGATTGGTACAGAATTTTACCAAGTCAATTATTATGTTTCAGAGATCCAGAAATAACAAGTTTTAAAGGTTTTGATTCAGAATTTAATCAAAACTTATCTCTCAGAAAGAATTAGAACTACTTGATTCAGAATTTTATCAAGTTTTCCAGACTATATTTTCAGAAATCAACTTTCACAAAATCACTGAAAGTTCAAGAAAAAGCAATGCAAATAAAAATTGCAGAATGTAAATTGCGGAATGTAAAATAAAGAAAAGAAAAATGAATTGTAAGAACAATTGCATTTAAAGAAATTGGATGGGTTCATCACATACTTCCTTCTCCTTGTAACCTGTTTGTCGCTTTAAGTTTGGACGTGTAAGGTGTTTCAGAGAGTTTGAGTATAAGTGATTCGCCAACCTTTATTACATTAAGAGTTCACCTATTTATAGTTTCCTAATTCTAACGGCTAACTAATGTACATGTGACACATCATCTAGCCCTATGTGCTGGCAGCGTGCATGCTTGCCACGTATTCTGCTAATCAGAAACTGTTTCTGATCTTCAATAATTGTCTTCTTTTTATTTTCTGACTGTTCAAACTTCCTTTTGATTTCTTCAGAAATCTTCTAAGTCTCCAGATATCTTGTCTTCGAATTCTTTGTTCCTGTTTCTCGAATTCTTGCTTCTGATTTCTCGAAATCTTCTTTCTGATTTCTCGAAATCTTCTTTCTGTTTTCTCGAAATCTGCTTTCTAGAATTTTTGACTTCATGGATTCGAGAAAATCCTTAACTTTAAGACTTAGTCTTTTCTTGACATTTGAACTTAATGAGTTTTTCTCTTTTCGAGATTTTGACTACAGTCTTCCCTTCGTTAGGTGTCAAGCTTTATTTGGCTAATTCAAAGGTCAAGAAGACCACTGGCCACCATTCATTCTACTTCATTCAATTTCATTATGAGATTCTTCTCATTGGACGTTAAAATGGTCTTATCAATGACACTAGAACCTTTTCACTCCTATAAATAGGAATACTTTTGCACAATCCTTTCACAATTCTTCATTCTTTCTTCTTCCTTTTTTTTCTAAATTCTCTTAAAGAATCTCTTCAAAGAAAATGAAGAAGTTAATCCCTTTGGCTATTGCGTACAATCCAATCTGGAATGATTCCATTTCTTATGGGATTGACGAAATAGCCAAAGCTATTGACTTTTCCAACCTTTCTCTTTGAAGGTTTTCTTTTGGATTGTACGTATAGCCAAATATAGGTTCATTTATATAATAAATGAATCTATTATTGTTTCTCCCATGCCGACCTTGATTTCTTCCTCAAGTCGAAAGTGATTCAACAAATTGGAAAACATATTCTCCTTTGCCTTGGCTCTATCAAAGCCTGTGGGGGAGGAAGAAGAGAAAGAGGTGCGGAAGACATGAGTCAAGGACTCATTATAACTTAGGATAGTTTCCTTTCTAATGTATTAGGCACTTAGGATATCTTCCTTTCTAATATATTTCCAATGTATTCGAACTAATGTGATTCAATTTGGATCATGAATAAAAGAAACTATCACTTGCCTTTTGGAAATACCTGCAATTATTATTCTCGATTTACACTTGTCTTCTTTTCGAATTCTAAAGTCTTTTTGCCTTGACTTGAATCAAGAATTTTTCTCTAAGTTAACAGACTTATTATCAAAATTTGAAATGAGGTGGTTTTACCTCTTCTGTAAATTCGAAATGGCATCATACTCTTGTCACTTGTGGAATTCGAAACAATTGAAAATCAAATCCCAACAGATTGCCCCCCCCCAAAAATAGTCTCTTCAAGTAATAATTTATTTTATTTGCAGAAAGAGATATTTTTGGAACAAACTTTTGGTATTCCTTATAACAATTATTCAAAAAAGAATAGGGAAAGAATTTTAATATCCTTTTAGATAAACCCTTCAATTTCCATTTAAATTTAAATTTCAGTTACTTTTATCAAAATAACTGATTATCCCACGTTTTTGGGTTATTAACTCACGTTCCAAGAAACGTGTAATCATGGTTACTTTTAAACTTCTTTGTAATCATGTTATTTTTCTCTCATATAAATATCAAGTAAAAACCCTTCAGTTTCACTTTTCATCTTCAAACCTCAAGAACTCCAACTTTTCTCTTAACCAGCGTCATTCCTTCTCACTCAAGGTACGATCTTATGTGTCCTTTTTGATCATTTTTTCTTATTTTTAACTTGAGTTTCATCGATTAAACATCTCAAAGGTTCTGATTTTACTTCCTTGATTACATTTTCAGCTCATTTGCGCTGTTGCATTGTTCTCTTTTCTTTCTTAAGAACTTCAAGAACTCCATTAATGGCTTCTGAAGGTTCTACTCCAGTACCCTTTGCCGTTGTTAAAGGTGACCTCCTTGCTAGGGATGATAGAGTCTATGTCCCTGAGCCTGAAAATGCTGAAGATAAAATAACTATCTGGAATTCCTAGGTACTCATTCCATACTCCATCAGGAAAAAACACTTTGCCTTCTTAGGTCCTTATTCTCCTGTGTCTTCCCTTACTCATATGATGAATTCTTCCCTAGTTATAAAGAAGAAAAATTATGCTTTCAAGTCTAAGATTCGATTTGATCATCTCGAAAATATTTATGATATTTTTCGAGCAACTCCACCTTCTCGAAAAGATTCCTATATCATGTGGTTAAATAGGATTGAAAGCACCATGGGTTCCTTGTGGAAGCAATTGGGTATCTTTGATCTTATTCAACTTAGTAAATATGATCTTAGTCTTGACCATACTCTCATTCTTTCCTCCTTTCTTTTCTTCCTTTCTTTCTTGGAAAGAACCACTAATTCTTTTCATTTTCCTTATGGCATGCTCACTCCTACTTTGTTCGATATTGCTGTCATAACCGGCCTTCGACCTGAAGGCCAACTTGTCTTCTTTCATGAAGGTTCCTGAACCTCATGTTGAGCCTTGTTGGGATAAGTTAACTTATACCCATTTCATCCAACTAAATGCCAAATCTGGTAAAGTCACTGAGAAAGAGCATGTTGCCTTTCTCATGGTTTGGTTTTCCGCTTATGTTTTCTGTTCTCGATCCAACCAAGTTCCAAAATCCTATCTTCCCCTTGCTCAGATGTTGGCCAAGGGTATTCGAATGGATTTTAAGTAGATGTCTTTTGGCCAATGTCTATGACATGCTGTCAGAGGCCATTTTTGCTCTAAAAATAAAAGAACCAATTCGAAATCTTTATGGCCCTTTCTGGTTTCTTCAAACTTTGGCTAAATGCATTTCGAAGACAAATTCGAAGTTCTGAACCCTCAGACTCGAATCTTCCTTCTTCTATTGAAGGTTTCAGACTTTCTTTCCTTACTCCTTCCTCTAAAAAGAATCGTTTGGAGTTATTCAAAGCTTACTTCTCTTCCTTCCTAAAAATCAAAAACATACTCCTCAACTTGCACCTTTCTCTTCGAGAACTCAAGGACCTGAGTGGTTTACTCGAAAATTCCCTTGTGACACTCCCGGTGCACAATCTGAAAGTTTAGAAATTTGGAAGCAGTTCTTATCTTATGATCTCATATACTGTGGCTTCCAATTGAAAGATTTCAAAGTCTTCCAATACCAACCTCGATTGGTAGCTCGTCAATTTGGGCTAAGCCCATTTCGACCAACCACCTTGCTATATTTCCAATCCCAAATTCTGATATAGGACATGGTGAATGGCGAAGAGGGCTTCAATGACTTAGAAAATTAAAGGGTGAAAAAACTTGTCTTATGCCCAGTTGCTTTCGAACTTCCTAATTTACTGCACATTGTTCTTTCGAGGAATGTGTGGTCACATTATTATAATGCTATTCAAGTTGATGATACCACCTGCTTTACAAGACTAACAAAAGACATTGCTTGTACGCAAAAATCAACCAAGAAGACTGAAAGGTACGCATATCAAAGAAATTGAAGCTTTTTGAGAATATTTTCATGTGTTCTATATTCCCAATAAAATTCAGAGAACTATTTCTGAAGCAAGCTCTTTCTTTAACAGAAAAAATTTCTTTGAACAACAAAATTTCAAACTTGTTAATCCCAAAGGCAAAACATTTTCGAAAAATATTGTCCAAAGTTTCCTCCTTTACCAACAGCAAAATTTGGTTTGGCAAAAATTTATATGGTCCTGAATGGACTAGACCTGCAACGCCTGATCTTCTTTTTAATCATCTCAAACCTCTTGCAAAAAGAGTTACTTTAACTAAATATACTTTGGACAATTACCCTTTCATACCTCATTTGGATATAGAACATGTGAGAATAGTTTCTAAGAACTTCATGGTTCAAGGTAATAACATAAACATTTCTTTTCTTTTCTAACTTATCCCAATCTTATACTTACAAGTTTCTTTTCTTTTCCAGCTCAAGAGTGCAAGCTCTCGAAGGATGCTGAAGAAGACTGGGAAAGTGACAAAGAGGAAGAAAAGAAATCTAAGAAAAGGAAGGCTCCATCCTCTTCTCCAAAAACCCTCTGTAAGTTTTATTTCGAAAATCTGAACTTATTTTAGATTTAGATTTCGAAACCTAACTTCTTATTCCTTTATCTTTTTCCAGCCTGCTGCTTCTAAATCTCGAAAGAAGACCACGTCAAGTAAGGTCGAAAAGAATGACGAACCTTCTGACAAGAGTCCTTCTGCTTCTATGGGCAAGAAGAATGAAGCAGATGATTCAAATAATTCAAAGAAGAAAGCAGTGAAAGGTCAAAAGAAGAGTCAATCTGAAAAATCTGATGAACAATCTCTCTCAAAGGTGTTTTCGAATTCTCTTGTTAATTTCAAAATCTTAATAGAATTCGAAGAATCTAACTATTCTTTTCTTTTAACAGGAAAGCACTCCTGAACAACAAATTATCCCTTTGAGAGAAAAATTACAAAGAAAGGAAAGAAAGCTCCCAAACCAAAAATTCTTTCTGTAATTCCACCAGGGAAAACCATTGGAGCTGTAAGTTTCAATTTTCCTCTTATCTTTTAATATTATCTTTGAAACTTTTCTTTTCGAAATTCTGTTTTTTTGAAATCTGTTTTTTCTTTATGTAAAACATCAGAGAGTTGGCCAAAGATTTAAGATTAAGGCCTATAAGAAACAAATCCCAAGTGAGGTTGTGGAACAAGTAAACCTCTTCACTCTCTCTTCGAAAGAAAGAAAGAAAAAAAATCAACTATTGATTTCTACCCTTATATTCTTGTTTATCTAACTTAAGTCATTTTCTGATTTTCAGATAAACATTTCTTCAAGTTCCCAAGCTGAAAGTGGTGGTAATGAAGAGAAAATCATAGGGAATCCACTTCAGGCTACTTTCGAAGAAGTCCTTACCTCAGAAAAAACCTTTGGACAATATCGAAGGGAGTAGTGAGGAACAAGAAGAAGAGAAAGGGGAAGAAGAAGAAGTACAATCCCCTTCAAATCCAAATAAAGAAGATTCTCCTATGGAAGAAGATAATCCCGTGCCTTCTCCTCAACCTATCCCTCAAGAAGAGAAGAAAACTCCTATGAAAGGGACTTCAAATGTCCAATCAGAATCAGAGACTCCAGAAAAAGTCCCAAGTTTTTCGAGGGATTCATCTAGGTCTACTCCTGTATACACTCCTATAGACTTAGATGATTGCCTCAAAATTTGGATGAAAATCCATTTCTGGTTTTCGAAGTCCTTTCTGGGGAAGTTTCTTTATCATCAGCCCATTCTGAAGCAACTGTACAGGACCCTTTGAACGAAGCAGATTCAATGGAAGCAGTTCTTCAAAACTTCAAGAAGTTAGTTTTCGAGAAACCCATGTTGAAAATGATCCCTAAGATCTTCATTACAAAGAAGAGATTCAATGTTACTTGACTCTTTTCGATAAGAGACAAAAAGAATTTTCTGAATCTCAACAAGAATGGATCAAAGGTTTCTCAAAATTATATCAGAATGCCCTCAACACTCTTGATCAAATTGAAGAGACTACTTCGAGGTTAAGCATTCAAAAAGGTGAGAAGGCTGAGCTGATGGATAAGCTTCAGGATAGCAAAGGCAAAGTTCAAAATACGAGCAATCCATCAAGCAAAATTTATCCAAGGTTGAGGATCTCGAAAAAGAGAATCTTCGAATTGAGGCAGCAATTCGAAAACTTCAGGAGGATGCCACCAGAGTGAAGTCACAGCAAAGAGAGCTGGAAGCCACCATCTCGAGGCAGAGGTCTTCTCGAACTGAAATTCTCAATTCTGTTAAAGGAATTTCGAGAAGTGTTGTAGATGTTTCAAAAGATATTAATAATTTGGAAAAATCTGACTACAGCTGAAGATCCAATATGAAGACCTAATGCATGACTTCGCAAAGATGAAGAATAATTCTCCTTTTTAATTGCTTCTGCCTCTTTTCGAATCTTTACTATGTAATTTCGAATTTATTTGTTGAGCATGGGCTCAAATTCAATTGTCCTTTGAACAATTTATTTTTCTTTATGCACAATTCTAATTTCCTGCAAGTTTGGTTTGTATTCTTTTAAGTATTTTCCATTTATTGACATTATGCGCATATCACCAACTAACTCTCGAATTGAATATGCATTATTAGAAAATACTTTCTCAATTTCGAAAGGTCCCTCCCAATTAGGTGACCATTTACCAAACTTCTTAGACTTTTTATCAATTGGCAAAATTAACTTCCAAACATAATCACCAACTTGGAACTTTTTTCTTAACTCTTCTATTATAACAACGAGTAATTTGCTCTTTTTGCCTAATTATATTTTCAAGAGCAAGTAACCTTTCCTCATCAAGTTCATTTAATTCATCAAACATCAAATTCCAATAATCTTGAGAAGATAACTCGAATTGCCTTTGAACCCTTATTGATTGCAAGTTTATTTCTACTGGTAATATAGCATCGTGACCATAAACCAACTTATAAGGGGTAGTTCGAGTAGCCTCTCTTGGTGAATTTCTATAGGCCCACAGAACTTGATTCAAAGTTTCATGCCAATTTCTAGGCCTTTGCCCAATATGTCTTTTAATTAAAGCAATAATAATTTTATTAACTGCTTCAACTTGACCATTGGCTTGTGCATAATAAGGAGTAGAAGAAAGTAATTTTATCCCTTTCGATTCAGCAAACCTAACCATTTTTCTCCCAGTAAACATCGTTCCTTGATCTGTGGTAATGGTTTCTGGTAAGCCAAATCGAAATATGATATTTTCTTCAATAAAACGAATGATATCTTCTTGAGAAACCTCTCTTAAAGGAATTGCTTCTACCCACTTAGTAAAATAATCAACTCCTACTAGAATAAACTTATGGTTTCTCGAAGAAGCTGGGTGAATCATTCCAATCAAATCTAAAGCCCATCCTCTGAAAGGCCAAGGTTTTATTATTGAATGCAATTCACTTGCTGGAACTTGTTGCACATTTCCATGCTTTTGACAATCTTCACAAGACTTAGCGAAATTGTGACAATCCTTGGCCATTGAAGGCCAAAAGAATAATTTTCTTTCAAAATCCATTCCATTTTCTTTCCTGCTTGGTGAGCTCCACAAGCACCTTCATGTACTTCGACCAAAGCTAAGTATGCTTCAGTTTCTCCTAAACATCGAAGTAAATTCCCATCAATAGCTTTCTTATAAAGCTCTTCACCTAAAACACAGTAGTTCAGAATTTATATTTCAAGTTTTTTTATTTATCAGGGAAGGATTTTGTATCAGATTCACAATTTCTCTTCTCCAATCATTCTGATCTAGAAGATTTATATTATGGATATCAAATTCCTTCATTGGAAGCCTCTTTTGAATATCACTAATTTTTCTGAGAGTTCCAATTGAAATTCTATATCCTGAAGCTATTTGAGCCAATTCATTAGCTTCGAAATTCTGACCTCTTGGAATATGTTCAATTTTTACTTCATCAAACATTTCCAGAAGTTTATTGGCCTGAACCAAATACTTAGCCAATTTTGGATCTAAACATTTATATTCTTTAGTTACCTGCTTAATAACTAATTGAGAATCTCCTTTAATATGAACATTTCTCGAATTCATGGTAACTAGAATTTCGAGACCAGCAATAAGAGCTTCATACTCTACTGCATTATTCGAACAAGGATGTTTTATTTCAAACATCATTCGAGTTGGAAACCCTTTGGGTGAAATTAGTAAAATTCCAACTCCTGATCCATTCTTATGTTTGGATCCATCAAAATATAATTTCCAAGGCTCTAAGCCTACATATGTTGATTCTTCAATTGGAATTGGGGGATGATCAACTAAGAAATCTGCAACTACTTGTCCTTTCATTGCTTTTAATGGGACAAATTTTAATGAAAACTCAGTCAATGCTAACGCCCATTTTCCAACTCTACTGTGCAATATAGGTTTCAACAACATGTGCTTTATTACATCAAAGTGAGAAATCACAAATACATCATGGGGTTTGACATAATATTTAAGTTTAGTACAAGAAAAGTACAAACATAAACACAACTTTTCTATAGCACAGTATCTAGTTTCTGCATCATTAAGGACTCTACTCAAATAGTAAACAGCTCTTTCTACGCCATTTTCGTCCTCTTGAGCCAACATACTTCCAATTGTGGCTTCTGAAGCAGAAATATATAACTTCAAAGGTTTTCCTGGCAAAGGAGGAGTCATAATTGGAGGAGTTGTCAAATATTTCTTGATTTCCTCGAAGACTCTTTGATGTTCATCTTCCCATTTAAAAGTTTTCTTCTTTCTTCAGTTTCAGCAATGGGGAAAACACCCTTGTTTTTCCTGATAAGTTCGAAATGAACCTTCGAAGGAAATTTACTTTTCCCAGAAAAGATTGCAATTGTTTCTTGGTAGTAGGTGGAGATGCTTCGAGAATTACCTTAGCTTTGTTTTTATCAACCTCAACACCTTTCTTGTGTACAAGAAATCCTAAGAAATTTCCTGCAGATACACCAAAAGCACATTTAATAGGATTCATTTTCAATCCATGCTTTCTCATTTTCTCGAAAGCTTGTTTTAAATGATTTAAATGTAAGTCTTTGATTCAGACTTAACCACAACATCATCTATATAGACTTGCATAAAATTTCCTATTAAATCATGAAAAATCGAATTCATGGCTCTTTGATAAGTTGCACCAGCATTTTTTAAGCCAAAGGGCATCATTACCCATTCATAAGTGCCTATTGCCCCAGGACATCGAAAAGCTGTTTTCGAAACATCCTCTTCGGCAATAAAAATTTGATTATAACCTGAATACCCATCTAACATACTTAAAAGTTCATTTCCTGCTGCCGAATCTATTAACATATCAGCAACTGGCATTGGGTATTCATCTTTAGGAGTTGCATCATTAAGATCTCTAAAATCAATGCAAACTCTTAAAGTTCCATTTTTCTTAATAACAGGAACTATGTTAGAAATCCAATCTACATACCTGGCAGTTCGACTAGGAAATTAGCCTTTAGAAGACGCTCTATTTCTTCTTTGATTTTTGAAACTATTTCTGGAGGAAATCTTCTTGGAGTCTGTTTCACTGGTCGCTTTTTGGAAAAGTTGGAAGTCTATGCTCCACCAGTTCTCGATCAAACCAGGAATTTCATGATAGTCCCAAGCAAAACAATCTTTAAAACGTGGGTCATTTCTCATTCTCCGTTCCCAAGTTTATTTCCTCTAAAGGGTCTTGAGCTTCCATTTTTTAATGCCTTGAGACAGAATACCTTCGAAACCCAAAGGAGAGTCATCATAGATGCAATCTAACCTTTCGAACTCAAACCCCTGTGTCTCTTGAACATACGTCTCAACCTTTTTGAGCATTTCCTCAAGATACTTCTTTTCAGAATCTCTACTTCCTTCAGAAACCTCTTCATACTTTCTATTTTCCTCAAACATCTTCAAAATTTTTACCTTTCGTTTCTGATGAGATTTCTTCTTCTATTATCTCCTCAATGACTATTTTACCTTCTTGCCATTCGGCCTTATGGGTCGTTACCTCTTTATTTTGTTTATTTTGATTAGATTCGGCTTCGAGAGCCGCCTCTACCTTCTTCTCGGCCACATAGGCCGAAATTCGAGCCCAAAAGCTCGAATCTATTCTGGGTCTGACCATTCAGCAATTTCTGTGGCCTCGAAAGGGCCAACATCACATTGTAACATAAACCCACAATTTGGATTCAATCTTAGTGAATAAGGTATTTTTGTAGGTACCAACATATACTTATCAATCACTTCATATGGTCTTGTCTTCATAACCTTCTTTTCAGTACTCCTCACATCCACAACATCCTCTTCGACTTTAAAATAGTTTTGTCCCCATCAACGTAAATGGGTACACCTTCTTTAGTCCACATGCAAAGTCTCTGATGCATTGAAGATGGAACAACACCTACACCATGGATCCACTCTCTTCCAAGAAGTAAGTTATAATTTGCTTTCGAATCAACTACAACAAACATAGTGGGTCTCATGATGGTTCCCACTGTTAACTCCAAACATAAGACTCCTTCTGATTTCGAAGTCTTCCCACTGAAATCAGTAATAATCATCTGATGAGGCATCAGATCAAACTTAGTCTTCATCAATTTTTTCATCATAAATTTCGGCATCAGATTTACTGCTGCACCAGAATCTACGAGGACCTTTCCAATACTCACATCTCCAACTAACGCCCTAATGAACAAAGGCTTCATATGAAGTTGCATATCCTCAGTTGGTTTTTCGAATACTGCAGAAGTATTCTGGCAAATCTGTTTGCCAATGTAAGTATAACATATTGGATCCTCACCTATATCATCTTCCTCAAAGTCTTCATCTTCTAAGCTTTTTTCAAGTTCCTCAGCATACTCAGCAGGTAATACAGAAACAACTGCACAGATGTCATCCAGACCATCTGCAAATCCAGTTTCGAAATTTTCTGTTAATAAGTCATCTTCATTCTCATCAAAACCTCCAATAACTTGGAATGAAGGCTTCTTTTTCACCACTTGAGCATAAGATGGTTGATTCGAATTTGCTTGGACTTGAATTACTTGAGCATTTTTTGCTTGCAAGGCTTAGGTTGTTGATTGTTTTGTTCAACAATCATGTTCCTCTTTCCTTGTTCCTCGAAGCAGCCTTTCTCATTCTTTGTGCCCTTCTCCACTGGGTCTTCGTCATTTGAGGCCTATTTCCATAATAAGGTTTCTGGTGAAAACCTTGGAAATTATTCTGATATTTCATGTAGCCAGGACGAACCCATTGATTCGGGGGAGTTGATGATGATGGTACAAAAGTTCGATGCTTCCTGTCTTCATGAAATTTTGGATTCATGGGTTGTTTTCCCTTATCAAACCTATTCATGTTAACAGGTGCCTTTCCTCCAGAAATGGATTCAGACTTCGAAATCCAACCCCATAAGAAGGATGAGGCTTCTTCTGCTTATTTTCTTTTTTCTGATGCTGGGCAGCCACTTGCTGATAATGTGTCTTCATTTCTGATCCACGAAAAGCCTTGGCTGCAGACCTATCGAATACAGCATGACACCTTGGACAAAGTTCAATTGAGGCATCTTCTGCCTTCTTCGATTCAGAAATTCCAACAAGGATTCACCCCCTTTTGGATAAACATCATGTAATTCCTGATCTCCATCAAGGGCCATCTCTGTGGCCTGTCCCACAGAATTGGAATCTTCCAATTCGACCATTCACACTTGCAGGTTCAGCGTAGTTGGCGTTCACCTGGAGTGGGTCAGAGTCAATCTTCATGGCCATTGGAACCTTTTCTTCGAATTTCAATCTACCTTGTTTGATAGCTTCTTGAATAATATCCCTGAAACGAAACAACTATTAGTCCAATGTCCATAAGTATGATGAACTTACAATACTTTCGACCTCTTCTCTGTTCTTGAGAAGGAATTTTATGGTCATCACTTAGAGTTATTTGTTTGTCTTTTACCAATATATCGAAAATTTGATCTGCTTTCGAAATATCGAAACCATAATTTTTCTTAGGAAACCTATCTTTAGTATCATTATTAGTATTTCCACTAGGTTTCAAAGATTGACAAACATAAGGAGGTCCGGGCTTAAGTTCTGCCACATGAACATCATTATCCTCTATGTCATATTCGAAATCACTATCATCAGATACTTCCAAATATGTTATTTATCTTTTCGAAAAGTCTTTTCAGGTTTTCGAAATCTCTCTTTTCTTTCTTAAGATGTTCAATTTGCCTAACCTTATCAGCCAATTGGGCCATATCTCTAAGTTGTTGATTAATCAATTTCTTTCGAATTGAATAATCCAACCCTCCAGCAGCCATTTGGACTAACTCATATTCAGGAATTTGGGTAAAACACCTTGCTTTCATTTGCCTGAATCTATTCAAATAATCGTCTATGGATTCATTCGAAAATCTTTTAATGTTCACTAAATCCATAAGAGTAACTTTTGTTTCCCCTCTAAAGAACTGTTCATGAAAACTTCTTTCTAATTGATTCCATGAATGAATAGAATTCGGGGAAAGAGTTGTAAACCAAGTGAAAGCATTTTGGTTAAAGAACTAGGAAAATATTTCATTTTCAACTCTTCATTATTTGCCAAATCACCTGCTTCGATTTGATATCTAGCAATGTGTTCGACAGTAGATTCTCCTACTTCTCCAGAAAATTTGGTAAATTTGGGAACTTTCCATCCCCTCGGCAATTCAGTCTGCAATACCATCTGGGAAAAAGGAGACTACATATGGATGATTTGCAAATCCTACATTAAACCCATGTCTGTTTAGGACTTGTTCGACAATTCCAACAACATTTTGTTGCCCCCCTAAGTTATTTGCTCTTATCCTTTCGAGAATTTCATCAGCATTCTGATTTCGATTCAGGATAATTCTAGGAGCATTTTCTTCCCTATTTTCGACAGGATTAACAGGATTTGGTATTTGATTATTTTGATCCCCTTGATTCACAGGGGAATTCATATTAGCCACTTGTCTAACTATAGGATCTGTGGGTGCTCCAAACACATCCGCAATCCTCTCCATTTGCCTAGCCAACAAATTATAATTGGTATTTGTGGTTTGTACCAATGGATCGAACACTGTGGCCATTTGTTGTGTCAACATATTTACCATTTCATGATTGCTTTCATCCATTTGTTGCCTTAAAGACTGTAAAGTGGAATTTGTAATGGATGAAGATGAACTTCCCACAAAGGGATTAAAAATGGGTCCACGATTTATTGTTGGACCTACTGTTGACATTGTTGGTGGGGCATCCCAGAATTTGGGACGAAACCATATGGCAACCCATATATTGGTTGTCCATTTTGAGACATAGAAACAAAATGGGTATAGGGATAGTAGAACCAATTTGACTTACTACAGGCTGTTCTGGCATAGTAGTAGTAGTTGATTGTTCTCTGTTAACACTACTATTTCCATTCACTCCATTCTCATTGTTATTCACAGACTCATTTCTTTGGGATGGTGAATTCTCAGAATTCGTAGTATTAGTTGTTATATCCCTATTGTTGTTTCCAGTTCCGGTTTGTCTTGAACTATTAGCCATTTGAACAGATATTGTTCTTCCACTTCTCAAACGCATGCAAGACAAAAATTTTTTTTAGAAAATCACAACACACACTACTTTTGGCAAATTAGTCCCACTGGGCGTGCCAATTTGTTTGTGGTGAAAAAATCTAATTCCGAAAATTAAATTTTAATCACTTTGATTCTACGAACAATCTGGGGATTAGAATCAGATCCTCTTACGGGACTCTTTTAAAAAGTAGATTTATGGTGTTTCTGATTTATAAAAGACTTTCAAAAGTTCAAATTTTCTGGAAAAAATGGTTGATTGGTACAGAATTTTACCAAGTCAATTGTTATGTTTCAGAGATCCAGAAATAACAAGTTTTAAAGGTTTTGATTCAGAATTTAATCAAAACTTATCTTTCAGAAAGAATTAGAACTACTTGATTCAGAATTTTATCAAGTTTTCCAGACTATTTTCAGAAATCAACTTTCACAGAAATCACTGAAAGTTCAAGAAAAAGCAATGCAAATAAAAATTGCAGAATGTAAATTGCGGAATGTAAAATAAAGAAAAGAAAAATGAATTGTAAGAACAATTGCATTGAAAGAAATTGGATGGGTTCATCACATACTTCCTTCTCCTTGTAACCTGTTTGTCGCTTTAAGTTTGGACGTGTAAGGTGTTTCAGAGAGTTTGAGTATAAGTGATTTGCCAACCTTATTACATTAAGAGTTCACCTATTTATAGTTTCCTAATTCTAACGGCTAACTAATGTACATATGACACATCATCTAGCCCTATGTGCTGGCAGCGTGCATGCTTGCCACGTCTTCTGCTAACCAGAAAACCGTTTCTGATCTTCAATAACTGTCTTTCTGACTTTTCAAACTTCCTTTTGATTTCTTCAGAAATCTTCTAAGTCTTCAGATATCTTGTCTTCGAATTCTTGTTCTGTTTCTCGAATCTTGCTTTCTGATTTCTCGAAATCTTCTTTCTGTTTTCTCGAAATCTTCTTTCTGGAATTTTGACTTCATGGATTCGAGAAAATCCTTAACTTTAAGACTTAGTCTTTTCTTGACATTTGAACTTAATGAGTTTTTCTCTTTTCGAGATTTTGACTACTCTTCCCTGTGTGTCAACTTCATTTGACCATTCAAAGTCATAAAGACCACCGGCCACCGTCCATACTTCATTCAATTCATTATGAGATTCTTCTCATTGGACGTTAAAATGGTCTTATTAATGACACTTGCCTTTTCACTCCTATAAATAGATCTTTTGCACATTCTTTCACAATTCTTCATTCTTTTCTTTTTTTTTCTCTAAATTCTTCAAAGAAATGAAGAAGTTAATTCCTGGCTATTGCGTTACAATCCAATCTGGAATGATTTCATTTTTATAGGATTGACGTAATAGCCAAAGCCATTGGCTTTTCAACTTTCTTTAAAATTTCTTTTGGATTGTACGATAGCCAAATATAGGTTCATTTATATAATAAATGAATCTATTATTGTTTTCCCATGCCGACCTTGATTCTTCCCCAAGTCGAAGGTGTTCAACAAATTGGAAAACATATTCTCCTTTGCCTTGGCTCATCAAAGCCTGTGGGGGAGGAAGAAGAGAAAAGGTGCGGAAGACATGAGTCAAGGACTCATTATAACTTAGGATAGTTTCCTTTCTAATGTATTAGGCACTTAGGATAGCTTCCTTTCTAATATATTTCCAATGTATTCGAACTAATGTGATTCGAATTTGGATCTGAATAAAAGAACTATCACTTGCCTTTGAAATACCTGCAATGTATTATTTCTCGAATTTACACTTGTCTTCTTTTCGAATTCCTAAAGTTTTTTGCCTTGACTTCAATCAAGAATTTTTCTCTAAGTTAACAGACTTATTATCAAAATTCGAAATGAGGTGGTTTTACCTCTTCTGTAAATTCGAAATGGCATCATACCCTTGTCACTTGTGGAATTCGAAACAATTGAAAATCAAATCACAACAACACCCAAATTTCCATGTTAATGGAAAGCCTCGAACTTTTGTGCCACCATCATCAGTTCCTCCAAACAAATGGGTTCGTCCTGGATATACAAAGCCTCAATACAATTCTCAAGGGTTTCAACAGAGGCCTTATTATGGAAATAGGTCACAAGTGACGAAAACTCAATGGAGGAGAGTACAAAGGATGAGAAAGGCTGCTTTCAAGGAACAAGAGAAAAGAAACATGGTGGTTGAAAGAAGTAATGCACAACCCAAGCCTGTTCAAGCAAAGAATGCTCAAGTTATTCAAGTTCAGGCGAACTCAAATCATCTTCATATGCACAAGTAGTAAAGAAGAAACCTTCTTTCCAAGTGATTGGGGGTTTTAACGAAAACGAAGATGATTTGTTGATTGAGAATTTGAAACAGGTTTCGCAGATGGTCTGGATGACATTTGCGCAGTTTTTGTTTTACCTGCTGAATATGCAGAAGAACTGAAAAGGACTTGGAGGATGAAGACTATGAAGAAGATGATATAGGTGAGGACCCTATTTGTTATACTTACATTGGTAAACAGATTTGTCTGAATACTTTGCAGTTTTCGAAAGGCCTATAGAAGATATGCAACTTCACATGAAGCCTTTGTTTATTAGGGCTTTGGTCCAAGATGTAAGTATAGGAAAGGTACTTTGGATTTGGAGAGCGGCAGTGAATTTGATGTCGAAGTTTATGATGAAGAAGTTGATGAAGACTAAGTTGGATTCAATGCCTCATCAAATGATCATTACAGATTTCAGTGGAAAGACTTGAAGTCTGAAGGAGTGTTATGTTTGGAACTAACAGTGGGAACCATTATGAGACCCACAATGTTTGTTGTGGTTGATTCGAAAGCAAACTATAATCTTTTGCTTGGAAGAGAATGGATTCATGGAGTAGGTGTTGTTCCATCTTCAATGCATCAGAGGCTTTGTATGTGGACTAAAGAAGGTGTACCCATTTATGTTGTGGGGACAAAAATTATTTCAAGTCGAAGAGGAAGTGTTGATGTGAGAAGTACTGAAAAGAGGTTATGAAGACAAGACCTTATGAAATGATTGATAAGTATATGTTGGTGCCTACAAAAGTACCTTACTCTTTAAGGTTGAATCCTGATTGCGGGTTCATGTTACAGTGTGATGTTGGCCCATTTGAGGCCACAAAATTGCTGAATGGTCAGATCCAGAATAGATTCGAGCTTTTGGGCTCGAATTTCGGCCTACATGGCCGAAAAGAAGGTAGAAGCGGCTTTCGAAGCCGAATCTGAACAAATTAAATGTAATGATGAAATAACGACCACTCATGTCGAATGGCAAGAAGGAAGGATAATTATTGAGGAAATCAGAAGAAGAAATGTCATCAGACTTAAAAATGAAAATTTTAAAAAGATTTCTGAAGGAAGTGAGAATTCTGAAAAAGACTATCTTGAGAAAATGATTCAGAAAGTTGAAACTTATGTTCAGGAAACTCAAGGGTTGATTTTGGAAAGTTAGATTGTATTTATGATGATTCCCCTTTGGGTTTTGAAGGAACTTTATCTCAAGGTATTAAGAAAATGGAGGCTCAAGATCCTTTAGAAGAAGTGAATTTAGGAACTGATGACGAAAAAAGACCTACTTTTATAAGTCAGAAGCTCGAAGGAGAATTCAAGAAGAAAATAATTGACTTGTTGAAAGAATACAAGGATTGCTTTGCATGGGATTACCATGAAATGCTGGTTTGAGTCGAGATTGGTCGAACATAAACTTCCTACTTTCCAGAAAAGCGACCAGTGAAACAAGCTCCTAGAAGATTTGCTCCAGAAATAGTTTCGAAGATAAAAGAAGAAATTGAGCGTCTTCTAAAAGCTAAGTTCATTCGAACTGCCAGGTATGTTGATTGGATTTCATATTGTACCTGTTATTAAGAAAAATGGATCTTTAAGGGTATGTATTGACTTTAGAGATCTTAATAATGCAACCCCAAAAGATGAATATCCAATGCCGGTTGCTGATATGTTAATAGATTCGGCAGCAGGAAATGAACTTTTAAGTATGTTAGATGGATATTCTGGATATAATCAAATTTTTATTGTTGAAGATGATATTTCGAAAACGGTTTTTCGATGTCCTGGTGCGATAGGAACTTATGAATGGGTAATGATACCCTTTGGCCTTAAAAATGCTGGTGCAACGTACCAAAGAGCCATGAATTCTATTTTTCATGATTTAATAATAAAATTTATGCAAGTCTATATAGATGATGTTGTGGTTAAGTCTGAATCAAAAGACTTCCATTTAGATCATTTAAGACAAGCTTTTGAAAGAATGAGAAAGCATGGTTTAAAAATGAATCCTATTAAATGTGCTTTTGGGGTATCTGCAGGTAATTTTTTGGGATTCCTAGTTCACAAAAAGGTGTGAGATTGATAAGAATAAGACTAAGGCGATTCTAGCATCTCCGCCTTATACAAAGAAACAGTTGCAGTCTTTTCTGGGAAAAGTAAATTTTCTTCGAAGATTTATTTCGAATTTATCAGGAAAGACAAAAGTGTTTTTCCTTTACTGAAGTTAAAGAAAGAAGAAAGTTTCAAGTGGGAAAATGAACATCAACAAGTCTTTGAGGAAATCAAGAGATATCTGACAACTCCTCCGATTATGACTCCTTTGCCAGGAAAACCTTTGAAGTTGTATATTTCTGCTTTAGAAGCCACTATAGGAAGTATTGGCTCAAGAGGACGAAAATGGGGTAGAAAGAGTTGTTTATTATTTAAGTAGAGTCCTCAATGATGCAGAAACTAGATATTGTGCAATAGAAAAATTATGTTTGTGTTTGTACTTTTCTTCTACTAAACTCAAGTACTATGTTAAACCTCATGATGTATTTGTAATATCTCATTTCGATGTAATAAAACATATGTTGTTGAAACCTATATTGCACAGTAGAGTTGGAAAATGGGCGTTAGCATTAACTGTTTTCGTTAAAATTTGTCCCATTGAAATCGATGAAAGGACAAGTAATTGCAAATTTCTTGGTTGATATCCCCCAATTAATTGAAGAATCAACATATATAGGCTTAGAACCTTAGAAGTTTTTTTCGATGGATCCAAACATAAGAATGGATCAGGATTGGAATTTTAATAATTTCACCTAAAGGATTTCCTACTCGAATGATGTTTGAAATAAAACATCATATTCTAATAATGAAGTAGAATATGAAGCTTTGATTGCTGGTCTCGAAATTTAGTTTCATGAATTCGACGAATGTTTATATTAGAGGAGATTCTCAGTTAGTTATAAAACAAGACTAAAGAGTATAAATGTTTAGATCCAAAATTGGCTAAGTACTGATTCAAGCCAATAAACTTCTGGAAATGTTTGATGAAATTAAGATTGAACACATTCCAAGAGGTCAGAATTTTGAAGCTAATGAATTGGCTCAGATAGCTTCTGGATACAGATTTCGATTGGAACACTGAGAAAGATCAGTGATATTCACAAAAGGCTTCCAATGAAAGAATCGAGATTCACAATAAATCTTTTAGATCAAATGATTGGAGAAAAGAAATTGTGAACCTTATACAAAATCCTTCCTTTCTAATAACAAACACTTGAAATATAAAGTTCTAAATTATTGTATTTTAGGTGAAGAACTTTATAAAAAATTGTTGATGGGAATTTACTTAGATGCTTAGGAGAAACTGAAGCATACTTGGCTTTAGTGAAGTACATGAAGGAGCATGTGGAGCCCATCAAGCAGGAAAGAAAATGGAATGGATTTTGAAGAGAAAACTATTCTATTGGCCTTCGATGACCAAAGATTGTCATAATTTTGCTAAGTCTTGCAAGGAATGTCAAAAGCATGGAAATGTGCAACAAGTTCAGCAAGTGAGCTACATTCGATAATAAAATGGCCTTTTAGAGGATGGGCTTTGGATTTAATTGGAATGATACATCCAGCTTCTTCGAAGAACCATAAATTTATTTTGGTTGGAGTTGATTATTTTACCAAATGGGTAGAAGCAATTCCTTTAAGAGAAGTTTCTCAGGAAGATATCATTCGTTTATCGAAGAAATATCATATTTCGATTTGGCTTACCAGAAACCATTACTACAGATCAAGGAACAGTGTTTACAGGTCGAAAAATGGTTAGATTTACTGAATCGAAAGGAATAAAGTTACTTTCTTCTACACCTTATTATGCACAAGCCAATGGACAAGTTGAAGCAGTTAATAAAACTATTATTGATTTAATTAAGAGGCATATTGGACAACGTCCAAGAAATTGGCATGAAACATTAAATCAAGTTCTTTGGGCTTATAGAAATTCTCCAAGAAAGCTACTCGAACAACTCCTTATAAGTTGGTATATGGTCATGATGCTATATTACCAGTGGAAATAAACTTGCAATCAATAAGGGTTCAAAGGCAATTCGAGTTACGTTCTCAAGATTATTGGAATTTGATGTTTGATGAATTAAATGAACTTGATGAAGAAAGGTTACTTGCTCTCGAAAATATTATTAGACAAAAAGAGCAAATCTCCCGTTGTTATAATCGAAGGGTTAAGAAAAAGGTTTTCAATTAGGTGATTATGTTTGGAAGTTAATTTTACCAATTGATAAAAAATCTAAGAGATTTGGTAAGTGGTCACCTAATTGGGAGGGACCTTTCGAGATTGAAAAGGTTTTTTCGAACAATGCGTACTCAATTCGAGAATTACTTGGTGATTTACGCATAATGTCAATAAACGGGAAATATTTAAAGGAATATAAGCCAAATTTGCAAGAACTCATAATTGTGCATAAAAGAAAAATAAATTGTTCAAAGGACAATCAAATTTGAGCCCATGCTCAACAAATAAATTCGAAAATTACATCACGAAAATTCGAAAAGAGGCAGAAGCAACTAAAAAGGAGAATCATTCTTCATCTTTGTGAAGTCATGCATCAGGTCTTCATATTGGATTTTCAAGTTGTAGTCAGATTTCTCTAAGTTACAGATGTTTGGATACATCTACAGCATTTCTCAAAATCCCTTTAACAGAATTGAGAATTTCAGTTCGAGAAGACCTCTGCCTCGAATAGTGGCCTCCAAATCACTTTTTGTGACTTCACTCTGATGGCATCCTCCTGAAGTTTTCGAATTGCTGCCTCAATTCGAAGATTCTCTTTTTCAAGATCCTCAACCTTAGACAAATTTTGCTTGATGGACTGCTCGTACTTCTGAACTTTAACTTTGCTATCTTGGAGTTTATCCATGCTCAGCCTTCTCACTTTTTGAATGCTCAACCTCGAAGTAGTCTCCTCGATTTGGCCAAGAGTGTTGAGAGCATTCTGAAATAGTTTGAGAAACCTTTGATCCATGCCTGTTGAGATTCAGAAAATTCTTTTGTCTCTTATAAAAAAGAGTCAAGTAACATTGAATCTCTTCTTTGTAAGAAGATCCTTAGGGATCGTTTTCAACATAGGTTTCTCGAAAACTAACTTCTTGAAGTTTTGAAGAACTGCTTCTATTGAATCTGCTTGTTCAAAGGATTCTATACAGTTGCTTCAGAGTGGGCTGATGATAGAGAAATTTCCCAGAAAGGACTTCGAAAAGCAGAAATGGATTTTCATCCAAACTTTTGAGGCAATCATCTAAGTCTATAGGAGTGTATACATGAGTAGACCTAGATGAATCCCTCGAAAAACTTGGGACTTTTTCTGGAGTCTCTGAATCAGATTGGACATTTGAAGTCCCTTTCATAGGAGTTTTCTTCTCTTCTTGAGGAGTAGGTTGAGGAGAAGGAAGGCATAGGATTATCTTCTTCCATAGGAGAATCTTCTTTATTTGGATCAGAAGGGGATTGTACTTCTTCTTCTTCCTTCCTTCTTGTTTTCGTTACTTTCTTTAATATTCTTCATGGCTTGATTTTTCGAAAGTAGTTTCTTGGAAGGAGTTGCCTGAAGTGGACTTTCGATAGTCTTATCTTCTTGATCACACTCTCAGTTTGAGAGCTAGAAGAGATGTTTATCTGAAAACAAAGGAATTTTGAAGTTAGAAAACATGAACAGAAATATTTTGTTTCTATAAAAGAAAAGAGAGTAAAAGTTACTTGCTCCAATATTCCACTTGGGATTGAGTTTTTATAGGCCTTAACTTTAAATCTTTGGCCAACTCTCTGAGTTTACATATATTTGTTCCAAAAATATATCTTTCTACAAATGAAAGATTAATTCTTGAAAGAGACTATTTTTGGGGGGGCATGTTGGGATTCGAATTTCAAGTATTTCGAATTTCCCAAGTCTATAAGTCCTTTATACTTTTCGAGTTCACAGAAAGCATAAGAGTTCCAAAATTCGAATTTTACAATGAATTTGATAACTTAGAAGTTCTTTGTTGAAGCTAAGTTGATATAAAGAGAACTTCATAAATTCGAAAAGGAGACAAATGAACTCGAAGACATTACATTTCTGGAAAATCAGAATCAAAACATATTCTGGAAAACCGAAGTCTAAGGGGATTCTGGAAAATCAAAGTCATAAAGATTATGGAAAATTGAAGTCAGAAAGGACTCTGAAAATCGAAAGCAGAAGGAATACTTCAAGAAATCGAAAGAAAAACACAATCAAGCTTCGAAATTAGGAAATACTCAGTGAATTCAAGCATCAACAGAAAAGTTAAGTGTCAGAAATGAAGAATTTTCGAGTATATGAAGTCAAGATTCCAGAAGGCAATTTCGCGAAATCAGAAGATGAGATTTCGAGAAATACAAGCAGAATTTCAAGAAATCAGAAGACAAGATCTCGAGAAATATAAGTAGATTTTCGAAATGAACAGAGAGTAGAAATTCGAAAAGACAGAGTGTGTGAAGACTTGACAGATTTCTGAATTTTAGACGTGACTTTTCGGGGAAATAGAAGATACCAGAAAAGATGATACTGGAAGTTACAGAAGTTTGCTGATTAAGGACAGATGCCAACATCCCAGTGGAAGAAATTTGAAAAAGTTCAAAGAAGAAAGGTAGTTTTCTAGTTAGCAGAAAACGTGGCAAGCATGCATGCTGCCAACACATAGGGCTAGATGATGTGTCAAACGTATAATAGTTAGCCGTTAGAATTAGAAATCTATAAATAGGTGAACTTTCTATGTAACAAGGGTTGGCAAATCATTATACTCAAACTCTGAAAAACCTTATACGTCCAATCTCACTGCGACAAACAGGTTACAGGAGTAATAGTATGTGATTAACCCATCCACATTTCAATTCAAGCAAATTGTTCTTAGAATTCATTTACTTTCTGCAATCTACTTTCCACAATCTACTTTCTGTAATTTACATTTCACGTACTTTTTCTTTCTTTCTTTCAAATTCTATGTTTTCTATTTGTTTGAAACTTTGATTTTCAAGAATCCAATTTAGAACTTTATTTGATAGAATTCTGAATCAAGTAGTTCTAAGCTTTTTTGAAAGATAAGTTCTTTGATAAAATTCTGAATCAATTAACTGTAGTTCTTTCATTTCTAGAATTTGAATTCTGGAAGAAATCATTGTAATTTCTGGAAAAGTCAAGTCTTTTGAAAGTTTCTAGAAAAATCAAGTTTTTCTTACTAATTCTACAAATCAGAAACACCATAAATCTACTTTTTAAAACGAGTCCCGTAAGAGGATCTGATTCTAAGTTTCTAATCCCCAGACTATTTTAGAATCAAAGTGATAAAAGATAATTTTCGAATTTAGATTTTATCACCATAAACAGGTAGCCAAATCTTTTTGGGTCCTTTCTTGTTAGCAGCAGGTCTGCCCTTCCTCTTGTGTTTGCACTATGACACACTGTGTCCAGGCTTTCCACAGTGAGAGCATCCTTACCTTCTTAGCTTTTCAGCGGGGTTAGAATTTGAATCATGTGATGTCACTGTCTGAGTAGCCTAAACCTTCTTTGTTTTGGAGTTCCTTTGAACACCCAACATTCTTTGAGGTTCTTGATTCCATTAACAAAGTTAGCTAGGTCTCTAGTAAGTTCAGCAACTTGTTCTTTAAAAATTCATTTTTTAATCAAGCTTTCTGAACAACTAGTCCCAGAATTCTTCAAGAGTTTTCTTTGAGCAAGAGATTTTCAGTTTCTAGAGCTTCACTTTTGTTTGCAACTTCAGTGTATGTGTAAGGTCCAAGACCCTCTTGAGCAAAGGTTTTAATAACACAAATTTTCACAACAGTATTCTAAGTGTTCTGAATACTTTGGTACTAATGCTTTCACTTGAAAATGCTTGAAAGAATACAGGAAAAGTTACAAAAGGAAGGTTGTAAATATCAAAAACATCATTTAACATCAGAACATGTGTCCAGAAGCATGTTACATAGTGCTTTCATGCCAAAAGTGATCAAACAAGTTCAAAAAGTAGCTTCTTAGCTTCAAGAAGGTCAAGACAATTCATCTAAGATCCCATGAATATTAAACTAAGTTGTATCAAGCTTCAGAAGCAAAGTTGAAGCTTTAGAAGGATCATTCAAGACCACTAGAAGCATGAGAAGGAGCATTTCATGAAACATGGCACCTTCTGAATATGAAAGAACACTTAATCAATTCAAGCATATTCATTCCAAGTGTTACTAATGCAAACAAAGTAATTGGAGAAGAAGCATTGAACAAGTTCCCACACTTCCAGAAGAAGAAACAGAACTTCTGCACACTGCAGAAGAAGCAATTACAGCAAAGCTGCAGAAGATGCATTTCTATAGAAGAAACTTGATAGGAAATTCAAGAAGAAATCCAAATAGAAAGAAAGGGAAGTCTGGAAATAAAGATAATTGGAATAAATTCAATTTATCCCTTAGAACCAAAATTCCCAGACTCAGATCAAGTTATGACATATTAGAAGGAAGATTCACTTTTGTGAAAAGTGAAGAAGAAGCTCTTTGCTGGAAAATCATGACTTCCTAAGCTTCCAAAAAGTGCAGTCAAGAGAAAATATACTCTGAAGTCCCCTAAAATGATCACATGTCATTAACAAATCTCTGCAGAAAAAAGGGAAGTCTGCAGAAGAAATAAAGCTGTAAGGAATACTCCAGAAGAAGCAAAATGCAGTAGTAAACTCAATTTTTCTCATTTCTGAGGATGCAGCTGAATCAAATACACTTGAAATAATTATATCAATCCATTTAATGCCCTCAGTATACATATAGAAGGAACTGCTGCAAAATCTATAAGATTTTCATTCTACAGAAGAAGATATGTTGTCAGTCATGCTGCAGAAGAAGCAAAATTCACTAAATTATGTTTTTATCATTTTTAGAGATGCAACTGGGTCAAAGACATTTGGAATAGATTATTCTAAGTAAATCATGGCCTATGGTGTGATCCGAGGAGAAGAAATAGCTACAGAAATCATAAGTTTTTCCATCTGTAGAAGATAGGTCCTCAGAAGGTGCATTTAGTCAAACTTGACAGCTGTAAACAGCAAGGGACAGCTGCTACGTGACAGGGACAGGTCAAGGAACACAACTTGAGGTCCAAGCAACTTTCCAACAGCTAGTTGCTCTCCAATCTCCTATAGAAAGAGGGTTTCCCTTCATGTTTACACACCTCTCTCCAGAAGAAGCATTCGGGCTTAGATTTACAAATCCATCTTCTAGAGACTTTCTCTCGCTTCATATTTTCTCAAATTCTACACTAAAAAGATTAGTAAGAGAGAGATGGTTCAATCTTTTGCTGATATGCTTAATTTGTAGTAGTTTTGAGCCTATTTTCTATATTCTCAGCAAATACATCTTCTGTAAACTCTCAAGAGTGCTGAGATTGAGTGTTAGTGTCTCTTGAGATAGTGTATGTGTTGTTGTGAGCTGCTGCATTGGTGCAGTGAGCTAAAAAGAGGTGTAACTCATGCAAGGTATTTTGAGTCTGTACTTTCTACAGAAGAAGTTGCAGTAGGTGTGAAGCCTTGAGAGATAGTTAGTTTGGGTCTGCAATGGTGAGGTGTGCCCTGCTATTTGCAGAAATCAGTTGTTTGAGCCTAAAGAGGCTGCAGAATAATACTAGCGGTGAGGTGCACCCAAGAAGTCATTGTATCAAGGTTGATATAGTGGAAAATCCTACAGGTGTAGGTACTGGACGTAGCCCAAGGATTATGAGGGTGAACCAGTATAAAAATCATGTGTGCAATATCTCTTACCCTTACTCTCTTTAATTTTCTGCACATACATCTATTGCTTGCTTGGTTAGTTATTGTTCATACTTTAAACATTTAGCAAGCTATAAACCATATTTGACAAACTTGTTTTTAAAATGACATTTTCACATAAATCACATCCATATTAGTTAAAATATTGATCTGGAAAGTTTCATTACATTATGAAACTATTTGGTACTCCAAAAGCACATTTCTTGAAAGATGTTCAATGTTCAACATTGAAACTTGGGGTTCAAACTACTAGATTTTGATAAACCTATTTTGAACTAATATTTTCACATAAATTACATCCATATCAATTAAAATACTGATATGGAAAGTTTCATTAAATTGTGAAACTATTTGGTGCTTCAGAAGTACATTTCTTGAAATTTGTCCATTGTTCAACATTGAACTTGGGGCTCAAACTACAAGATCCTTACAAACTTGATTTTAATAAGATTTAACTTTAATTCTAGTTGTTTACTAATCAAATATTAGATCTGGAAAAGTTTCATCAAGTTTCAAGTTCATTTGACCCTTCAGAAGATTGGTTTAAAGTGACAGATTCAATGTATTGCTTCTGCACAACTGCAGAAACTTTATACTATTCTTCTGAACAGTTTTCTCACATAATCTTATTAGTTATTGGTTAAATAACTATTCTGGAAAGTTTTATTAAAATACAAAATCATTGACCCTTCAGAAGATTGGTTTAAAGTGACAGATTCATTGTTTTGCTTCTGCATAACTGCATAAACATTATATTATTCTTCTGAACCTTATTCTGAGTTGTGACTACATTAAATACATTATATGGAAGAATAATTTTGATGATATCAGTCCCTATTATTTTGCTTGCCTTTAAGAAGATAGTTTTAATCTACTTAGTTGGCATTATACACTAACCACTATCTTCTAGAAGGAACTTCTGATAGCCAAGGCATTCCTTGAGCAGAGATCAGTAAGTTGTTCAAAGTACTTGCAGGTTGGACCAAAAGTTTTCAAGGGTCACAATTCAACCCCCTTCTTGTGACTATGATTTACTTCAGTATGCTATAGACAAATTTTATTCTTGGAAAAGCTCTTTAGAACTTTCCACTAAGTCATCATACATGTCTTGAAGAGTTTGAGGAATTACCTCAGATTCAAAACTATCTGATGAAGGGAGACTTGCCATCAAGCATAGGTTAACCTCTTGAGCGGATTCATCTTCTTCTGAAGTTGAATCATCTAAGTCTTCCCAAGTTGCCATCAGACCCTTTTTCCTCTTGAAGAACTTCTTCTCTGTAAGAATGTTTCTTTAGTTTAGGGCAATCTGCCTGCATGTGCCCTGGCTGCTTGCATTCATAGAAAATTATTTTGTCAGTAGCAAATGAATCTTTACCGGACTTACTTTAGTTTTAGAGGAAGATCCTTTTCTGAACTTCCCTTTCCTCTGAAGCATCCTCTTGATCTTTCTGCTCAGAAGAGCTAGATCATCATCATCATCAGAGTCACCTTCTGAACCTTCAGAACCTTCTGAAGATTCCTCAGCTTTCAAGGCCTTCTGTGCACCAGACCTTGGCAGTTTGGACTTGGCATTCAGGGCCAGTGACTTCTTTTTGGGGGCATATTCTCCAAGCTCCAACTCATTGACTTTGAGGGATCCCAGAAGTTCCTCCATTCTTAGGGTGTTGAGGTCTTTTGCCTCTTGAATGCCAGTCACTTTGAGCCTCCAAATCATTGGTAGACTTCTAAGGATTTTGCGATTGTTATCAACTGAATCATAGGTCTTTCCCAAAGATTTGAGTCCATTGGTGATGGTTTGAAATCATCCAAACATCTGATCAATAGATTCAAATTCATGCATTTTGAACATCTCATACTGATGTACCAACATGTTGATTTTGGATTGCTTTACATTGTCAGTTCCCTCATGAGTTGCAGCCAATGTATCCCAGATTCTTTGGCAGAAGAGCAGCCATGCACCATCTCATACTCTGATTTACTCAAGGAGCAAACCAAGTAGAGTTTTGCCTTGGCATTTAGTTGTACACGAGCCTTTTGATCACCAGTCCATTTTGACCTGGGAATGGGCACACCATTGTTGGTAGGAACATAATCACCATCAGTGACCACATCCCATAGATCTATGTTGGTAGGAACTGAGGCACCTTCAGCAATGTAGTGAGAGTTGCTTGTAGAGGTTTCCATCTGGATCTTCTTCCTCAACACTTGTTAGATGCTCAACCCGAGGTTGAGCTCTGAGACTAACTGTTAGAACCACAGGAAACACTAGAAGGGGGGTTGAATAGTGTTTTATAATTCTCTACAGATTTTATGAAAACCTTTTCACAAGCAGAGTGATTATCAAAAGATTTATGCAACTTGCTGAAATTGGGTTTTTCAGTGACTTGCTGAAATGCTTCAGCAGGTCCAATAAAATTATTTTGAAATAGATTCTTGGGAAAAACAAAGTTATTTTGCTGCGTAAAATTATAATATCACATTTCAGAACCCTCCTTAATTAGTTATAAACTGAAAATAAAGAGATAAGGGTTGAGAAAACTTAGCCAAGAAATTTATCCTAGTTCACCCACTAACACAGTGAGCTACGTCCAGTCCCAGGGTAAACACACCACTGGATTTCCACTAACTGAACAGATACAAATATTATTTGCACACCTAGCCTCTCCAGGCTCTAAACCCAAGTATTGTTTTACAGACAAGCCTCTCCAGGCTCAAACCCAAGTATTGTGTAACCACCAAGCCTCTTCAGGATCAACACACAACCAGTGTATAAAGAGAAAGATTGCTTAAGCTTTTAAACTATAGAATTTCAAAGCCTAAACTATGTAAGATGTACAAATAACAGAGTAGAACTCAGGATAAGAAAGTGTTGTACAAATGGAACAAATGAAAGAATAACAGAGAGTATTTTTAGCAGCATTTCAGCAAGTATGATCGTTCTCATAATGTTCTTCTGCATGAGACTTGTATTTATAGGATTGGGAAAGAGATCTGTTTAGCTTTGATGTAATTCCCGTTGAGAGATAGCATTTAATGCAAATGCTTCCGTTGAGACACATAGCTTTGGTAGCTTGCAGTAGCAGGTGCAGCAGGTAGTAGGTGTTAGCAGCGCAGACGCCACTTTTTCTGAGCACAATGTACTTTACAGCAGACTTTGCTTCCTTGGTGAATGAATATTTGAAATGTTCCAAAAAGTAATTGATCTAACTTTCTGGAAGAAGCACAAACAGCTGTGAAAGTCTACGAAAGACTTTGACTCTCCAACGGGAATTAACATAGAAGCACTTTCCCAAAAAGGTACAAGCTTCAGTACGATGACTCTCAGCTTCAGGAGGCTTCCTTGCTTCAGTAGGTCTTGATTTATCAGCATGTTCCTCTTCATTAGTAGGTTGTTCTTCATCAGAGGGTTGTATTTTCGGAGGGTTACTGCATTAGATACCTTCTGAAACATAGAGATTACCTTAAGAATAAAACTGTTTTTTCATAATGATGTTAACCAAATTTGTTATACATTAAAACTTAGGGTTATGAGACTTAAACATTATTAACCTTTTAATAATATTTTGAGACTCAACAAATAACTCTAGTGAAATGCAAACTATTTGTAAGGAGGGAAACAAATAAGAGTGAGGAATTTAAATAAAAAATTCAAACCAATATAAAGAAACTAAATTAGATAATTTTCTCGCAGTGTTTTTATGTAATAAAATAGATAAGTAAAAACTGATTATTTGTTTCACATTCATATTCATTCTTATTAATTGTCATGTACCATTGTTATTACAAATCATTGTTGTCCTTATTCACAATAATATTTGACTTGGGGTGATTTGAAAATGACATTCAAAAGTAGCCTATAGAATCTCACTATCAAGTCAAACTTGATATCTTACAGCCACGAACAAGCCATTCTAAGGGCTTTTATCATATTAATTAACTAATATAATAAAGAATGTCTTTTATAATTAACATGATATATGTATGTAAAATGGGTCAATATACCATTGGCCTCCAGGGCATAAACCAACATGTTTTTATTTCTTCTTCTATTGTTGTCATCTGTAGAGAAGCATCTGAAGTTCTCAACGCCTCCTGAAAGGTTGATAGTTCTCCTTCTTCTGATAGAAGATAGTATGCAGCATTGCTTTCCATTACATAGTCTGAGTGGCACGATGGTTTTCTTATTTGACGTGTTGTTCGTCGAAGTTCTACATCATTGAAACTGTTGATTCTTGTTCTTCATGCTCTAATTCTTCTTTAGACTTTCCTTTATCTGCAGTATAGTAGTTTCTCTGGAAGTGTTATCGTCTTTGTGCTCACTTTGTAGCTCATTTTCTAAAAAGATTACATCTCTGTTGACAGTAAATTTATGGGCAGTGTGATCCCATAGGTGATAGCCCTTGACACTTTCAACACAACCTAAGAATATACATTTCATGGATTTTGGATCCAACTTTGTTCTTTTTTGGGAGTTATACAATACATACACGGGACATCCAAAACGTAGAGAAGAATAATCTATTGGTTTTCCTTTCCACATCTCCATTGGTGTCTTAAGACCAATCGCAGTTGATGGTGACTACTTTATCACGTAACAACAGATTCAACTGCTTATGCCCCAAAAGACTTGGCTAATCCGGTTGTTCTCAACATAACTCTTGTTATATATGAAAGTTCTGTCCATCTGCTCTGCTACACCATTCTGCTGAGTATTTTGCAACTGTGAATTGCCTCTTGATACCTTCTCGCTTGCAGAATGCCAGAAAATCACCAGCTACATATTCTCTTCCATTATCAGTCCTCAAGCACTTGATCCTTTTCCCATTTTCAAGCTTGACTTGAGCTTTGAACTACTTGAATACTGGAAATACATCTGACTTCTTGATTGATTACACCCACAATCTCCTGGATCAATGAACAAAACAAAATATTTTGTCCTCCAAGGGACATTCCGGTGACTCCCACACATCAAAATGGATCAATTTTAGTATGTGTTTGCTTCTTGCAGTTGACCTTTCAAACTTCAATATGTAATGCTTACTAATCACACAATGCTCACAAAAAGGTAAGTTTATTGTTTTGAGTATGGGTAAGAGGATTACGATTTGCAAGAACTTTCAAATAACCTGTTTTCTTGAAATGATATTCTTCTTAACTTCAATTTTATTGAGTTAGTTTCAATTTCCAATAAACCCCATGTGTTGTTTGATGAATGTAGTGATACCTAATTGTGTGATTGAGTCCATGAGATACAACCAAGGTTGAGCCCTAGTACTATATTCAATTTTGAAAATGTTTATTTCACCATTAATTACAACATAGATCAATAGTTGAAATTATTTCATTAGCGTTTGGTGTGAGTTACTTGAGGTAACTTAATTAAAAAACAAGTCCTCTTTTAGCTATTAGCTTAAAATTATTTAATATTTTATTTCTTAATAACCTTCACTTATCATTATCTTTCATTTTAACGAAATCTTTATCTGTAATTTTAATATTTCAGATAATTTTATCAGACTTTTAATGAAATCAACAAGCATATCAATTTTCAACTAGTTTTCAACTTTCGATCAGTTGACTTTTCAGTTACTTTTGATAAAACACACTCTAAATCAATACTCCCTCCTATTCTAATTATAAGAGCATTTTAACCACTTCAGAAAGATTAAGGAAGTTGGTTAATTTTTTTAATAAATGAAAGAAAAATAAGAAAGAAAAACAAAAAGAAAGATTGAAACTACAGGGAGATAAAAAAGCAGATCTCCAAGAAAGTCTTCATGTAAGCACTGCAGTAATCTACCAACGAGAAATGCCAAGGATCCCAAAGCCAAGAATCTGTGACAGCATGAGAAAAAGGGAGACAACGAGGATATGCACCCAATAATCTCCTTAGAAATAATTGTAGATAAGGAATGGACCTTTCAGGCTCCATCAACCAAGATATCCTTAATTTGCATAAGTGTCTCTTAGATATGGACAAAGGGCACCAACTCAGAGAGTTTACCACCAACCAATTAGAGTGCCACAAAGAAGTCTCACATGTACCTATCCTAAAAATAAAACCCTCCTCTAACACATCTTTGCCCGGACAATGTTTTTTAAGTAAAGGAAGAGTTTATGCCAATCTTGGCATTCCATATGCTATCACGAGCCAGATATTTCTTTGACAAAACATGGACCCATAACTTTTCCTTATCATGAATCATGGTCCAACACAGCGAGTAGAGTAGTAATAGTAAGATGCATGTCTTGGATCCCCAAACTACCATTCCTCCTAGGAATATTCAAATTCTCCCAATTGACAATGTTCCATTCCCTGGAATCCCCAACTCCTAACCAAATGAAATTATGAGCCATTCGATCAATATCCTCGCACATACCAGTAAGGACCCAAGTATTCTGCATCAAGTACACGAAGATAGAATTAACCACAGAACGTGCCAAACATAAACGACCAACACAATTTAGAAGTATAGCTTTCCAGGAATCCATCCTTCGCTGGACTTTCTCCACAACATCACGGAATAAAACTCTTAGGGTGTGTTTATGAGTTTAGAGAGGAGGGAAAGGAAAGGATTGGAAGGAGAAGGGAGGAGAGGAAAAATAGGGAAAGACTTTGTAAAATACTTAAACTCACAAACACAAAGGGGGGAATGGCTTCCAATAAACCATTCTCTTCCCTTCCTTCCCCTCCAAAATTCAACTCACAAACATACCCTTATTGACTCGACCTTGAATAAGCAGAAAGCCAAGATAATTAACAATCTCCTTCAGCACTTTAACAGGGCATAAATTTTCAATTTGAATTCGTCTCCCCTGAGTAATATGTCTGAAACACATAGCTTTGGACTTTGCAAGATTACCTTCATACCTAACTCAGTACAAAAAGCATCCAACGTTGAGGTTATAACCCGAAGTTGAGTGGAGACGGAAGAGTAAAACATCATCAGCAAAGAGAAGATGAGAAATAGGGGAACCCTGCCTTGTAATATGTATAGGATGCCATCTTTACAATCCACCTTCTTTTGAACAAGCAAAGACAATTTTTCCATGCATAAAAGGAAAAGATAAGGTGACATTGGATCACCTTGTATGAGGCATCTAGTAGGGGCAAAAGAGGGGAGGGTGGAACCATTCCAAATAATTGACAAAAAAGAGGAACGAACGCACCACATAACTAATTGAATAATTCTACCCAATTTACTCTATCAAAAGCCTTTTCTAAATCAATTTAAAGGCCAAGAAGCCCTGTTTGGATATACTTATGCAAAAAATGCATTATCTGAGCCAAAATAACATTGTCAGAAGTGCCTGCCTCTACCAAGAATGAAGCTCCCTTATAGAGGGCCAATCAGATCATTTAAGAAAGGACGCAAATGATTGACTAGCACCTTAGTGATAACTTTATAAACCACGTACAAAGGCTAATAAGACGAAAATTCTTAAGATGAGCAGTATGATCCACCTTAGGAATCAAGACAATATGAGTATCCAAAAGTCTTAAATCAGAAGAACTTGAAGCAAAAGCGTCTCGAACAACCTTCCACAAGTCATCCACTACAATATCCCAATAGTGTTTGAAAAAGAAAGGCTAGAACCCATCTGGCCAGGGGCCTTATAAGACTTCATGCTCATAATCACAACCCTTACCTCATTTTTTTAGACAGGGGCAAGAAGAACGACAATCCTTTCATCACAAAGGGTTGGGAATTATCCAAATTGATACTTTTCTCAAATCTCTGCACTAGGGGAGAAAATAACTAGTCTTATAGAAAGTTTATAACCTCGTGAACCAGGACATCCTTGTCAGTACACCAAAGTGCCATCTGAAATATTAAGCCAAAAAATGTTGTTACATCTCCTTCTCACAATTGTTTGTGTATGGAAGAATTTGGTGATCCTATCGCCAAACTTTACCACTTCTCTCTAGACCTCTAATACGAAAGCAACTAGTTGATTACTTAAATTTATCAATAATGTATTTTATTTTTACAAAATTATTTTAAATTTATTGATATTCAATATCTTTCTCTTTTCATTAATTTCTCAATTATTTCATTCTCTCTCTTTAATTAGGGGATGTGTGGAAGAGTTTATTTGAGCTTATCTTATAACATAAACACTTATGTAAGTGTTTGGGTAAACTTGTGAAAATAACTTATGACATGCTCGTAAACTGTTTTAGCTTATTTAAATAAGTTCTCCAAAGTAGCTTATGAAATAACTTATGCAGAGTTTAAGCACCCTATCTCCTCTTCATTTTTCATTCACTTTCTTAAAAGCTTATTCAACAAGTGTTTATCAAATAAGAGCTTCTATTATAAGCGTTTCATTCACTTTCACCAAACTCGTCAAAAGTTTTTACAATTATTGGAGCCGAAAGGAGTAATAAATTACTTTTTTTCTTCTTCTCAACTTTTCACACCAAAAGAAAAGTTTTCCTAAACCCCAAGGGTTGGTCAGGTGGAACAAGACAGGCTATCGCAACTAATAGGTGGCATGTTCAAATCCTCACACATTTAGTGAGGTAAATATAAGTACCTCTTTAAGTGTTCCCTTGCATCATCCCTCACCCTTGACTTTTTGAACGTCAAAACAAAAAAAAAAAATGAAATGTCTTCCCTACCCATTCCCACCATTATTTTAATTTTAAAATGCTTCGCCTCCCCCGCGTTGTCTGAGCCAAGAAGGTTAAATTAAGAAGGCAGACATAAAGATAAAGAATTTTTCCCCTGTTTCTGCTGCAGCAACCGTTTGCCATGGTTGAATGAATACTCTGATGAAACAAGGGTGCAACAAGTGGTTATGCACAAGTTATACTATAAAGTTCTGGCCTTTTCTTACAACCCATGGCACCCGTTCAAGCTTATGTCGTTTCTCCGTTGTTTCCATGCCACAATTGCTGGTTCATATCAATCTACGTAGTATGTACCATTCCAATAAACTCCTTAATGGGTTGTCGAAATCTGGTAGAATGGACGATGCCCGGAAACTGTTTGACAAAATGCCTCAAAGGGACGAGTATTCTTGGAACACCATGATATCTGGTTATGTTAATGTGGGGAGACTGGCTGAAGCAAGAGAGCTTTTTGATGGGTTATCAAGTAGGAGTTCAATCACATGGTCCTCCCTCATATCTGGGTATTGTAAATTTGGGTGTGAAGCTGAAGCTTTTGATTTGTTTAGGAGGATGAGGTTGGAGGGTCAGAAACCCAGTCAGTACACTTTAGGAAGTGTTCTGAGGGTCTGTTCAGCATTGGGTTTGATCCAAAATGGGGAAATGATTCATGGGTATGTGGTAAAGAATGGATTTGAATCCAATGTGTATGTTGTCACTGGACTTGTTGACATGTATGCAAAGTGCAAGCACATTTCAGAGGCTGAGTTTCTCTTCAAGGGGTTGGCCCTTGATAAGAAAAATCATGTGCTGTGGACTGCCATGGTTACTGGTTATGCTAAAATGATGATGGTCATAAGGCAATTGAGTTTTTCGTTACATGCACAGAGAAGGGGTTGAGTCTAATCAGTTTACATTTCCTACCATATTGACAGCATGTTCTGCAGTTTCAGCTCATTGTTTTGGAGAACAGGTGCATGGTTGTATTGTAAGGAGTGGTTTTGGATGCAATTATATGTTCAAAGTGCATTGGTTGATATGTATGCAAAATGTGGAGATTTAAGTAGTGCAAAAATGGTATTAGAAACTATGGAGGAGGATGATGTTGTTTCGTGGAACTCCATGATAATTGGGTGTGTAAGACGCGGGTTTGAAGAGGAAGCTTTACTTTTGTTTAAAAATATGCATGCAAGAAATATGAAGATTGATGATTACACATTCCCAGTCCTGAACTGTTGCATAGTAGGTAGTATAGATGCAAAATCTGTTCACTGTTTGATAATCAAAACTGGATTTGAGAATTATAAGCTTGTTAGCAACGCTCTTGTTGACATGTATGCCAAAACCGGGGACTTGAATTGTGCATATGCAGTGTTTGAAAAGATGCTTGGGAAAGATGTCATCTCATGGACCTCCCTTGTCACAGGTTATGCACAAAATGGTTCCCATGAAGAATCCCTGAAGATTTTTTGTGACATGAGAATTGCAGGGGTAAGTCCAGACCAATTTATCTTTGCAAGTATTTTGAGTGCCTGTGGAGAACTGACTCTTCTAGAATTTGGTAAACAAGTGCATTCAGACTTTATTAAATCAGGCCTTAGATCATCACTATCAGTGGATAATTCTCTTGTAAGCATGTATGCAAAATGTGGATGCCTGGATGATGCTGATACCATTTTTGTTTCAATGCAAGTTCGGGATGTAATTACTTGGACAGCTCTTATTGTTGGTTATGCACAGAATGGTAAGGGAAGAGACTCCTTAAGATTTTATGATGCTATGGTTTCAAGTGGCACAAAACCAGATTTCATCACATTTATAGGATTATTATTTGCTTGTAGTCATGCTGGTCTTGTGGATGAGGGTCGCATATATTTTCAACAGATGAATAAGGTTTATGGAATAAAACCTGTCCCTGATCACTATGCCTGCATGATTGATCTTTTCGGACGCTCAGGAAAGCTTGATGAGGCAAAAGAGTTACTAAATCAAATGGATGTGAAACCAGATGCAACTGTATGGAAGGCACTCCTTGCTGCATGTAGAGTGCATGGAAACTTAGACCTAGCAGAGAGGGCAGCTACAAATCTTTTGAATTGGAACCAATGAATTCTATGCCTTATGTAATGTTGTCTAACATGTATTCTGCAGCTTGTAAATGGGATGATGTTGCGAAAATTCGAAAGTTGATGAAATCAAAAGGAATAGTTAAGGAGCCTGGATGTAGTTGGATTGAGATAAACCACAGACTACATACCTTCATTTCTGAAGATAGAGGACATCCAAGGGAAGCTGAGATTTACTCCAAGATTGATGAAATTATAGTGAGAATTAAGGAAGCTGGCTATGTTCCTGATATGAATTTCTCTTTGCATGACATGGATAGAGAGGGAAAGGAGGTTGGTCTTGCTTATCACAGTGAGAAACTAGCTGTTGCTTTTGGATTACTTGCTTCTCCAGCAGGTGCACCAATTCGGATATTTAAGAATCTCAGAGTTTGTGGAGATTGCCATTCTGCTATGAAATGTATATCAAGAGTTTTACTCGCCATATCATATTGAGGGATTCAAATTGTTTTCATCATTTTAGAGAAGGAGAATGTTCTTGTAGGGATTACTGGTAGGATTTTTCTTTTTTTTTTTCATATATATATAAAAAAAATCTTATTACTAGTCCCTCATCCAGTTTCAAAGGGAATCCAAACGTGACAATTTCAAGATTTTGGGGCTTTGTTACACAAAATTTGCTGTTTATGTTGTACTCTCAAGGTTAAATTATTTTTATGTGGTTGAATCTTACAGAGAAATAAACCTCGTTCAAGAATTATTGTTTGATACAGACATGGATTTGAAATGAAGGAGGAAGCAAAACTTTTTATCTTTAATTAAAATTTTAAGCATGTTGTACAAATGATGAAGATATTTTCTGATTTCCTCTTGTCTCTATAAGTATGTTATGAGCTGCAAATAATGACATACAATACAAGATCTTAGACCACTAATAGTTTGTTTCTTCAAATACAGCAGCAGTAAGGAATTTAGCCAACAAAGATAAGGGTCACACAATAAATGTTCCTTTCTTTATTCACAGAGTGACTTGCTAAAACTTTTCTTTTCCTTGTTACTATTTTGGAAATTAAAAGTTGGCTACATGATAAATTAGAAGATGTTATAATCTATCTTTAATTTCTATATGACATGAAAATTAGATTATCACGTCTCTTGAAAGTCAAAGTTTTCAACTAGATGCTATAATATATCTTTTGGTTCTATATGGCATGAAAACTAAATTCTCATGCTTCTTGAAAGTCAAGATTTTCATCTTGTCATTGTATTGATTTAACAACCATGCATGCTTGGTTTGAAAAGTCACAAAATGTGGCTTGTATTGTTGGCTTTACAGCTTATGTTTTAGTATAAATAGGTGTAGTATTAATTAGTTTATGAATCCTGGTGAGTGTAAGAAATCGAGAAAACTTCAACAAGTTTTTTGTCATTTTGAGTCTGTAAGTTGGATATTAACAAAAGTCAAATTTGTGAGTGTATTATTTCTTCAGCAAAAAAGTGTGTGAAATTAGCTCTTGAGCGTTCATATTTCATTTAACAAATACAGTTTATCAAGGCAATTTATTTTAATTGCCAACATATGGCATCAACGCTTGTTGTACCAAGATGACGACAAGTTCAAGCACAGGAAAAATCAAGCTCAACAAGTGCAAACTGTTATGTACAAGTACAATTGAAGATCAAATTTTTCCATGTGGAAACATTTGATGGAGTTGTGTTTAGCAACCAGCGGTTATGGAGAAATTGACAAAAAAGGTTCTGTTGAACCAACCAGAGAAGGAAAAGAAAAATTAGATCAACAAGAAAACGTTCTTCTACTTAATTAAAGAGCTTTATTTTTATTTGTCAATCATGGAGCTTCCTGTTCTTGAGAAAGTTTTCCATGCTAAAACAATAAAAAGTTTGAGAACTTTTGCTTAAAACATATGATGGTGCTCATCTAGTCAAACGGACAACATTGCAAGACCTAAAGCGTCAATTTGAGATGGTGGAAACAAGGCAAGGATGAAAGTATTCGTGATTACTTTTCACGAATGGATAAGCTGGTCAACGATATGAAGAACAATGGTGATGATATGTCAGAAAAAGAAGTCATGGAGAAAATCATGCGCACACTCACACCTCGATTTGATTACATGGTAGCAGATATTGAAGAGTCGAAAGATCTCAGCAAAATGACCTTGGATGATTTACAAGCGTCTTTAAAGTCACATAAGATGCGGATGAATGAGAGATCAAGTGGCACAATTGAATTAGCATTGAAAGCACAAACAAATGTTAAAAGAGAGGGACCTGTGCAAAGAAGGGCCAATCAAAATCAAAGAGGTCAGAATTTCAAAGGAAGAAGGAGAAATTTTCAAACTAAATCAAGCCAAGGTACAAGGGGCAATGGTTCTTTTCAAAACAAATCTAATATTCAATGCCATAAATGTAAGAATATTGGATATTTCCAGTCCTAATGCAAGTCTCATATTCAATGCCATAACTACAACAAGTATGCTCACTATAATCGATAATGTGTCAAAGCATTGAATATTAGAGAGACCCATGCCCAAGCTGCAGAAAATGGAGATGATATGTAGATGGTGCTTATAACAAGTCATGCAATAGCTGATAAAATTACAATCAGTGGTTGTTAGAAACAAGCTACAACAATCATTTAAATGGGAAAAAGAATTGTTTTCTCACTTAGATGAAAATTCCAAAACCACTGTCAAGATTGGTGATAATTCCAAACTTGAAGTCTTGGGGAAAAGGAAGATTCCCATCAGATTGAAAGATAAATCTTTAAATTCTATTTTTGATGTATTATATGCACTTGGAATATGTCAGAATCTCTTGAGTGTGGACAGCTAGCTGAGAAAGGCTATGATCTATGATTCAACCATAGAGGTTGCACTATAAATGATGTGGAGATGGGGCTGATAGCAAGGACGAACATGTTAAGAAATTGACTATTTCGGATGAATATCAAGTATGATGTTGCTTTATGTTGTAATTCTATCGTTGCTGATGATAATTGGCTCTGACATATGCGACTTGGACACTTCAATTTGGAAAATATCAAGTTTCTTGCAAACAAAAAATGGGTTACCGACTTGCCTGTTATCCAAGTTCCCGAACAACTAAGCAAAAATGTGTAGTTGGTAAAAGACATCAAGATCCTTTTCCAAAAGGGCGTGCATGGAGAGCCACAAAACCACTTGAGCTTGTGCACTTTGATTTATGCTATGTAAATGTTCCATCTAATGGAGGTAATAAATACTTTATTACTTTCATTGATGATTTCAGTAGAAAGACATGAGTTTATTTTCTGAAAAATAAATTTGATGCTTGTGATACACTCAAGAGTTTATAGCATATGTTGAAAGAAGAAATGGTTGTACTATGAAAACCTTGAGAAGTGATAGAGTATATTGTTTGTAATGATTTCTTGAAAAAATTGAGTTAAACACCAAGTAATTGCAAGGTATACTCTTCAGCAAAATGAAGCGGCAGAAAGGAAGAACAAAATTATCATGGATATGGCAAGAAACATGTTACATTGCAAGAAACTTCCAAAAAAAATTTGGGTAGAAGCAGTGGCTTGTGCAGTATACCTATTAAATAGGTGTCCTGTTAAAAGTGTACGTGAGAAAACTTCACAAGAAGCTTGGTGTGCGGAATAACCCAATCTTAGTCACCTGAAAGTCTTTGATTGCATTTCTTATGCACATGTTCTAGATGAATTGAGGAAGAAGCTCGATAAAAAAAGCATAAAAATGTATCTTTTTTTTTATACAGTAGTGAAGAAACTAAAGGCTACAAATTGTATAATCCAGAAACCCAAAAGGTAATCATCAATCAAGATGTTACCTTTGATGAAAATGGAGCGTGGGATTGGTCAGAAAAGGAAAGTGAATTATTGCTTGTACCAATAACTATAAATGAAGAAGCAGAACGAGATAATAAAGTTAATTATCCACCAACTACTGGTTCAGATGAATCAGGAGCTGATACACAAACTCGTAGATATCCACAACAAGAAAGACTTCCACCTACTCATTTACAAGATTATGAAATTGGAAGATATGATGACTCTGATGATAAGGATGAAGAAGTTACTTATTATGCCATGTTTGCTGATTGTGATCCTGTAACATATGAGGAAGCAACCAAAGATGATCATTAGATTAAAGCAATGGATGAAGAAACTCAAGCCATTGAGAAGAATAATACATTGGAGTTAGCAACTCTTCCAGAAGGAAAGAAGCCAATTGGTGTTAAATAGGTGTATAAGACAAAGTTCAAGCCAACTAGAGAAATTAAACGTTTCAAGGGACGATTAGTGGCAAAATGGTACAAAGAGAAACTTGGAAATGACTACTTTGAAGTGTTTGCTCCAGTTGCTAGATTGGACATGGTACGTGAGATTCTTTCTCTTGCTGCCCAAATCAGTGGAAAATATTTCAAATGGATGTCAAATTTGCTTTCTTGAATGGTGTCCTTGAAGAAGAGGTTTACATAGAACAACCTCCAAGTTATCTTAAACAAGGAAGGGAAGATAAAGTCTACAGATTGAAGAAAACACTATATGGACTAAAGCAAACACCGAGAGCATGAGACATATACTTCATTGACCATGACTTTCACAAGAGTCCATATGAGCATGCTTTATATGCCAAAACCAATCATGTTGGAGATATCATTATTGTCTATATGTGGATGGTTTGATCTTCACTGACAACAATTCCAAATTGTTACATGAATTCCGAGAAAATATGACTACACATTTTGAAATGACAAATATGGGTCTTGTGTCATATTCTTAGGAATTGAAGTGAAATAGACAAATGAAGGAATGTTTATCTCAAAAGAAAAATGCAGCATATGTCAAGTTCAAGATGGAAGCCTGTAAACCGATGTTGACACCAGTAGAAGAAAGATTGATGCTAGAAAATGAAAGTGGTGGCGATCTAGTTAATTCAACTAATTTTAGTAGATTAGTGGAAAGTCTAAGGTACTTGATAACAAACATAGTTTATGGAGTTGGGCTCATAAGCAGATTCATAGATTCACCAAGACAATCTCATTGGCAAGCAACAAAACAAATACAATGGTATGTTAAAGGTACAATTAATGAAGGCATCTTTTATTCAATTTTTTGCAAACCCTAAACTCTAAACCCTATATTAAAACATAAGCTCTAAAACCAACAAGACAAGTCACCTTTGTGACTTTTCAAACCAAGCATGCATGGTTGTTAAATCAATACAATGACAAGGTGAAAATCTTAACTTTCAAGAAGCATGAAATCTAGTTTTCATGTCATATAGAACCAAAAGATAGATTATAGCATCTAGTTGAAAACTTTGACTTTCAAGAGGCGTGATAATCTAATTTTCATGCCATATAGAAACAAAAGATAGATTATAGCATCTTATAATTTATCTTTTGTTTCTATATGGCATGAAAACTAAATTATCACGCCTCTTGAAAGTCAAAGTTTTCTACTAGATGCTATAATCTATCTTTTGTTTTTATATGGCATGAAAATTAGATTATCATGCCTCTTGAAAGCCAAAGTTTTCAACAAGATACTATAATCTATCTTTTGGTTCTATATGGCATGAAAACTAAATTCTCAATTTTCTTGAAAGTTAGTTTTTTTTACCTTGTCATTGTATTGATTTAACAATCATACATGCTTTGTTTGAAAACTAACAAAAGGTTTATCTTGTTGGTTTTAGCGCTTACGTTTTACTATAAATAGGTGTAGTAATAATTAGTTTATGAATCATGGCGAGTATAAAAATAAGAGAAAACTTTAACAAGTTTTTTGTCATTTTGAGTGTATAAGTTAGCTAATAAAAAAGCCAAATATGTGAGTGTATTATTTCTTCAACAAAAAAAAATGTGTGAAATTAATTTTTAAGCATTCATATATTTTTAGCAAATACAGTTTATCAACAAAATTTATTTTAATTGCCAACATCGTAGCTCCTACCTTACATCAAAATCAGCTGTAGAAAATTACTATTAAAAATATCAAAGAAAATTCTTGAAGTATGAAAATCTGTCCGGTTACAAAAATTACCACTTCCACTCTTACAAGAGAATGATTTATTATCCTATCTTCCTAAGCAGGAGAAAATAGTCACTACTTGTTAAATTTCGTCTAGTCAGCCTACTTTGATCCTTCTGGATTGACCATTGACTAACACTTAACTTTAAGGAAAAAGGTGGAAATTGACAATCACTATGAATCGATCTAGTTGGCCGGTTTGATTTATGATCACATATAATTGATTTTAAAATCAATGGTTTAAAAATAAATTAATAAATTATCCGCAAACATAAATTATTTAAAATCAATTCTATATGATTCCGCATGGTGTGATACGAGTAACCAAACATACCTAATTTTTCTTTTTTCAATTGATGGAAAATTTACTCATTCTCAAAACGTAAATCATGTACACTCGAGAGTTTCTTAACAAAAATGCTTACTAAAAAATCAAATTTATGTGGAGCTTTAAACAATGTAGAGCTGTAATTGAATAGAGTTAGTAGTCAGGAGAACCAAATATCACATGAAGAATAAAGAAATGAGGTTTTTCTTTCTTTTTTGCCTTAAAAGGAAAAGAAAACAAAAAACAAAAAAGAGAACCGGGTGTAAAAAAGATGCCTACTCATCTGATGATTCCACATAGTCCACTTTGAGGAACAAACGAGCTTGAACTATATGAAACATGAGTAAGGAATTGTAAGAACTCATTCTCTTTTAAAATTGAGGCATACATAGAAAATAAACTACTTCAAAAAAAAAAAAAAAGAATGCAACCCTATCATCAACAAGAAGTCCTACTTTATCCATGTGATTGTCACCCCGCAGGTTTCCTTGATAAAGAGGTTGCATGATTTTGAGGTTCATATGAGCTGTATAGTCATGATTGTGCAAGCTGGATAGTAGAGACCTGAACTGTTAGGAAGGTAGCATTGCTGGTGTGGTTATCTATTCACCTAAATATCCATTTACAATGCTCAGTAATGAATTCAATGCCTTGCATGATCAGGAATGAGTCGTCGGCGCAACTCATCAGGCGCGCCTGCCAGTTCTGCATTGTTTTTCAATGTAAGAAAATGGCAAGAGATTCCATTTATACTGTGTTTGGTTTATTATAAAACACGTTACAAACATGGATCCTAGTCAACGCTACTCTCACTCTCGTTAGCTCAGATCCACGTTTATAACGTGGTTTTGAGGTTAACCAAACACACTATTAATTGACAAAGTTTTGAGTTATCACCACCATACCTTGAGCTGTGAAATCAAACAAAGGAGGCATTGCTCGCCCATTCGGCAAGCTTGTATTTGGGTCCCGCAGATCATCAAAGAAAGGGTGTGCACATGCTTCCAACTGTAAACAAAAGATAATGATCAGCACAACATAATAACCAAACACAACTAATATCCTTACTTTTATAATCTCAAACTGTGTACAAGCATGGATAAAACTAGGTAGTGAGTTTTAGACATAAATTAACCATCATGTGTAAAGGTGGCTTATCTTCATTTCTTGATTTGTGTGCATGCAAACGTGCTTAGAGTTGTGTGACTAATAAGACAATTGAGCTACAAAAGGTAACATTTATAAAAGCAAATTAGCTTTCTTACAGCAGTGCAACGTAGATTAGGTGAATACTGAAGCATCCTTGATACAAGATCCACTGCTTCAGGAGGCATCCTTTTGTGAAAAACCTGTGTATTTCTTTGTCAGTCAGATTTCTGATTGGAAGGATTTATCAAAAGTAAATTGCGTATTTTAGGCAGGTAGGCGTAAAGAATTACGAACCTTGTGCCATGGGTGTGCTTTTATCTGAGGAAACTTAAATTCTGTGTAATTTGGATTCATGCACTTTATTTCTTCTCTGGTTGGTGTTCCCAAGATCTGTAGAACATAATTATACTCAGATTGAAGAACCAAAACCAACATAATGCAACTTCCATGAAGAAGCTTATAAATCCAAAGGAAAAATAACACTAAGAAACTTTACCTTGATGATCTCTACCAACTGATCAACCCCACTCTCTCCGGGAAACATTGGCTGCAAATAACGCAACATAGTCATATAGGCATCAACCTAAAAAAGTGTCATTTATTCTAAAGACCTAGTTAGTGGCGCCAAGAAAGAAATCATCTCATGGAAAATGAATAAGACAATTAGCACTTCTGCAATAATTTCATTATATACTACTTGTGGTACTTGATTACTAAAGAAACATAATATTCAGATAAATGAGTATCCACCAGAAACTACAGAGCAGTACATTAAATAGCAAATATCACCCAAACAATGGAGAACCAACTAGGAAGTGTTGATTATTTTACAAATGATAATAAAGCTCCCTCTACATATGAGAGAATGAACATAAGTTCTCACCTGTCCTAGAAGAAGCTCAGCCAAAACACAACCAGCAGACCAAACATCAATAGCAGTTGTGTATTCTGTTGCACCAAATATAAGTTCCGGAGCTCGATAATACCGTGAGCATATGTATGATATGTTGGGTTCCCCAGGCACCTACAAGTGCAATAATATCGTAAGCCTAGGCACATACTATCATACAATTGTAAAATTGATTAAAAGAAAAAAAAAGGGACATACCAACATCTTTGCACTCCCAAAATCACATATCTTTAACTGATGACTCTGGGGATTAACCTGAGACATTGAACCACATGTCAGTTTAATACACGTTTGGTGTTATAAAGGCTTCCAAGCAATATAATGTGTTAAAATGACTACTATCACGTAACTAGTTAAAATTTACAATGAGCAGAACAACTCATTGTTCATACTTTTAACAGTAAGATCTACTAAATCCTTCCACGTGGCGTGAATCACAAATTAAACAATGTGAACAGTTTAAATAAGGTTTACAAGCATATTCCATATTGATCAATTGATGCAATAAATGATATTGAGCACCAGACTTGGAATATTCATTTCTTGTGTTTGCATAAAACATATGGTTCACAAACAATGAAATTTTAAAGAACAAAAATTCTTACCAATAGATTCTGGGGTTTGATGTCACGATGACAGACTCCAACCACATGATGCATATAATTTAAACCACGGCATATCTACAAGAGAGTTTTGCCATAATCAATCAATAACGATACAAAAATAACAAGCTGACAGCAAATAACTGGAATTCTGCAGAAATAATCAAGGAAACTCATAACCAGAGAAAAAGTCAACCAACTCAACTTCTAGATTACCTGGTATGTATACAGTTGTATATAAAGGATAGGCATATGTTGGTGCATCCTGACATAGTGCTTTGAAACTCTGTAGACAGTTTCAGGTACATACTCCAAAACTAGGTTAAGGTACAACTCATCTTTCTCGGCCGTTTGAATAGAAACAGTGCTTAGTTTAAGAACATTAGTATGGTCAAGCATGCGCATAACCTGGAGTTCCCTATTCTTATATCTCTTGTCCTGCAACACTTTCTTTATAGCAACTGATTCACCAGTTTCAAGGCACTTCGCCTGCAGTATATTCAACGCATTGTGGATAAGCAAAGAAAGTAATTTGACGGGGCCATAGAACACTGAAGCAAAGAATCAATCCTTACATGTAAAGAAATACTGCAAAAAAGAACATAAGTACCTGATAAACAACACCAAAAGAACCAGTACCAACCACACGTTCCGCCATGTATGAGATTGTCTGAGCCAGCCAAAAATAGAGTTATTAAATGCACAATATTTTGTAGCAAACCATTAACACAATTTATTATACATATGATGAAAAAATATTCTAAATAAACCAAATGCATATTAATCACAACCTTTTGTCAAATACTAAGCATAAAGCACTAGTTATAAACATAATAATGTCAAATAATGAATACAAGAAAATAGATTATCAGAATCTAATTCCTAGAAATAAGATTATATAAAAACTGGGGAAGTAGAATAGCAATTAAAGAACTAACCCGCTTTGGTTGTCCATCTCGACCACCAATAGCAGTAGTAATTATTTGACCAGTTTCTGTCCCATTGCCATTCACAACAGTTGCTTCTATCCTGCACAGAGCAAACCAATTATCAGAGCCAATAATTGATTGCATTTAAAAAATCTTTAGCTTCATGAAACTTAACTAAAAATGTAACTTGTTTTAGTACATCTTGATGGAGACAAAAATGTGCATGTGCTAACATTGCAATGTATAAAGAACATTTATTGAAGACTTCACATTTATAAAAGTATCACACCGATAATTAACATAAACATCAAAAGTAGGAAAATAAGAAACAATGAATGACAATAAATACCTTTTCACTGTTGTTTTTGCCTTTATCGTCTTTAATTTTCATTTCATGTAATTCTTTTGGAAGCTGGTCATAACCTGACTTATCAATTCTAGCCACTGTGCCACTGCCAACACTAGTTTCTTTTGATGCATCTACATGCTGCTCCTGATCTTTGCTGCCTCTCTCAACAGGATTTGTTTCCACATTGACCTTTCCTTCAGTCTCTTGATCAAACTTAGCTCTTTTTGTGGTAGAATCCCCTCCCTGATAAGAAAAAGTTTGAATTCAACTAATACATTTTGGACATGTGAATGTGATTTAACCAGATATGTAAAATGGGAAAACGAAATTGAACTAAAAAGTACACAACATTTTCCTAATTCTCCCACATATTTGTTTATTCTATCTAGAACATTATCATCTTATGATTTTGTCAAGGCCACGCTTTCAACAGCACAATCATTTCAAACTCACAAAGAACTTGTGCTATCATTAGCTTAGAAAATCAATGGATTCAATTCATAGGTGTATAATTAAAACAACAGAAAATGAGGCACTTTATGAAGCAGAACACAAATAGTCAGATTATAAAATGTCTCAAATAAAAACAGAAACATCTCAAAAACAAAAACAAAAAAAAATATTGATCACAATCTCAAGTAATCAGACAAACGGCAAAATAATGCAATCATGTAAGAAATAACATCAGCAAATGAATGCTAAAAGCAACAGCCCAGGAACAAAATTCAGGAATTCAAAAATATTCATAACCAGTTTTTAAAAAATATTAAAAAGAAAAAAAAAAGGTTATGCTTAACAAGTATCAACATTCCACAATTCCCAATATCCCAGACCAATCAACAAGCTCATTTCTTGAGCATCATTAGTTTCTTCCATTTTCCCAGCTACCAAACAACAATTAAAAAAACAGAGAGAGAGAGAGAGAGAACTCCCTCCAAAATTGGTAAAAATTAAAACTTTTTTAGAGGGAGATGAAAAAAGATGTTAAGCTTACAGGATCTGATGAAATGGAAGTCCTCCCAGAAGCAATGCTCTTCAACCTTCGCATCATATTCATAGTTGTTGATTCCAACCTCCACAACCCAACTCAATCAACACCCTAAATTAAATACCCTCAAACCCCACCCAAAAACAATTTCCTTTTGCCAAAAAAAAAACAGAGAAACACAAAGAAGAGAGAGAAGATCTTTCTCTCTCTGGTTCTCTTTCTTTTTCCCTGTCTCAGTTTCCTGCAACAAAAAATGGACAAGAAAAATGAGAGAGAAAATGGAGGCAAACAACACAGATCTTATGAACCCTCTTCTTTCTCTCTCTCTCTAAATTGGGTGCCAGGTGGTATTTTTGTTTTTTTTAATTAATTAAATAATGAAGTTCTTAATTTTCAATGGTCAAACTTCCATCAATTCCAATCATTCCAGCTTCAAAGTTTGTACCTCAGTCAAACTTGAAATCTTGTCCGTGGATCAGTCATTGATCGAGATTGGACGGTGGAGATCTTCTAGTTTTCGACACAAAAGGAGTTGTTTGGTGGTTTGCAGTTACGGAAATGCCCTTGGAGTTTTGTTGTCATTATGGAAAAGGGATCTTTCGGGCAGAGATGAGGATGTAAACGGAATATTCGGAGGCTATAACATGTTCCCACGATGAATCATGCGATATTTTAGGAAATAGGACAACAAAGGATGGATAATGTATGGGGGAAAAGCAAAGCAATTTAGATGAGAAACTAAAAAGACTAAAAAAGAAAACAAGAATGGATAATAATAAATGAGAATTTAGTTAGTTGAAAATTAATGAACTTTCGTTCTAAAATAAAATAAAAAAAGATAGCCATTAAATTACTACCTATTTTAAAATAATCAAATCCATGTATAAATGGAAAAAAAAAGTAATTTAAAAATAATTATTGTCTTTATCATGTGTATCTAATTATTGTATTAACATATATAATTCTTATGAAATTATTTTTGGTCAATCAGCACTTTTATTATGCAAAAAAAATAATGATTTTGAATACTAAAACATGATATATATAATATATATATATATCCCAACATATTTTTCAGTCTTCCATTTTTTAAACAAATGTGAAATTATTTAAAAAAATTGATGCACGTATAGTATTTTTTTTAATTAATATACATTGGTCAATGTAAATTGATTTCACATTGACATCAAATTAAAATTCTTTATCCTATCATGTCATATTATTAGTATTTTAAATAATTTAATTAAATTAAAATTAAAAAATTAAATGATTTTGACATCAGGTGTTAACTTTAAAAGTTACTGTATTTAATATTTCTTTGTAAAATAAGAATTTGACAAATTCAACCGTTAAATTGAAAGTTCTTATAAAGTAGCTCAGACTTATAAAATTTCATAAAAATCGAAAACTAATTGATACTTCATCAAACTAATTTATTTTAACGTATAATATGTTTTTAAAATATGAGTAAGAGTCTACTGTTAAATAATATATCTATGAATGTCCAAATTATTTGAAATTTAATATACATGATCATGAATGTAATGGTAAAATCTATTATATATCCATGTTTTTGGGGATGTAACTTACCTCCCTCATATAATTAATGTTTTCAAAATGTTTGGTTGTCTCGTCTATATACTCTATATAAAAATCCTTCACATATATGTTACACGTCTAGCTCTCCTCCTCCTCCTCCTCTTTTCTTTTTTTACATTTTAACACTTTCATTTCTTTTTCTTGTTTTAATTAAACTTATATTTTTTTTATTATTATATTAAAACATTTTCTCTCATTATTCGTTGATATTAATTAATTTAGATTGAGAAATCTATATACTCTATATAAAAATTCTTCACATATATGTCACACTCTAGCTCCTCCTCCTTCCTCTTTTTTTTTTTTTACACTTTAACACTTTCATTTCTTTTTTCTTGTTTTAATTAAACTTATATTTTTTTGTTGATTTATATTATTTAAAATATGTTTTTCTAATATATTATTTATCTATTTAATTTATTCATTAATATTTTACTTATATATTTCTCTCTTATTTATTCTATTAATTTATTTATTCCGTTCCTATTAATATGTTATATTACTTAAAACACATATTAAGAAATACAATAAATGTGTTTAATTTTCGTTAAATTTAAAGTGTTTTTTTCTAATACATCATTCGTTTATCTCTATATTCATTAATGTTTTCACTTACTGTCTTTATTATATATTTATTTATCTATTTACTCTTTATCTTTAAATTGTTCCTCCAGTACACGTGTCATGTTTTCTCATTTGCGTTTTCCCGTCTTTTTATTCTCTCTTCAATAACCTCCACTTGAGGCATTATTAAAACACTTTCCCTCCTTATTCGTTCTTATTTATGGGTTTCATTACATTAAAACACAGATTAACAAACACAATAAATGTGTTGATTTACATTAAATTTAAAAAATTTTCAATATATCATTTATCTTATTAATGTTTTCATTTATTATCTCTCTTATCTATTCAATTTATCTATGTACTCTCTTAAATTCTTCCCCCTGTACACATGCCACATTTTCACTTGTGTTTTTTAGTCTTTTTAGTCTCACTTCAGTGAAGTATTTTTTTATGAACCATAGATATTTTCCATGGGAGGTAATTCTGATCCTGCCATTTTCTCTTTTTTCCCCTTTTCTATCAAACTTTAATTATTATTATTATTATTATATTATAATAAAATTTCTCTCATTATCTATTCGTGTTTATTTGTTTCATTACATAAAAATACACATTAATAAATGTAAAAATGTGTTGGTTTACATTAAATTTGAAATATTTTTTTCTAATATATTATTTATCTCTTTATTTTATTAATTAATGTTTTCACTTATATATTATCTCTCTTATCCATTCGGTTAACCCATTTATTTTGTTTCTTATAATTTATTTCATTACGTAAAAACACGTATTAAAATTAAAAATACAATAAATGTGTTTATTTACATTAAATTTAAAGTATTTTTTAATATATTATTTATCTCTCTATTTTATTCATTAATGATTTCACTTATTATCACTCTTATCTATTCTATTTATCTCTCTATTTTTAAATAATTATCCTCTATTTTTCACCATTTAATTCACCGAAAAATCTTTTTATGTTAAAAAATCATCAAATTTGATTTGTAAAGTCCTCATCATGCCCTCACACTAGAACGAACAAAAACAACTCAACAATTATTCTTGTCATTCACAGGTAACTGTTGTCCTCATAATAATTTTTGTCAATTAATGAAATTATTACTACAATCTATATATAATATTAATTCTGCCAACGGATAACTACACAACTCATCCTAAATAAGTTCTTCATATATATCACTCACATTTGTTCATTTTATTACTCGCATTTATTTATATTATTACGTTGTATAATTAAATTTTTTTATTCAAAGAAATGAAATTTAAACTCAAAGGCTCGAATAATGCGTCCGACACTAAAGAATGGCAAGAATTCCAGTATTACACACGGAAATCTTCAAATCGCATCGATGAAGACACCAAAACAATCTTCTGTTTTCCTCTAAACTAGTACATATACCGGGTCATGGAAATAAATTACATAATAACAACAATTACATTAAATAAAATGTATAATAAATATCATTGAAGTAACTTTAAATAAAAAATTTAAATCAAATAATTATAAAGGAAATATGAGTCATAATTTATCACTTGATAGATAAAATACCCAAATAATATTTGACATTATTAAGGTGACGTTCACAGTTCTTTTATGACATTAATAAGCCTATAAATAAATTAAGGTATTTGTGATAAATACGTGCAAATTTTAAAAAAAATGTTATTTTATGACATTAATAAAATTAAATTAACAGTGATGATCTTTGAGAAAAAAATACTTTCAAAAAATTAAAATTTAAGGATATCATTGCATAAACATAATACTTTAATATACCACAAAAATTGTACTAATTATAAAAATTAAAATAAAATAATTATAAACATTAAAATTAAAATCTTCCTCACCAAATAAATAATTATAGAATGTTTAAAAATAATATATTTTAAAATAATTAAAATTAAAGATTCAAATAAAAGATGAATAATCATATACATTAAGAAATTAAAACAAATATTAATGATCAATTATATTAAATAATAACTAATTTAATAAGAAATTGATAAAAAAAATTAGAATATATAGATTACACATTGCCATATAAAAATGTTCAAATAAAGGAAGAATAATCGCATATATTAAAGATTTAAAACACATATTAATGATCCATTATATTAAATAATAACTATTGTCATAAGCAATTGATAAAAAAAATTAGAATAAATTGCGCATTGCAAAATTATGTTGTCAAAACCCATTGAAAGTTTTTCTACATTGAAAATCAAAATTAATACCTCCGGTTTTATTTATAAGAAACATAAGCCTAAATCATTAAGACCTAAAAATGCCTTAAAATCAGTTAATTATAACTAATAATATCATAATTTTAAATTTTGTTTTAGAAATATCTTTAATATTAAATAATTAAAATAGTGGTAAAATTACTCCTAGTTTAAGTTATTATTAAAGTAGTAACTCATGCTACAATCGTTGGACATTAAAAATAGTGTAGTACATATTGTTATGAAAACCGGAACGGACCGGCCGGTCCAACCGGAACCGTCCTGGTAATCAAGGACAGATGCACTTGTAATGTTGTGGGGATAATTGCCCCCACTAGGAATTGAATTTTAAGTATTATATATAATATGTGAATTTAATAATTATCTATTGTTAGTGTAAAAAAAATTTGTATAATCATTCTATAATGTGTTGACACATCATTTAATGAGTTTAAAATGCATAAGGTATCATATTTGATGTGACAACACATTATTGGTTGGTATAATTTTTTTTTTACAATGACTAACAATACATAGTAATTAAACTCTCTCTCTCTCTCTCACTCTCTCTCTCTCTCTATATATATATATAAAATGTCCTCCATTTTATGATAATCACTTTGTTGTCACTTAAATTTTTAACCATGAAAATAGCAAGAGACCATTGGACACTAATGAGAACATCAATATTCAATGTTTCTAAAATACAAAATCTCCTAGGGAACAATTATGATGTAAGTTCATACTTTTAATAGTACCATATTATATTATTGATATGATAAATTAATTTGTATGTTGCCCCCACAACTTAAAATTTATGGGTTCGTCACTACTGGTAACCAGTCCATTGAACCCTAAAAATCGGTGTTCTTCAGAACCAATGAGAACCGGTCAAGAACAAGTCGAATCGTTCAAGAACCGGTGAAAACCGATCTAGCCAGTCATTTTCTAAAATTTTTAAATTTTTTATTTTTTCAATTTTTGTTTTAATCTTAAATAATTTAAAATTAATAAAGACATATATTTAAGGATTACACTGGATATCTGTTATTTTACCAATTATTATTGATTTTTGGTCTTATAAGACTTATAATAAATTATTTATATTAATTTATGATTTTATATATCTTAATTTCTTATAATTTTATGTTATTTTTATTAAAAAATATAGATAATATTTAAAATATATATTTAATTTATACCGATTCAACCACGGTTGAACCATTGAACCATGAACTAGTGGCTTCACCGGTTCAATAACCGGTCTGGTTTTTAAAACATTATTTAATAGTATGAGAAAACATATTGATCAAAGCTTTTTTATATTCCTTGCTGAGCTCCATTTTTAATAATTCATTTCATAATGCTGCTTTGTAAAAAATTCATTCGCCATGATATAACAAGATGTGAACATTGTTCTCCTGAAAACAACTCTAGTCCTGGTTGTAACATCCCTTTTTAGATTTTTTTTTTGCCATGGAGGCTCATGTATGATATTATTATGTTGTGGTGATTGGATTTTGAGTTTCAGGATTGAGGTAAAATTTTGGGAATGTCCAGTTTTTAGGGGAGACTCTGCCAATTTTTTGGTATGGATGTTTCAGACTTTAGCAGCCCTAGTGCTAGTTAGGTTTCATAGATGGAGAATGGGGAAAAAAATTGAGGGACAAACCTTAGGGATAGAGAAAAGAGGGAGAAAGGAGGTTTTCTGGCAGGAGCTCGCTCAAGCATGCTTAAGCGCGCATCATATGGGAGAAAAGGGAGTCTATGTTAGTTGGGCGCTCGAGCGAGCACCCCTGCTGGAATTGGTGAAGCCTCTGACTTGGGGGCGCTCCAGCGCACCCTTTCCGCCTCCAAGCGTGCGAGTGCGCAATTGTCCCTGGTGTCGTGCGCTCAAGCGCACACTAGCAGATTTAATCCCTCAGCCTCGCATGTTCATTCATTTTTCTTCTTTTTCTCCTCTTCTTCATCCTAGGGTTTAGAGAGAGGACAGAGAATCTAGGGAGAGAAAGAGCTAGGGACAAGAAGGAAGGGAAGATTGAAGAAGACCTCCACCATTCTAGGGCTTGGGACCACCTCTACCCTCTTCACCATCTCCATTTCTCCATTTTTCCTCTCTTTCTCCTCTCTCTTTCTCCATTCAAGTGAGTGTGTTCACCACCCACTCTCATCTTGTGTGTGTTACCCATAAATGCTCCCTATTCTTCTCTCCCTTGCTTGCATTGAATGCTTGTGTTGATTTATGAGTTATTATTGAGCTATTGTTGGTGTTGGTTGGTGAAATTGTTACTTTTTCAAACCCTAGGGTAGAGAAATTTGGGGATTTTGCTATTTACTTGAATGTTGATGATAGGAATTGAATAGAATCATACACTCATGTTATAATATGCCTTGGAAATATGAATATGGTTTTTCATGAAGTATTTCATTCATATTTGTAGAAAGTTGAAATTGGTCTTTGAGGCCTCATGGTATAATCAGAGAAGTGACTGTTGGATCCTTGGCCTTCACGTGTAAAAGAGGAATTTGGGGCCTTGGATCTCATGTATAAAAAATGAAAAATAAATTGTTTGAATCTGTCACAGTAATGGGGTAAGGTCCATGTGGCCTTCAGGACGACGGTCCTTGTTAGCCTGAGCTCAGTCTAGCCTTCACATTAAGTGAAAAGAACCCTTGGGTGTTGGGTTAAACACTTCATGTTCAAGTTATAGATTATTTTATCGATTTTAAACTTGCTTAACTATTATTATGCTACTTGGTTGTGCATTACATTTGCCTGATTCTCCCCACGTTGCTTGTTTATACACGCTCACTGGGACTTTAGTCTCATTATACGATATATTTTGTATTTAGATTCTCAAGCATCCAGGCCAGATGCATAAGCGGATGGAAGATTGGATGGTTGGCTCTTTTTGGGCCTTTTGGACATTTTGGTGTACTTTGGACATTGTATAGATGAATTTGTTATTTGTAACGGGATATTGTGGTATATGTAAAGCCTAGATGGCTTGGTGGTGATTGTTACAGGTTGTATGTATCACTGTATCCCGTTTAGCTATATTTCTATTGTATCTTGATGGATGCCCAAGTTGGCAATGACTGGCTAATTATGTTTGATTGTTGATTTCAAGCTTAAGTAATATGTTGGATTACCTGAGCGTATGTTTGTTGTGTTGTATGCGATACTAAAAATGCGCGAAATAATTTCCCAAATTTGGAAACAGTGCTTCCAACAGGCAATGTTTCTAATTAAGAAATCAGGACGTTACATTGGTGTGATCTCATAGAGTACTTATGTCCTAAAGGTGCTCTCATACATAACATCAAGAGTGTTGACACTGGCTAGATTAACAACAAATTTCTTCCCATCAGCTTTTAAAAATGTATATTCCTCTAAGGCTTTAACAACCTTAATTAATTTATTGGGAGCCTTTCATAAGTAAATAATCTTTTGAAACTCTCACAATTCGCAAAACTTCCAAGGTTCTATTTGCAGTTTTGTATTTGTACATCTACCAATGACTTGAGAAAATTTCAATCAAAGGAAAATAGAAATGTGTTCAAGTCTTGTGGTGGAATGATATATTGTTGATCGATAAACACCCCTCTTGGTAAATTGTTAGAAATTTCACTGCCTTGATATGCAGATTGCATTTTTCTCATAACTTCTTCAGAAGTCTCATTTGATTACCGATCTCAGTCTTGATCTCACTAATTTCCACTTTACTAATTTTATATTGGTCTGATTCAATGCTTCTATGAGATGGGGTTGAAGAGATATCAAAGCTCTTATCAAAGATTTGGGCAACTTTGCCTGTGAGTGTTTTTTGTGTACCAAATTTTTCATCCTTGCCAGATTAACTTCTTCCCTTATAAGAGAAGATGAGCTTGAATGGCCTACGAAAAACGTACTTGAAAGTGATTCAGTAGTGGAATCAACAAATTTGATTGGATGGAATAATGGATCATCATTACCATTTGAATCCATAGCAACATTTTTCTTGTTTGTGAAAAATATATGCTCAAACGAATCTCACCTGCCAAAAAAAAAAAATCCAGAATTTAAGTTCAAAATAACAGAAAAATCATGATTCATATATTTCATGTCCACAGTTATTAAACACATTATTTTTCAAAAAGACTTGAGGTGCCTATTAACATGTACTATCCATAGTCTCAAATTAGAAATAGAGCACACCATGTTATCTGTCAATTGTCATATAAATATAAATTACCTACAAAACCAATATAACAATAGCGCAATATTAACTCAATAAAATTAGAGCCTCTTATGGTGTTAGTTTTAAAAAATTTCAATTTGATTTTCACTAAAAATGAGGATTTCAACAATCTCGCTTTTTATTAAACTTTTTTCACTAAAAATGTTTTACACAGGTATTTTGTGAAGTGGAATTCCAAATTCTGTAAACCTTCGTATTTAACAAAAAAGTTATGTAGCCTATTCATTCATTTCTTCTTTCCCAATTTTTGGCGTCATAAAAAAAAAACTTACCACCCATTCAGAGCATCCGTCCAAATTTTAGGCTTATAGGGTCTATTTGGTGTAAAGTTGACACAATAGAAGGCATTACACATGTTTATCTATTACTCCACAAACGAAACAAATTATGTAAATATTTGAGAACCTCATCTTCGTATAAGTAAAAATTCTAAAAAAAGAAAATATAAATCATCATAACCGTTATAGCAGAGAAAAAACAGAGAGGAGAAGAAGAAGGTGAAAACCAGAGAAAGATAGGAGACGAGGAAATTAATTGGATAACATTCTTTATGTTGAAGAACCAATCATCGTTGATGGAAAAGGAATGGGCCACGACAGAATTGCGGAATGTGCATGACCGCTACGACGACCTTTTCTGCAGTCTGGGTCGGAGAAGGTTGATCATGGAAAAATTTACATATTCTACTGCGTAGTGCCATTGCGGCAAGACATTGTGGGGCAATTATGAGGAAGGGGAAAGAGAAATTGAGAGAATAATTATTATTGAATGTAAAGCGGTTTTGTTATATGAAATGGAGAGAACGGTGAAATTTGCATGGGGAAAGTTACAGGGTTTCGATTTTCAAAATTTTAAAAAATAACTAAAATAATCATGGGAGAAATCAAGTGGGAGAAGTAAGAGGAAATCCAATTGGGAAGAATATCGGGGTCTGAGACAGGAATTATTAAGTTGATGGAAATTGGTTTTTTTTAAACAATGACATGTGGCAGTACAATATACAGATTTATTAATATATTTAGATTTAGATGACATGTGGCCGTACAATATACAAATTTATTAATATATTTAGATTTAGATATTGCACTAGGACTGAATAGCAAAAAATGAGTTATTTTTTAAAAATTTCTAAGTAGGGGCCCTCACAAACCGGGTAATAGAGGTCAAAAACCTGTTGTAACTTACAACCCTCCCTCAAAGGATGTATAATAGTAGCTATCGGTAATATAATATAATTCAATGGTTGGATTGGTCAAATTCTTATTTCACAAAAAACTATTAAGTTGTGTAACTCTTAAAATTTGACATCTGGTGTCAACGGATCTTGACTATATATATATATATATATATATGAATTAATGAAGAGGGTTCAACTTACATCCGTATGAGTTATACCAAGTATTACATCATTGAATAATTTTTTTTCAGATAATTATATTTCAAAATTCACCGTTGAATTGAAAGTTATTATCATATAGATCATATCTATAAAATTTTACATTGATCTAAAATCATTTAATATATCAACATATATCAAGATTAACGTCATATATACTTTTTAAATATGTGAAAATAAGAATGATTTGATTATCAAGTTTTTAGTGTTAAAATTTTATGAAATTTAACACAAATAATCATGGTAATGAATAGTTATAATTCAACGGTTGGATCAATAAAATTTATATTAATTTGATTTCAAGTTATCAATAGTGTAATGCTTGGTATAACTACACTAGTGTAAGTTGAACTCTCGTGTATGTATGTATGTGTGTGTATATATCCCAACATATTTTTCGTCTTTCATTTTTTAAACAAGTGTGAAACTATTTTAAAAAATTGATTCACAAATATATTTTTTTTAATAATTAACATACATTGTTCGGTGTAAATTGATTGTACACTGACATCAAATTTTATTAATTTGTATGGAGGATTAAATTGTAAAATATTCAAAAGTATCTCAATATGGGTATATTCCATTGTATTCCAATTACATTGGTTCACCAATATTGGCTTAATGTACTGTGAAATAGCTTAATGTACTGTAAAATAGACATACTCCAAATATATATATTTTCACATCTCAAAGTGATCCCTTTTCTCTCGAAATATACACTAGTTAGTGCATATCACTGATGGACTCAAGAAACTAATAGGGTTGTAAATTAGACAATAAATTTTGCTCAAAATGTAGCTTGGTTACAAATCTAAAAATTAATATATTTATTTTAGAGCAAAAGAAAATTTATTCAATCTCATTAATAACAATTCTAATTAATTAATACTTATTTACTTGCACAATGCTTTTTTTTAAGTTTCTTAATGGTGCTTTATTTTTTTATCTCTTTTACACATTTTTATTAGAACTTATTTACTAATATAATATAAAAAGCTATATAAGAAAGAGAATGTGACATGTGAATGCATAATATATAACTTAGATAATAAAACCATAAAAATTAATATGGGCAACTTAACAAAAATATACTTATATAGGAATAAGTTATATGATTAATTTATAAATAATATAATAAATGTGCATAATATATAACTTATATGATTATTTTATAAATAATATAATATGGGCAACTTAACAAAATATACCCACGATCATGTTGTCTTGCTTCAGTTGGAGAAACTCTAGCTCTTTCTGTTTCCTGACTGGCTCAGGGAAATATTTCTCCAGGAATACATGTTGGAATGCATCCCAAGAGAGTAAGGCTCTAGGAGTGCTCAAGCTGGCCTTCATGTTTTTCCACCAGTTTTCTGCTTCTCCTTGCAACATATAAGTAGCAAATCTCACTTTCAGGTCACCCATGCAAGCCATCACGTCGAAGATTTTATTCATGGCGTTGAGCCATGAGTCTGCTGCTGCTGGATCGTATGCCCCATTAAAGGCTGGAAGATGGTGTTTCTTGAACTCAGCTAATCCATGAAGGAAAGGATCTAACACTGTCATCGGAGGAGGAGTAACGGTGGACTGCCTTTGCAAGGCTTGGAGTACTGCAACATTAGAAGCCGTTTGCTCTCCCATGATTTGAGTGAGCATCCGGAGGGCTACCACCACGGGATCCTAAGATTGATCCTGTGGGGAAAGAGGTGCGTTGGCATGTGGACGCCCTCTCCTACCGCTAGCTAGCCATGGTCCTATACTCATCATTAAGAAATATCCAGGTGATCAGTCTATCAATTTCGTAATAATGCATACCAGACTATGACTAACTTAAGCAGTAACACATAACCACAGTTCAATTGGATTGAACCAGGCTCTGATACCAAAATGTAACATCCTAATTTATAAATTCAGAAATATTGCCTGTTGGGAGCATTATTTTCAAACTCGTGAAATTAATTCGTTTATTTCGCGTATCGACATACAACACATATTCGCTTAAGTAATCCAACACTTACTAAATGTAACATCCCAAATTTAAGAATCTAGAATTAGAATTAAAGTACTTACAATTTATTTTATGCAAGTAATTAATAAAATAATAAGGATAGTATAATTTAATTATAATAATATAATAGGTTAGAAATATGTTAAATAAATGAGATATAAGGTAAGATAATATTTATAAAGATGGAGTATTTAAACCTAAATTTTATTAGAATCAATTTAATTCCATTCTTTCATAGCAATATAATTCTTTGTATAAAAGAAAAACAAAGTAAACAAAATAGATACTTATATAGTTTATATGTAACTTAACCCATTCTTAACTATATACATATATAGGTTACAAAAATAGAAAAAAAATAAAAGATAAGAAGGAAAGAAAGAAAAAGGGGGGCGGCTGAGAGGGGGTTAGGGTTAGGGTTTCAGGGCTCTTATGGGGTAGGAGAGGGAGAACCAAGAAGAAGAGGCATGGAGAGGCGGCTGCTGGCCGTAGTTGGCCGCAGCTGTTGGTGGCCATAGAAGGGGAGGAGACATGGCCATGGAGGGGACGATGCACTACACGTTCGCACGACCAGAGACAGCGCGTACGATCGCGAGGTTGGCGGCACAGGGTGGCTCGCGGCCGTTTGGACGATGGTGATGGGGACCATTCGCGGTGGACGCGGCCGCCGAGGGAGATGCTCGGAGAACGGAGGAGCCATGGAAGCCCTTGTAGCAGAGAAGGTGCGAGACGGTGGAGACAGTGGCTGGAAGGGGTTTCTGCGGCGGTGACTGAGTAGTGAACCGCGGAGGTGCGCGGCTGCGCACGCAGCGACCCTTGTGGTGCAGACGGCGGCCATCTTGGCCGCAGCTAGGAAGTGGTGAGGGATTTTCCTTCTTCCTTTTCTCATGCTCTAATTTTCCTATTCGTTACATTATAATTACTTTTATCCCTGGATTTGGATGAATAAGGAGACTTTTGGACCTATGGGTATTCTAAGGGTGGTAGCACCATGGTGGCGCCATGGTGGTGGCTGAGGAATGAAGGGACAACTTGCTATGGTTCACGGGATTGGATGTGAGTATAACTCACACAACCACTCTCATTCTTGCTTGATTTCCGTGAATGATCCCTAATTCCCCCTTTCCCTTTCCTCTAGTCATGTATGTCCATGAATGAATGTTGGTGTTCTATGGTTGGTCCTTGTATAAATGATATGGTTAGAGACATGGTTTAGGGTTTGTATGTTAGGGCTTCACACATCCCCTTTCAATATTGTCTTATAGTTTATGATTTATGCTTGAGAAATATGCTATGGTTGATTGGGGGGTTGGGCTATGAGAATGTTTAGATCCGTTATGAAATATGTGTTATTTATGATGCTTGTGAATTGCATTCAGGCCTTTGGCACAGTTAATTAGAAAATGAATTTGAGTTTCGGCTCCCAGTCAAAAAAATGAATTTGGCTTCGGCCTAGCAAAAATGGCTTCGGCCCCAGTTTTGGCTTATGCCCCAGTTCACCCTAATTAAGCAAGTTTGGACTTCGGTCCCCAGTTAATTGGACTACGGTCCCTAGTTAAAACACGGGTTTTGGCCCCCAGTTAAATGGCGGTGTTATGCCCAAGGAAGACGTTCCTTATAGTCTGAGCTCAGGTCTAGCCCCGGATAATGATAAGACCCCGTCTGCCGGGTAATGCAGGTCATGCATAACATTTCTATGTTCCAGTTTTGCATTACAGATCATGTATTGCTAGGTGGTTGTAATATGGTGATTGATATGGTTATGCATGATATGTTGAGTTATGTGTTGCATTTCATATGTTTGCTTCCCTACACTGTATGATTGCATGGTTATGCTTGCTAGGACATTAGTCTCACCCCACGTTACGGAGATATATGTTAGTTCATGCAGGTTATTCCAGTGTATGCTCAACGGAGAGGGAGCTTTTGGGGTGGGTCACACACTCCTAGTAACCAAAGGGAAGTCTCCGGAGAAGATTTATTTGTAATTATATCCATATGTTATTGGAGATTCGTTTGTAGTGACTATCTCATTGATGTATGATGTAGTAGTCTATAGTTTGGCCATGGAGGCCTATTATTATTAAATTGGATTAGTGGTTTTGCTATTATAAACTGCACTGGTATTTTGCTGGTTTTCAGGTGATTCCGGAAATTGGGAAATATCCAGTTTTCAGGGGAAACTCTGCTGGATTTCCGGTAGGAGTTTATGAACTCTCATAATTGAGGGTGTGGTTGCCTCATGCTTCAGTTTAGAATTTTGTGTTTAAAGTGTGATGTATGAATTAGGTGGTAGTCTAAACAAACGTTGGATTGTTTAGGCGTCTTTGTATTATGTGTGCCGATATCGAAAATGGCGCGAAATAATTTCAAAAATTCGGGAATAGTGTTTCCAACGGACATTATTCTTGGATTTAGGAATTAGGACGTTACACTAATGCTCCAAAGACATTACATACATGAATCAAAATAACATCAATAACATGTTTGCCATACAGGCTCCAATTCAATAAAATAAACTAATATGGTAAATCCTCATGGGAATCCTAATCACTAACAGTAATTGATCTAAACAGTTCTAAATACATCAAGGAATAACAAAACAACAGCTATCAATGTCCATAAGTCTCCTACTGATCATCGCTTTCCTACGGGGTATCCTGCACATCTGAAATGTAATTCCCACGGAGTGGGGTGAGACCAACGTCCTAGTGAGCGTGAACAAAGACACCCAAGGGGAACATACAGACAGATATCATCCATCTCAAAAAACCATTCATAATCAACCATCAACTTCACATACATTCAATGCTTAACAATGATAATGATGCATGTCTGTGACAGTGTTGTTACCCGACACCTGGGGTCTTTTCTCTGTAATGTGACTGTGATGAGCGCTCGACCATGTAACCAAGGACCGTCGTCCAAGGCTACCTATGATTAAGTCTTAATTATTCTCATTCATAATTCATTCTTGATTGAGGACCCCATCTCCTCTTGGCCATGAGTTCGATGTGATTACCCCGTCTTTCTTAAATAATTCGCCCGAAGGCCTGTGATGGTCCAGAGACCCTATGATAGCCCGGAGGCTCTGTGATGGCTATAAGCCTTGTGATATTTTAACTCATGATTCATGACTGTGATGGCCAAAGGCCCATGATTTCATAATAATATGCTCAAAGTTCATAACACATAGTCAATCAAATCCTATACCCTATAGTTTGTAAAACATCACATTCAACAATCAACACATTAACATTCCCTAGGTTCATCTAAACACATTCATCATGATTCAGTGAAGGAAAGGGATAGGAAGATAGGGAATCATACTTGAGAATTCAACCACGCAAGAAGCACATAACCACACTCACCTTAGAGTTGAGAAAATGGAGGAAGAATAGAAATAGGGAACGTTGAGGGTGAAGAGAACGATGGAGAACTTGATCTTGGGGGTGAAAAACCTTCCTTAATCTTCAATGGGACTTCCTCTCACTAAAAACCTTTCTTTCTCTCTCTAGAATATCGAAAATAAGGAGATAGAATTGAGTGGAAACCGCCTGAATTCGTATTTTAAATTATGTAACTGTTTCCTCGCTTTAGTGAGATCTTCTCGCTTTAGTGAGATCTTCTCGCTTAAGCGAGATGGTCATTCTCGATTATGCGAAACCATTTTAGCTTGGGCGAGAATGATCACGAAAATACACCCTCTCTGGAAGATTTTCGCTTAAGCGAGACCATTCTCGCTTGGGCGAGAATCATCCAGAAAGCAACACATTTTTTCCCCGTTTCTCGCTTAAGCGAGATGCTTCTCACTTGAGCGAGACTTGCAGAATCAGAATTCTAAAGTTTTGCTGTATAATTCGCTTAAGCGAGACCTTTCTCGCTTGAGCGAAAACCCTGATACATGAAACCCTTATTTTTGCCTCTTAAGCTTTTCATTATCAATTCCTTACTTCATTCTAATCATGTTATAAATTTCCTATGAACTCAAGTCTTAAATAGCAGGATATTACACTATCAACCTAAAATAGGTTGTAATTCACCATCCTTTCTTTCATCATCTCTTATTTTCATCCATTTTATCTTTGGTTACTATTCTAATTTTTTGTTAAGTCTTTTCCAATCTAGAACGGTCCCTATTGAATCAAGGCAAGAGGATTCATATCATTTGGGATTAAAACTCAATTTTAGAGTTGGATTTTTTAAGTTGTGGTTTTTTCACTACACTATTTTATTTGATCTATTGATCTAATTGTTCAAGTCAGCATAATTTGCTTTGTTTGATCTATTATTTTTGGTAATACTGCACTTATACATTGAATTCTTGATTTCACACACATTGCAACACAATTCATCTTATACGTTTGAGTGCCAATCAACAACCTTGTTATTTGCACATTAATTGTTTCACCTATTTCTAAGTTCATCATTATTGGTCAAGTGAACATTATGTGATTCAATTTAAAAAGGGTAAAAATTCATTCATTGTGCAAATTGAAAAGTTAAAAGTAAAAAAAGCAAAGATATTGCATGCATAATAAAAAGGAGGTTCTTGGCCACTATTGCTGTTCAACTTTAAGCTTGTTTCTAGTTGGTTTGTGCATGTTTCCTACCAGGAAAAAACTTGGAAATAACTTGTCTCTTACTTGACATATTTGTCGAGTCGCAATATTCTTCATTTCCTCTATTTTTGTCTTCTTAAAATTCATTTTTTGAGTGTGTTTAATCTCTTGTTAGCTTTTCTTGATTGTCTTATAAGACTTTTTAGTTTTATCTAGAGTTTTCATTTTCTTGGGCTTCTTGATTACTTTAGTGTTGTCTCTTGCATTTTGAGGCTAAAATAATTGATTAGAAAATTTTTAGTGTACTTTGTGATTCAATCAAGAACTCAAAGAGAGCGATTTAGTGAAAAAAAGCAAAAGTAAATATTATACAAAATCCTAAATTGAATGCAAACACGAGTGGAACCATCCATTAAGGTGTAAACACATGAGTAGAGTAGTAATGTCAATTCTTTTATTTGTTTACACTTTTATGTAAGGTTATAAAGAGGAGACTTCCTTTCAAGGGGGTGGAACCAATAAGTTGCTATTAGAGGAAATTACCTAACAAACGAAGAGGTTGATGAAAGAATAATTAACAACACTTGTAAAAAAAATGACTAACTCAACAGGAAAGGCATTTTGAAGGAGAGGTCTTGTAACTCAACAAGAAGTATAAGGAAAAGGTAAAGAAGGATGGAGTCTTATCTTCAGAAGAGGTTTGTGGAGATCAAGTCCAAATGAGAGAAAAAGGAGAGCTTGGGAGAAAATAAATGAAAGGAAAAGAAAAACAAAGACAAATTGAAAGAGAAAAGACAGGAGAGAAATAGAGAAGAGAAAAGTAGGGTGAAATGTAAAAAGAAAGAGAGAAAAAGAGTGAGAAAATTTTGAACTCTAATTCTATTTCTTCTTCTATTTGTGACTTGATTTTTCAAGAACTAGAGGATGTGTCCCCAAGGAAACACCCCTCAAATTACAGTGTTTAAGGATGAAGTACGTTGATATCATTCCTAATGCTCCTTTATACATTCAGCCAACTTTTGGAAGCCAAACTCATGAGAACAATGAAAACAAGCACATAAAGTCTTATGGTTTGTCATAATCGTGTTGCATGTTATAATAATTGTTTGGTTAAATCACAAATGAAAATAAAAACTATATGGGCATTTCGACTAATTTGTATATGTTTGATAAGGAAAATACGCATGACCACTTTAAATGAGAATTTATAGCATGGATAAAAGTTTGTTCTTAAATTTTGATAAGAGAAACATATACTTAGAAAGTGAGGAAAATAAAAATTGGCAAACCCCTATGATCATGCATGATAGTAATTTTAAATGGGGCGAGCTACAAAAGTGATGCAACTATTAGGGTTGATTTGTTACTTAATGAAAATGCTTTCGGAATAACCATTTGAATACTCTTAATTTTCTATTTATTGAAAATGTACATGATTAAATGTCTATTTGGTTTTATTTGACTTTTTTTATGTTAACTAACATATGTAAGGATAAAGCCAAAGATGAATACAAAAGAATTTTCTTTGACCTTGACGTTTGAGCGTAGAGACTCAAAAAAGAAGGCTTCCTTAATGCATCAGAAAGAAAGGACCAAATTTGAATTTGTACAAGTTTGTTTGAAACTGAAGGATGCATTTGGTTTCAGTTGTAGAATAATTAATTCCTTTACAAAGACGTGCAAGTACCAAACAAGTGCTATCAAAATTGGTATGAATTAGTAAGTAGATAAAGTGCTCTCTATTTGCAAAAGGACTTAAACATTCTTCTTTTGATGTAGATGATAAAGACTTCAATTTTAGGACAAGTTCACTTCAAGGAGAGAATGATGAGGATATAGGGGGAACATGTGTAAGATTCAAAACCCTCTGTGAATTGGTTTTAAAGATAGCAAAACTTTTGATCAAACTTAAGATTTTTTGTTCATAAGTTACTAATGTGTTTTGTGAGATTTGAGATGCTTGATCAATCATGCACTAAGACTCATCATCTTGAGAATCATCCTAGAATCAAGAATCAAGTCTCGAGCCATAAAAAGAAAGTATCATTAGTAAAAAAAACTTGAGAAGACTTAGGTAAAGCTAAAAAGGCAAATGTAAGAAGTAGAAGCAAGTACTTAGAAGCAGAAGCTTATTCAATAACTAAGAAGCTTGGTCAAGATGAAGTTGAAATTCCAATCACAAGAAGGGGGGTTGAATTGTGATTGCTTTAAAATTTTCTACAAATTTCTCTTAATACTTAATCTGCTCAAGTTAGACTTGACTTAGTATTAAAAGTTTACACTGAAGAAAATTGAGGTTATTGTATATGCAGTATGCAGAAGATATAGTTCCTGTATTAGAACTCTTGTGAGTATCACTTACTTAGGTATTAAGTACTTTTTCAAAATAGTTTTAAGCACATGTGATCAAAATAAAAGAAGTAAGGATTAGAAGATTGCACACATAAATTTTATACTGGTTCACCTCTTCCAACCTGAGGCTACGTCCAGTCCCTACACCAAGTAGGATTTTCTTACTCAACTTTCACTTTATAATCACCTTGGGCACACCTTACCCCTAGTATTTTTCTGCAGCCTCTTCAGGCTCCTAATCAAGTCTCTTTCTCAGAATCTCAAGGTTGTACACTTACTGCAGCTTCTTCTGCAGAAGGAACAACCACTGCAAATACTGCAGAACACCCTTTGCAGGCTTTCTCCTTCACTATTTCTCTGTAATATTATCACTTAACACTTCCAACACATTTTCTCAAGAGGCATTAACAACCTTAAGCCTCTGTTGGGATTTGATTTCCAAATTGTTCGAATTCCCAAAATGTTATGAGTAAAGGTCATTTCGAATTTACAGAAGAGGATGAAGTTACCTTGTTTCGAATTGGATAACAAGTCTGTTAACTTAGAAAATTCTTAAGTGAAGTTAATACAAAGACTTTAGAAATTCGAAGAAAAAAGACATAATGTTTCTGATATTCAGAGAGGTATAAAGGACAATTCTTTCAAACTCTAAATTCGAATTACATTAGTTCGAATATATGGAAAGAACATTAGAAAGAAAACTATCCTAAATACCTAGAACATTAGAAAGGAAACTATCCTAAAATCTAAGAGAGCCTTTAGCTCATGGTGCTCTGCCACTTTCTCTTCTTTCTCCTCGAAAAGCTTTATTAGAAGCAACTCAGTGGTTAACTTGGGAGAGGGAAAAGGAGAATATGCTTCCAACCTATTGAACAGCCCTTACCAGAGGAAGAAGATCAGATCAGATCAGAATAAACAGCTTTAAATAAGTTCATTTATTAATTAAATAAAATGATATTTGGCTATTTTGTGCAATCTAAAAGAAAATACTCGAAGACAAAGGTTGGAGAAGCCAATGACTTTGGCTATTTTGTCAATCTCATAAAAAATGAAATCATTCTAGATCAGATTGCACAAAATAGCCAAAGAGATTACCTTCTTCATATTTTCTGAAGAATTCTCTAAAAAGAAATTATAAGAAAAGAGAAAAGAAGGAAGAGTTGTGAGAAAGATGAAGAAGAATACTCCTATTTATAGGAGCAAAACAACTCAAGTGCCATTAATGAAACCATTTCTATGCCTAATAAGAAAATCCTCATGGTAAAAATCAAATGGACGGTGGTCGGTGGTCTTTGTAACCTTTGAAAAGGCCAAATAAAATTAAACATGTGGCACAAGGTAGTCAAAATCTCGAAACCATAAAGTCAAAATTCCAGAAAGAAATTTCGAGAAATAAGAAGACCTCTTCGAAAAATCAGAAAGAAGACTTCAAGAGATCCAAAGACAGGATTTCGAGAAATCCGAACACAAGTTTTCGAAGAAACAGAAGTCACAAGACACCAAAGAGCAGTTAGAGGAAGTTACAAATGACAAAGACATGTGTCATTAAGTTAGTGGTTCATTTTTGAAAAATGTAATTAGTTTTCTGGATAGCAGAAAACGTGGCAAGCACACCGCTGCCAACATAGATAGGTTGCTGATGTGTCAAACATGCATTAGTTAGCCGTTAGGATTAGAAATCTATAAATAGGTAAACCCATAATGTAATAAGGGTTGGAAAATTCATTATACTCATATCCTTAAACACCTTCACGTCCGATCACACTGCGACCAACAGGTTTACAAGGATTGACTGTATGTGATGATCCCATCCACTTTTATCTTTATGCAATTTGTTCTTTCAATTCATTTACTTTCTGCAATTTACATTCAGTATTCTTCATTTCATGTACTTTTATCTCTTTGCTTTAAATTCTGTATTCTTTCAAACATTCTGAAACTGTGATTCTCTTTATTCTAAAAGAAGTCAAGTGGAAACTTTAGAACTTTGATAAAATTCTGAATCAAGTAGTTCAAATTTCTTTCGAAAGAAAAGTTCTTTGTTAAAATTCTGAATCAACTTTCTGGAATCTATCATTTCTGGATTTTTCGAAAACATAGTAATTGATTTGGTGAAATTCTGTTCCAATCAAACATTTTCACCCAGAAAATTGAACTTTGAAAAGTCTATTTCAATAAATCAGAAACACCATAAACCTACTTTTTAAAAAGAGTCCCGTAAGAGGATCTGATTCTAATCCCCAGATTGTTCTTAGAATCAAAGTGATAAGTTTAATTTTCGAAATTAGATTTTTCACCATAAACAGCCTCCTTGAGAGTTTACAAGGAAATATGTAGAGAAAGGTAAAATACAAGGCTCAAAATGAATACAAATTAGGCACAGCTGAAAAAGTAATGAGCCAGCTCTCTCTCAATTGACTCTCTAAAGCATATACTCAGAAAAAAGAAGAGAGATAAATTTTCCAGAAGATATGAACTGTAATTTCGAAAATCAGAAGCTTCTTCTGGAAGAGGGTGTGTCTCAACTTGAAGGGAATGTCTCCTTTTATAGGGAATGGAAGAAAATAGCCGTTGGGGACATGCTTGGACTCACAACTATGTTCCTGGAGCTGACCCTTTCAAGTTGCAGCTGTCACAGTTGTATACAACTGTCATCTTTGACCAGCTGCCTCTTATGAAGACCTTTCTTCTACAAACAGAAAAACTTGTGCATTCTGTAGCTATTTCTTCTGTAGGCATGCTGAGACCCTTAATTTATTTGACACAAAATATTTGAAGTATTTTCAACTCAGTTGCAGCCCCAAAAATGGGAAAAACAGAATTTAATGGATTCTGCTTCTTCTGCAATAGTCTGACAGCAGATTTCTTCTGCAGAATGTCTTTCTTTCTTTTGTAGAGAATGGTTATTGACATATGATAATTGTAGAGGCCTTCAAAGAGTAATTATGCTATACTGCATCCATGGGAAGCTAGGGAAGCAAAATGTTCTTTAATCACTTTTACAAAAGTGAATCTTCCTTCTAATGTGTTATTATTTGAATTAAGTCTGAGAATCTGACTTCAAAGACTGGATTGGGTTTATTTCATTTATTGAATATCCAGAATTCCCTTTCCTGTTCTTTGAATTTCCTAATTGAGCTTCTTCCATTGAAATGCAACTTCTGTATCTTCTGCAGACTTTGTTCTTATGAATCTCATTATAGAAGATCTTTTCTCTTCATTTTCTCAACTACTTTCTTGCTTTCCTTCATCAAATTGTTATTTCAAATATGTTGAAGACATCTTTTACAACTTGATGCAGTGTGAGAGTGTTGATTTCTTTCTTCTGGATTTTGGTTCTATCTTCTGTAAATTCCTACCTGTATCTTCTTAACATACACTCAAGTGAAATGATTAGTTCCTTTTTAAATCAGAATTATGACAAGTGAATTTTGATAGGTTGTCATCATTAAAACCACTAAGGCAGATTCTTGGACCTTACAATCTCCCCCTTTTTGATGATGACAACTTCTCAAAATTTAGCTTGTATGATTCTGATTTTTATATATATCAAAAGAGCTCCCCTGAGATTATACCAGGGTTTCAATCATTCATTTTTCAATTCATAGATGATATAAATGCTTCAAACAGGATTTTTAACAATGCATCTAGTATATGAAGCAAACACATACATGCTGCAATTAATTTCATTAATCAAAATATCAGAAGATCATTACAGCAACCAGAAATTACATCAAACTATCAAAATATCAAAATTTTTCTAATCTCCCTATCTCTACTAAATTTACTACTTCTCCCCCTTTATCATCAATCAAAAATAAAATGGCCATATGCTCAAGGAGAAGCAGAAACATCATCCTCTATTTGGATGGAGAGGAGTGGTCTGAAGATGATGAAGTAGTGGGCTGCAAGATATTCTGTGGGGGCTGAAAGGGTAGAAATGGCATAGGTGGAGCCTGTGGTGCAATTGCAGGAAGAACAAAGTTGTTGAACTAGAATTGATGTTGGGTAAACCTTTCAATCATCTCATTCACAAAATTCTGAAGAGTATTGACATTGGAAAATAATTTCTTGATTTCAGCTTTGATCTTCCTAACTTATTTTTCAATAGAGTGAGAGGATGGAGTTTTTGAAGCTTCAACAAGGATATGAGCAGCTTCTTCAACCTTCTCATACTGCGCAAAGAAGGAATTTGATCCCTTTCATTACTCAGCTGCTGGAGAAAGGTATTCATTAAAGATAGATTAGCAGATATGATAGGAATGTTGTCTCTAAGAGGAACAGAAGAGGGAAGAGTTGAGTCAATAATTAGGGAGGCTAGAAATTGATTGACCATTTCAGTAGCAAAAGTTCCTGCAAAAGGAACAAATTGGACCTAACCCTTAGGATCTTCTCTTTTTCTGGAGACAGATTTAATTCAATAGTTTTCATAGGAGACATACCTTGATTCCTTATTTCTTCTGAGGCAGCAGAAAATGCTTGCAAAATGGCTACTGAGGTGTCATGAGAGGGAAATTCAGAATAACTCTTTGCCAACATGGTAAGAGCATTAACAACCATCCCATCTTCAGAAGAAATTTCAAAATTTTCTTCTGGTTCAGTTTGATGCTCAGCCAGAGTTGGAGAGGCACAATCTTCTTGAGTGGCTTCCAGGTGCCCTTCTTCTGAAATGTCCACATTCAAAGATCCTTCTTCTTGGGAGGGTGCTTTACCATGGCTGTTGCTTGGTTCATATTCCTCATAGGTAAAGGATGCGGGAGGTTCCATATCAGGGGATTCAGTAAATGCAGAAGTATTGCCTTCATGCTTCTTGGTTTGCAGACTATCTTCTGCAGAAGTAGAAGTTTCTTCTTGACTTCTTTTTCTTTTCCTGCTGAATGTTTGGAGGAAGGATTTCTGCTTCTTGGACCTAGGAGCACTGGATTCACCTTGATCATCTTCTTCTTCTTCAGAATCACTCTTCATGTACTGAGAGATGTCAAGAATCCTAATATGCATTTTCCTAATGTTGATTCTATCAAAAAAGGTGATTCCTCATAGCTTTCCTCATCATCTAAAGAGACTTGGTGATGTTTGAAAAGGATAGTGAGCAGCATTCCATAAGGCAAGCAGATATAGGCTCTAAGAGGATTAGCAGCAGAAATCATTGTCCTAAGGATTATGTAAGCAAGAGAAATAGGTTGACCTTTCAGAAGATGATACAAGACAAGCAAGTCTTGATCAGTGACTCTCTCTAGAGTACCTGCTCTGGGAATGAGTGAGTAGCAACAAATTTTATGAAAAATTCTGCAGATAGGAGTTAGTTTGCTGGAAACAAGCTTGCAGTCTGGATCACTTAGAACTTTTGAATAACTTCCCCTTTGGTAGTACCAACAGAGGCATACCGGTTTTCTTCATATAAAAGATTGGAATAGTGAGGGAGGCCTAAAGCTTCTTCTATGGATTCAGCTGTCACGATAATGGTGGATCCTTTAATATCTACAACCAGACATTTGCCATCACTTTGATATTCACTGGCAGAAGCATAAAATGCTTTGACTAATTTGGGATAAACAGGTTCCCTAATGAGAAGAAAATCTCCCCATCCTTGTAGCTTGACAAAGTGATTGGCATCCCATCCTTCTTTCCTTACTTCCTGCAAAAAATATTTTCCCAGGGATGATAGTTTTCCAATCCCATTTTTCATAGAAATTTTTCAACAATTCCTCATTTCCAAAAAGGTCTCTGTTGGGGTCTTCTTCTTCTTCCTTGAGGGGTCACTCTCTAAGCTACTCTCCTTACTGGATTTCTGTTCTACTTCTTCTTGCTCACTAGAGTATTGTTAGCTTCTTTTTGATGGTGATGGAGAGTCTACTCTAATGGGCTTATCAGCTTCATTTCCTTTGGTGTGAATGGATGCATTAAAACCAGCTCTCAATCTCCCTGACCTTCTAACATGAACTATGGTGACTTCAGCAGGATCCTTTCCTTTTGAAGAGGAAGGAGCCACAGAAGCTGATGGCTTGGAAGAAGGAGAAGAAGTAGAGGCTACGGTCTTGGGAGAGAGATGAAGTTTAGAAGAGGAGGTGGGTACTGCTGTTGTTGGAGATGGTGGTTTAGCTGAAAGGGGCTGTACTTCAAGGACTTCTTCATATGGAATGACTTGCATTTGTGGAGGAGTTCCTTGACTATTTGAAGGGCTTCTTGAAGCAGTAGGAGATGAAGGTTTTTTCCTGTTTGCCAATTGCTTGATCCCCATGATTGAAAAGAGAGATACTCAAAAAAACAGAGTATAGGGGTTTCGATAAGAAAGATCGAGGGACACAACTTGAGTGATTAATTTTTTATAGCAGTGAGGAGCAATGAGAGTGCAAATGAAGCTTGAGTTTTCAGCAGAGGGCCTATTATCAGCTTCACTACTAGCTATTTGGGAAGATGAAAGAGGAGAGAGGCTATGCGCACAGTTTTTTAGGGAAGCAGTTTATGCTTCCAACGGTCAGATGATTAGTTGCAGTTTTAGTGCAATTATTTCTCCTTTTCATAGCTGAGGACAAAAAGAACCTTTTCTTAGTTCATTTTGTAGCCTTAGCTGTCTAAGAAGAGTCATTTTCAAAGGTTGACTCTATCTTGAGATTAAAATTGGTTTTTTATTGTTTTATGAGAGATGACAGTGGCATTTCCTCGTATAGGACAAACTTTCTGTTAAGTCAAGGCACGAGAGGGTTCTGACTGGTCAAGTTCCAGAAGATATATTTTTCTTCAGAAGAAGAAATATACTACAGTGGCAGTTTCCAGAGGATATAACACAACAGTTCTATTTTCATAAGAAGGATTAATTCCTTCTACACAACAAGAAAGTTTAAGATTGCACATATTCAATTTGTTTCTAATAAATTCAAATCTATCTTCAATAAGTGGTTTGGTAAAAATGTCAGCTATTTGCAATTTGGTTTCAATGAATTTAATCTCAATTTCCTGCTTCTGAACATGATCTCTGATAAAATGATGCTTATATCAATATGTTTGGACCTAGAATGTTGTATTGTTTTCTTGGACAAATTAATGGCACTAGTATTGTCACAGAAGATAGGGATTTTTGAGTACCTTAAGCAATAGTCTTCCATTTGACGCTTTATCCATAGCATTTGTGAGCAATAACTTGCAGCAGAAACATATTCAGCTTCTGCTGTAGATAAAGCTATGGTCGGCTGCTTTTTACATGACCAAGATATTAGTGATTCTCCAAGGAATTGGCATCCACCACTTGTGCTTTTTCTATCTAACCTATCTCCAGCATAATCATCATTACAATATCCTGTAAGATCAAAGTCTGTACCTTTCTTGTACCAAAGACCAAGATCAATTGTTCCAACAAGATATCTAAATATTCTTTTTACAGCTACAACATGAGATTCTTTTGGAGAAGATTGAAATCTAGCACAAAGTCCTACAGAGAATAATATATCTGCCCTACTTGCAGTTAAATAAAGCAATGATCCTATCATACCCCTACATTCCTTTTCAGAGACAGTTTTGCCATTTTCATCTAAATCCAAAACTGTAGAAGGATGCATGGGGGTTCCCATGGATTTTGATCCTTCCATTTTGTATCGTTTGAGAAGATCCTTTGTGTATTTTCTTGATAAATTAAAATTCAGATCTTCTTTCTTAATTTTGAAGTCCAAGAAAGAATTTGAGTTCTCCCATAAGACTCATTTCAAATTCACTTTCATTAGTTCTGAAAATTCTTGCTCATTTAACATTGGTAGACCCAAATATGATATCATCAACATATATTTTGTACAAATTAGTAAATCCTTCTTAAGTATTTTTCTAAACAAAGTAGTATCAATCTTTCCTCTTGTAAAATCATTTTGAGAAGGAAATGCTTAATCTTTCATACCAAGCTCTAGGAGCTGTTCTTTAAACCATATAAAGCTTTAGTTAGTTTAAAACATAGTTTGGATGTTTTTTATTCTCATAACCAGGAGGTTGATGGACATATACCTCTTCATTATGAAACCATTTAGAAAAGCACTTTTGACAATCCATTTGGTATAATTTTGAAATCCTTAATGCAACAAATGCAAGAGAATTCTAATAGCTTCTAAGTCTAGCTATAGGTGGCAAAGGTTTCATCAAAGTCAATACCTTCTTGTTGGTTATAGCCTTGAGCTACTACCTTGCTTATTTCTGATTACATTACCTTCTTCATCCATCTTGTTCTTGAATACCAATTTTGTTCCAATTATGGAATGGTCTTCTAGAGAAGGAACAAGTGTCCAGACCTTGTTCTTTTCAAACTGATCCAGCTCTTCTTTCATGTCTTTTATCATGAATCATCTTTTAAAAAGCCTCATTTACATTTTTGGGTTCAATTTGGGACAAAAGAGCTGTACTATTTTCATTTCTCTTCAATTGAGATCTAGTTTTTTACTCCTTCTCCATTACTTCCAATAATTTGTTCATGAGGATGAGTATGTAATCATTTTCCAGCTTTGAGGAAGATCCTCTTTATGTGTACGGATATTTTCTGTGGATCTTCTGCAGCTTTTCCTGTTCTGTTGTATCTTCTATGGGTTTCTTATTGTCAGAAGATATCTTCTGCAGCTTATTAATTCATCATCTGATTCATTGTTGTATTTTCCTTAAGAAGACAATGTAGTATCATTGGAAATAACATGCATGCTTTCTTCTATGGTATGATTTTGACATTGTAAAACTTTATAAGCTTTTGAAGTAGTGGAATATCCAAGAAAAATCCCCTTTTTAGAGTTTTGGCATCAAACTTTTCAAGGTTTTCTTTGTTATTTAAAATATAACAATCACATCAAAAAACATGAAAGTATGCAATGTTGGGTTTTCTCTCCCTTTCCATATCTCATATGGAGTTTTGTTGAGTATGCTTCTGATAGAAACTTTGTTAAGTATATAACATGATATGGATACAACTTCAGCCCAAAAGTATTTTTGAATTCCACTATCACTTAACAGAGTTCTAGCCATTTCTTGGAGAGTTCTATTTTCCTTTCAACAACTCCATTTTGTTGTGGAGTTTCTAAGACATGAAAAGTTGTGAGAAATTCCATTTTCATCAAAGAATCTTTTAAAAGAAAAATTTCAAACTCCTCCTCCATGGTCACTTCTTACAGAAGCAATCAATTGACCACTTTCATTTTGTGTCCTTTTGGAGAAGATTTTGAAAGCATCAAATGACTCATCTTTGGTGGTGAGAAATAAAAACCCATATGAATATAGAGTAATCATCTACTATGAAAAGACCATACTTTTTTCCTCCCAAACTAGGTGTCTTAGTAGGGCCAATAAAGTTAATATGTAGTAGTTCCAAAACTCTTTTGGTGGTGATTACATTTTTAGGATAAAAACTGGACTGAGTTTGTTTTCCTTTAGCACATGCATCACAAACTTTATCTTTTTCCAAACTTGATTTTTGGTAATCCTCTACTAAATCTAGTTTGGAGAGTTTTGAAAATACTTTTCATATTTAAGTGTCCTACTTTTCCATGCCAAGTCCATTTGTCATTTTCAAAGGAAGCAAAGCAAGTATGATTAGGAAGTTCTTCTAGGCTGGCACTATATAGATTTTTGTTTCTTATTCTAGAAAATAATACTTGCTTAGTAGATGATTCCCTAATTTCACAAAATGTTGGTTGAAACATAACTTCATAGCCACTGTCACAAAGTTGACTTATGCTAAGAAGATTGTGTTTTAACCTTTTCACATAGTAGACAATATTAATTTAGGTAGAATTCTTCATACCTATTTTTCCAATACCTTTGATGTGTGCCTTGTTGTTGTCTCCAAAGGTTAGTGTTCCACCTTCTATTTTGTGTAACTAGATGAATTTGTTTTTGTCTCCAGTCATATATCTTGAGCAGCCACTGTCCAAGAACCATTGGCCCTTTCTTCTTGGTGAGTTTTGCTTGTCCCTGCATCTTAGGACAGTAGAGATTTAGGTACCCAAATTCTGTTGGGTCCTGAGTGGTAGATACCTTTCTTCTGAAGCTTCTTTTTCTTCTATAATAGTGATAGGCAATATGTCCAATTTTAGTTACATCACACAAAGAACATTTTGGAGGCTGCCTTTTGGAAGGTATAAATACAGTTTTATGAACTTTTGATGTTTGAGATTGATTATATCCTAAACCTGTTTTATCAGATATTTCCCTTCCATTTCCTATGAGTTTTTCTAATCATTTGTACTTTTCACAAATTGCTTAAATCCTGTTGTAACTCATCAATCTTCTTTTGCAGAAGATTATTTTCTTTTTGCAGAGCATCGAACTTTCTTTCTTCTGCAGAATCCGATTTGATTGATTGATTAGTTTCTGACAGTTTAAAATGAGATTTCTGAAGACACTGATTTGTCTTAACCAATCTCTCATTATACTCTTTTAATCTTTCATTATCTTCTTTAGTTTAACAAGTTGTTCTTTAATAAGTGCACATTTTTAAGCTAGAGTGTGTGAGTCAGATAACAAACTTTCAAATGTATCTTCTCATTCTCCTATATGCATAAGGTTGTGAGTAATTACCTCATCATCCTCATCTTCTTTCCAGCCATGAGACACATATTTGCTGTCTCATCTTCTGCATCTTCTTCTGAATAACTTTTTGAGTCATCTCATGATGCCATCATTGCTTTATTCTTCTGGAATGCTTTTAGATCCCTTTGGGGACATTCTGCTTTGATGTGTCCTGGTTTGTTACATTCATAGCAGATGATTTGAGCCTTGGATCCTTCACCTTTTTGTCCTTCCTTCTTGAAGAACCTTTTTCTTCTGCCCTTTCATCTAATCAATCTCTGGATCCTTTTGGATATAAAGGCTAGCTTATCATCATTTTCAGAGGATGATTCTTCTCCATCAATAACTTTTTCTTCTGTTGATACTGTACTATTTTTCTTTGATGTGCTGGCTTTGAGAGCAATTGTTTGTCTTTTCTTGGTAACCCATCCATGAGTTCTTGTTCATGGACTTTTAAAGAACCAAGAAGTTCATCTAGCTTTAGAACAGCAAGGTCTTTTGCTTGACTTCTAAGAATTTTTCTGACTTGCTCTTGATTAGAGTAGCTCTTACCAAGAGACTTTAGGTCATTGATAATGATAGTGAATCTGCTAAACATTTCATCAATGGTTTATGTTCAATCATATTGAACATTTCATATTGATGAATAAGAATGTTGATTTTTTATTCTTTTACTTGATCAGTTCCTTCATAGGCAATTTTGAGTGTAGCCCATATTTCTTTTGTAGTAGAACAACTAGCCACTTTGTCATATTCACCTCTACTTAAGGCACAGAGAAGAAAGAATTTTGCTTTAGAGTTCAGAAGATATCTCTGCTTATCTTCTGGAGTCCATTCTTCTCTAGGCTTGGGCTTTGGAGGTTCTTCTTGAACTTCAGATTCCTCTTCTCTAGGAGAAGCCGAAATTCTTGTTCTTCTAGTCATAGGAATGAAGTTTCCATTTTCTATCATATCCCAAAGATCAATGTCATGGGATTCTAGAAACAAATTCATTCTATCTTTCCAATAATAGTAGTACTTTCCATTGAATGCAGGAGATCTATTTGTGGATGATCCTTCTGGGATGAACATTGGCCAACTCCATGGTTGGCCATTTTCCTTTGACCTTTCCTCTCTCACTGGTAAGTGAGTTCAACCATAGAGGCAACTTTGGTACCAGATTGAAGTTGAAATTCCAATCACACGAAGGGGGGTTGAATTGTGATTGCTTTAAAAAATTTTTGCAAATATCTTTTAATATTTAATCTGCTCAAGTTAGACTTGGCTTAGTATTAAAAGTTTACACTGAAGAAAATTGAGGTTATTGTATATGCAACATGCACAAAATATAGTTCCTGTATTAGAACTCTTGTGAGTATCACTTACTTAGGTATTAAGTACTTATTCAAAATAGTTTTATGCACATGTGATCAAAATAAAAGAAGTAAGGATTAGAAGATTGCACACAGAAATTTTATACTGGTTCCACCTCTTCAACCTGAGGCTACGTCCAGTCACTACACCAAGTAGGATTTTCTTACTCACTTTCACTTACAATCACATTGGGTACACCTTACCCCTAGTATTCTTATGCAGCCTCTCCAGGCTCCTAATCAAGTCTCTTTCTTAGAATCTCAAGGTTGTACACTTACTGCAGCTTCTTCTGCAGAAGGAACAACCACTGCAAACACTGCAGAACACCCTCTGCAAGCTTTCTCCTTCACTATTCTCTGTAATATTATCACTTAACACTTTCAGCACACTTTCTCAAGAGGCACTAACAACCTTAAGCCTCCTTGAGAGTTTACAAGGAAATATGTAGAGAAAATTAAAATATAAGGTTCAAAATGAATACAAATTAGGCACAACTGAAAAAGTAATGAGCTAGCTCTCTCTTCAATTGACTCTCTAAAGCATATACTCAGAAAAAAAGAAGAGAGAGAAATTTTCCAGAAGATATGAACTATAATTTCGAAGATCAGAAGCTTCTTCTGGAAGAGGGTGTGTCTCAACTTGAAGGGAATGTCTCCTTTTATATGGAATGGAAGAAAATAGCCGTTGGAGACATGCTTGGACTCACAACTGTGTTCCTGGAGCTGTCCCTTTCAAGTTGCAGCTGTCACAGTTGTATACAGCTGTCATCTTTGACCAGCTGCCTCTTATGAAGACCTTTCTTCTGCAGAGAGGAAAAACTTGTGCATTTTGTAGCTATTTCTTCTGTATGCATGCCGAGACCCTTAGTTTATTTGACATAGAATATTTAAAGTATTTTCAACTCAGTTGCAGCCCCAAAAAATGGGAAAACATAATTTAATGGATTTTGCTTCTTCTGCAACAGTCTGACAGCAGATTTCTTCTGCAGAATGTCTTTCTTTCTTTTGTAGAGAATGGTTATTGACATATGATAATTGTAGAGGCCTTCAAAGAGTATTTATGTTGTACTGCATCCATGGGAAGCTAGGGAAGCAAAGTGTTCTTTAATCACTTTTACAAAAGTGAATCTTCCTTCTAATGTGTTATTATTTGAATTAAGTCTGAGAATCTGACTTCAAAGACTGGATTAGGTTTAGTTCATTTATTGAATATCCAGAATTCCCTTTCCTGTTCTTTGAATTTCCTAATTGAGCTTCTTCCATAGAAATGCAACTTCTGTATCTTCTGCAGACTTTGTTCTTATTGAATCTCATTATAGAAGATCTTTCTCTTCATTTTCTCAACTGTTTTCTTGCTTTCCTTCATCAAATTGTTATTTCAAATATGTTGAAGACATCTTTTACACTTGATGCAGTGTGAGAGTGTTGATTTCTTTCTTCTGGATTTTGGTTCTATCTTCTGTAAATTCCTGTCTGTATCTTCTTAACATACACTCAAGTGAAATGATTAGTTCGCTTTTAAATCAGAATTATGACAAGTGAATTTTGATAGGTTGTCATCACTATTTTATGAGTATTCACCTGTATTATGATGTATTCCATCCCATAATATTTAAAGTTTATATAATATTGATTTTACTTGGTCTATAGAAAAGTTGTATCCCTAAATCGATGAAAACTACATATTTCTTAATAAAAGACTACAACTTTAAACAAATCCTTTAAGATTGTGTTGGTATGTTATTTCAACAAGCTGAAACTGAAATTTGTAGCTTAAAAAAGCTTCTTAAAGCATCTCAACTCTGTTTGGTAAAGTAGGTTGTTTTAGTAGCTACTAGTGTTTTTTTTAAAACAATACTTCAGGCAGCGTTTCCGAATTTTAAGCTACTAGATAAAAATGTTTTTTTTACATTTTTATCCTTAAATTTCATACTTACCATATTTCAAGTTCTAGTTAAGTAATTAATGATGACCTTATTGTTGAAATTCTGGCAAAGCGTACCAAAACCTTAACAGTATAATAGTAAGAAAGAGTATCGTATCCACAGGGAACAGTTCAATTTATAAAGGTTAGTGGTCACAACTATTAAGTAAAAGCGTATAATTGTTGATTGTAGAGAATTGCGTAGTAAAAACAGAAATTAAATTGAGATAGAGAAAGCAATTACTTGGACTAGGATTGAACTTCGTATCATTTCACCCCTTCATATGTGAACCCCAATATATTTATGAATATGTAGTTATGATACCTTAGCCAAACTATATTATTTTATCCTAGTTCCCTAGCGATAAAATACTCAGAAATAATTCATGCGGGTTCTCCCAGGCGACAAATTACCCCGGCTTTAAAGATCTACTTTTCTGTTTGTTAAAACTATCGGTTCGTCCTATAGCTCGATCCCATAGTGACTACTTTGAGTATCTTTACCAATTAGAGTTCAAGTTTCCTATTCTTAGGCTCCCCCAAACTCGCTATTGATTTCATAAAACCAATTACCAATGCATCTTATAAAATTAACCTATAACTCCAGCACAAAGGCGGAAGCTACGCATTAAGCAAATAATAAAAATATCGATATCATAAAAATAGGGATTCATAAATATTAAAGAGAATTCACATACAATTGGGGATTGAATCAACTACGTTCAATCCTATTGGAGAGTTTAGCTACGCATGGTAGCCATTACAACCCAACGGAGAAACTGTCACACTTTTCTCCAGTCCTAGCTCTGCCCTGTCGTCTCTTCAAAAGCTCCTTTGATCTTTGCAAAAGGTTCTATTTATAGAAGTAGGAAAGCTATCTGAAATCTAGAAGGAATCTGATTTGAAATTCTTTGAAAAACTGATCCGTATTCATGCGCTTCATCCTGTGCTCAGCGCGTTTGAAGCGTAGGATCCAGAGAACAACTTTTAATGTTGCGCTCCACCTACGCTCAGCGCGGGTGGAGCGTGAGTTACGTTCCAGCTTTCCTTGATTTCCTCTTTTCAGCTTGATCTCTTCCTAATTTTATGCTTTATTGATCTGCTTTCCTTATTTCCCTTTTTCTAGCTTGATCTTGTGCTGATTTGATCTTCAATTTGAATTTAGAATTAAATCTGCAGAATCCTTATCCAATTAATTGCTGATCTTATCCTAATCAGCTGCCATTTAAATCCTTATCTTGCAGATTCTCTTTTCAAATAAATGTTATCTTGTTTCTTCATTTAAATCCTTCCATTTTATCGGCAAAATCAACAGATTTTCTATCAAAATAGCATCATATTCAAATTCAAATCAAATAATTAAAAAATATATGCATTTATTACTAAAAAAGGTAATTTGGGGCATAATTTTACTAGTTTAACCCTTGATAAGTGCAGAAATTATACAGTAAATTATCATATATTTTTCACTTATCACTTATCTCTCAACATTTAGCTTTAGCTAACTTTTTAATTTTCTGTTAGCTTATATGCTAGTTTTACCAAACATGCTCTAAGTCGAGGTTTGCTTCCTTATATTGGCCAAAAGTTCTTAGTTCTTAGAGGAGTACCCGATTTTCATCATTTCATGTGTTAGCTAGGTCAAATGCAAGGATCATACTATGTTTCTTCCCATTGTCAACATCATTATTATCGAGGCAATTAACTCACTATCCTTTTGAGTTTGCAAAACACTAAAAACTAATAACAACAATATACAAACCAATAAGAACACTATTTGAAAACATATTAATGTTCAAATCATGGGAAAGGTTTTCTAGGATGCCTTTCTCTCACTAAATAACTGGCTGAAGTTGTAGATATAGAAAACTAAACAAAGTCGTGATTTTGGTGGATTAATCATATCCAAGCCTAAAAATTGTGTGTGTGTGTGAGAGAGAGAGAGAGAGATACCCACCGCATGGCTTTATTTCAGCAGTTGTGTAGTGAGAATAAAATAGTCTTTTTGAGACATGGCAGCATGGAATGGTTATTGTTTGCAAAAGAACTTCAAAATTCCCTTCATTATTGCCTTAGACGTTGAAGGTTATTCTAAAAGAGAGAATCTAGAAAAGGAATGCTAAGTTGCAACAATGACACAAAGTGATGAAGGAGTGGAGGTTTAATATTGATTGATGATGTTACATGGACAACTTATATAAGGAACAATAACATCATATGACCTTGAAGTTGAAGAGTTCACTATCAAGAACAATTGGTTTTAGAGATGAATACATCAATATTAATTTTAAGGAAGTGACTCCTAAAGAGTGAAATATAATTACTCAATAGTTAAGATTTTAAAATTCTCTAGTTTATTATATATATATATGTGTGTGTGTATCTTATCACAAATTTAATTATCAATTATCTCAATATTTTATTTTTTAAAGTATACTATTACATTTTAGAGGAGCCAAATCTATAACTTCTTTTACCTTCATACTTTTATTTCATACAAGACAAAAAGTTTTCTTCTAATTTTCATTATATTATGCATCATACATATCATTTTATTTGTTTATTGATTGCATTGTTGTGAGACGCGACCGATGTTCAACCTATTTAGAGTACAACTAAATCCCGTTGTAGCGGTTGAGAAAGGAGAACTACTTTCACTCACCCGTTTTTGCTTTTCACAGTTCTCCCTTTTTTACCGTCCATTTCCCAAAATACCCCATCCCTCCAACCCAAATCTCTCCTATCGCCGTCTCCACCATCAACCACCAAACCCCACTATCACTTTCCTTTTTTTTCCTCTGCATTTGTTACTTTTGGACCATTTTTATTTTGGTTTCAAGAAACTTATTTTTGGAAGCCAAATTTTTAGAAAATATTAGCTTCCAGAGAAGTCAAATAAAAATGGTTTCGGAATGCAAAGAAAAAATAGGGTAAAATATGCTTTTGGTCCATATAAAATTAGCGAGTTTTGCTTTCAGTCCATATAATTTTTTTTATTAAAGTGACCTCACAAAATGTTTTTTTACAATTAGTCTCTCCCCTGACTTGGTGTGTGTCAAGTTCTGATGTGACACGTTCTCTCTCTCCTAAGTGTTCATCATTATATTTTTTGCGGTCTTAAACCACAAAAAATTTCGCCATAAAATCCACCCCCATTTTTTCCCCAACACCCCCTTCTTCCCCCTCGCTCTTTTGTAGAAAACCACAATTTTATAAATCTTAAACTGATTTTGCAAAACCATTCACAAGCAGCTCTTTCACAAAGAAGTTTTTATAACTTGTTGAAACTGGAAGTTTTATACTTGCTGAAGTAACTTTAGTAGGTTCAATAAGACAATTTATAAAACTTGTTTTTCCAACTATTAAGATAGTTTTTCAGCTTTTTCAAGTTATAAAACAACAAACTCAGAACTCTCCACGTTAGTATAAATCAAAATTAAATGAGTTAAGGATAAGAGAATACTTAGCCAAAGATTTATACTGGTTCACCCACCACCACTGTGAGCTACGTCCAGTTCCAAAGCCAACCAGCTAAGGATTTCCACTAATCTCAGAGATTACAAGTATTCTTTTACAGTCAAGCCTCTTTAGGCTCTAAAACCACAAGTATTCTTTCCTACCAAGCCTTTCCAGGCTCTACAACAAGTATTGTTTAAAACCACAAGCCTCTCCAGGCTCAACAATGAGTATTCTTTCTTCCACCAAGCCTCCCCAGGCTCTCAGACACTTAATAGTGTTTACAAAGAGATTGGTTTAAGTTACTAAACTAAACAAAGTTCCTAACTCAAACTGAAACAAACTTGTACAGGATAACTGAGTATAACTCAGGATAAATGAAATTTTGTGTACAATAATCAGAGAGTATGCAACTTAAATTTTTGCAGAGTATTGGCTTGATATCTTTTCTTCTCTCCACACATCTTGAAGTCTTTCACGAAGCTAGGGATGAATTTTAAGTTCGTTGAAGATTGTTGAATTCACCGTTGAGAGATAACATTAAATGCTATAGAGTCCGTTGTGAGACAATCTTCTGATAGCTTTTGACTTTGATCAGTGCAGGTGAGCAGAGATGATTCAGTTCTGGCACACTGTAGGTACTGAGATACAAAGGTTTCCTTTTCTGGTACGATGATTCAAATACGTGTAAAAGGATTCTGTAATCTTTACTAAAGAAGACATGTTACAGAAGACGTTGAGAATGCTTTTTTGTCTTGGGCAGAAAGTCTTCTGACTTCAGAAAATATGTCACGTTGGATATCTTCAGCAGGTCTTCATAATTCAGATAGCACATCTCTTCAGAAGGTTGATTTTACTTCAGCAGGTCCCAACTCTTCAGAGGGTTCCTCTTCTTTAGAAGGTTGCACCACCTCATAGGGTTTCTTTGCTTCGGAGGGTTGCTCTTTCAGAGGGTTGCTGAAACACAGAAAATACCTTTAAGAGAATTTGCACTATCTTTCTGAATATTTTAACCAAATTTGTTATACATTAAACTCAGGATTATGAGACTTAAACCATTATTAATCATTTAATAATATTTTTGAGACTCAACATTCTCCCCCTTTTTAATGATGACAAATTTGCTTAAACTTACAAATATCTGAAGGGAAATTTAAATAGTATTAAGTTAAAAGAATTCTCCCCCTTTGTTAGATATTCAAGCAAAATGCTTCCTCCCTGTCACAACCGGGGTTCGCGACGTGGGGGGAGGCGAGCCGAATAAGGAATAATAAAGTTTAAAGGTTCAATGGAGTCGCCACCAAAATTTATTTTAAAGGGAAAATTTTAGGAAACCCTTTTAAAAAAGAAAATGGGTCTTTGGAACCAGATTTGGGTTCGGGAGTCGATTATGCGTAGGGAAGGTATTAACATCCTACGACATCCGTCCTAGACGGTTACCTTTAATTAATTGTGCAAATTTGGTTAACTTTGAAAATATTTATTTTACCCCACTAAAATTGGAAAAGAAATTAAACTATTTTTGTATTTTTGTAATTTTTTACTTTTTTTGATATTTTGAGTAAATGAAAGAATTTATTTAAGAAAAATGGTTGATTTTTTAGTATTGAAAAGGAGTAACATTTGAAGAAATCATTTTGATATTTTTATTTTTTTATTTTTTATGTATTTTTATAATGAATTGAGAAAAAAATTATTTAAGAAAATGAATGTTTTTTATTACCAAGGGAAAACATTTTTTTTTTGGAATTTATTTTGGCTTGACGGGTCCGGTTCCCGCTCCTACGTATCCCCAGGTGCAATGGAGAAATCAAAGCCACGTAGTTCTGAAATTCATTAATTGATTGATTTTTTTTTGGAAGATTGATTTCTTTTGTTGGAAAGTAGATGAGAAAATATTTTGGTTTGTTTTTTATATTTTGACAGAATTAATTTTTTGAAAAGATTATTTTTTATTTAAAAAAGAGAATTGGAACAATATTTTATTTCGTTCTGAAAGGCTTTTGGAAAGAATGTTTGAATTCTTTTAAAAAAGATTTGAAAAGATTAGAAAATATTTTGTTTTGTTTTTATTTTGAAAGATTTTTTGAAAGAATACATTGATTTTTATTCATAAAAACAATTTGAAAAATATTTTGACTTATTTTTCAAAGATTTTTTTTAGATTGACGAATATTTACAAGACAATATTAATATTTATAACAATCAATCACATAATAGAAATTTAAAATACATACTCAAAACAAAGAAAAAAAGCAGATTTAAAATTGAGTAAAATCTATTTTTATTTTTTATTTTTTATTACTTTTTATTATCTTTTATTTTTTTTAAAAAAGAAAAGGATCAGGTTTTGAGAAACCCTCACTTCCCTTGTATTCCACACACACTTAACCTAACCTAATTTAGAGAGAATGGGGGAAAGAAAGAAAGGGGGGCGGCCAGAGAGAAAAAAACTGAGAGAAAGTGAGGCTGAGGGGCTGAGAGAAAGAGACCGTTAATGGCCATGGAGCACAGCTAAGAGGGAGAGAGAGACGGCCAGCTAAGAGGGAAGGGCCGCTCGCAACGGCGCTGCAGTGGCGCGACCGGAAGGAGATTATGATGGTGAGGCGCGGCGGCTGGACTGAGACGGAGCTGCGTGCAGGGCTGCCGCGGCGAGGTTGATGGGGTGTTTGTAGGGATGGAGACGGTCGCACCAGTGACTGCGAGGACGGCCGCGCACGGTGGCGCGACCAAGGAACAACGCCGCAGCGACGCTCCAACTCTCTCCCTTCTCCGATCTGTTTTGGTCTTTTGTCTCTCCTTCACTGTGCAGGTGGGATGATGGAAGGAAGCTCTGCAGGATGGTGGTTACTCGAACAGCTCTGCTGGCTATGGCAGCGGAGATTTGGGAGGTTGCTATGGGTGGAGACAACAACCGTGTAATGGTGGTTGCTGGTTGGAGCAGCTGTATGAGGGGGCTGAGGCTGTTATTGGCTTGGAGGGTGACGGAGGCTTGGGTGATGATGGGCGGTGGTGTTTGAGACAGCGGGGAGGAGGAGCTTTTTACTGAGTAAAAAAGATGGTTCCCTTTTGGTTTTTTCTCTTCGCCATTTTATTGTAATTGGACTGTGTTTTATGACTGGATATTCAGATTATGCCCCTTTCTCCTTCCTGATGGTGTGAGAGTGTAGTTCTTAAGAAGATAGGGGATATGGATTCAATGGATGAGAATCCACTTCACATTCACTCTACTTTACAGATAATCAGATTTGGAATTGGTAATGAATCCGTAGAGAAGAACCTCATTCCTCAACTGCTCTCTTGTTCTTGTTCAGCTAAACTTAAATGAGTTGTTTCTTTTCAATAATTTCCTCACTCATGGCGCTTGTATGATAACTTTCTCAGCACTCCAACACTTTTTGTTTATTGTGTTTGTTTATCTTTCTTTTGTTTTTTTTTGTTTGAATTAATAAATTAATTATTTTCATTAATTAACATATTGATTAATTAATCAAAATTAATCAACCAAATAATTAACTAATTAATTAATTTATCAAAGATAATATAAATTAGAAGAAATAAATTTAAATTTTTTCTTTTTTTTTTATTTTTTTAAAATCTTTAACTAATCAATTAATTAATTAATTATAAAATAATTAATTAATTCATTTAAGTTTTTTATTTATTTTTTTTTAATTTTATTAATGTAAAAGGGAAATTAAAAATATGTAGCCCGGACAAAATTAGGTGTTCACACTCCTCTTGAACAGAAGATTTCTTCTTTGAAAAACATTTAACTTCAGATTTTGTTAGTTTGTATTACTCCTCCCTTTTGTCATCAATCAAAAGGGTTTTTAGAGCATTCTGAAGTAATAAATGTGCAACAGAGCAATAAATTCAGGGTATAATCGCGGCAAAACAATCAGTTATTTTTAGAATATTCAACACTTGCCGAAACATTAAATATCTTCAAACAAATCATTAGAGCAATTAATGCGTTTGATCAGAGAAATAAGTACGCATAGAAACACTGCATCACGTAGTCATATCAAAAATTATGGAACAGAAAACTCATTCATCTAAATACTTTAAGAGAGTTTAAAAAAAAAGAGTCATGAACACATAATGCTTTCTGAAGTCACTAAGCTATCACAGACTACAACTCCTCTTATGCTTTGCAGGTGTTGGATGCTTGACTTTGCAGTGGAGCTTGAGTGGCTTGTATCTGTTTCATCAGTCTTTGAAGTATTTCATTCTTAACTCTCAGCCTTCTTATTTCCCTTTCTCCTACTTCTAGGGCTTCAGTGAGGCCAGCTTCACGGAAAATGATTGATAGATAACGCCCAGTGAACATAATCTGTCCAAAACCACTTAGTAAGCCATAGTCAGCAGGCTTGACCATAAGACAAGTATAGATGGCAGAAATCATTTTTTGCATAGTCCAATCCTCATGAAGTTCACGGTTTGAGCTAGGGAATTTATCACGAAACCAGGTTCTCCACTCTTGAACAGATAAGGTGCTTTTGGTGATGGAGTCAGAAAAATCATATTTGGTTCCTGAACATGGTCCTTCCTTTTCTCTTTCATGCCAGTAGGAATTCCATAACCATTCTCTGCAGGAATGATCCAATCCACCAAATGCTTCTATATCATCAGGAACCCTTTTCCATTGCTCTTTAGTCATTGGCTCCAAGTCACTCAGATAAGCAGAATAGAACTTAGGCTTCTTCTCTTTATCATTTGGACCTTCAGCAAAAGGTAGCCTTGGAACTACTCTATCTGGTTTCCAGAAAATCTTGGTGGTTGGCTTCATAGAGAGAGGTTTAGGAGGCTTGAAGTTCTTACACCTAGCAGAAGAGACAATATTCCTAGCATACAACTCAGTCTCCAAGTTGAGATGCTTGATGAGGATCCAGTCTTCAGCAGGTATCTTGACATGTCAGAGGAGTACACATCAATCTTCTTCCAGAAGTGCTTGGGTGGTTGAACTCCTTGCCTAATCCTTTCCAGCTGATCAGACAATAGTTCTCCTCCAATATCTTTTTGAGCAGCTACCTTCTTCTCCGTTGCAACATCTAGAGAATCCACATGAAGTCCAGTGTGTTTGTGCAGGGGTGGGTGCCCTCTGAAGAACAACAATTCTTCATACAAGTTTGGAAATTTGGGCACTCTGATTCTATCTCCATAAGGAGTTGAGTAGAATCTATGGGGAAACTGTGCAGCCTTCAGCAAGTAATCAAAGCTGACAACAGGAACCACCTTGTCAAAGGATGGTTTTCTTGATAAGTCTCTGGACTTAGGCTTCAGCAGGTTGTCCCTTGGAGAGAGAGATCACCTTCCCATACAAACTTCCCTTCTCCTTTCCAAACATAACTCCCTTGAGCTTCCCAATAATTAATTGTCCTAGGTTCAGCAGGAACAATTGCATGATCAGTAGATATTACTTCTTCTTCTTTTGATGATTGAGATGGTGGGGGTGAAGGTGGTGTAGTATCAACAGCAGCAGTACTTTCAGCAGGTGCAGGTTCAGCAACCTTATCAGGAACAACAACTGGTTCAAGAACCTTCACTGGTACCTTGGAGAGGCTGAGATCATCTTCTAAGTCAATGGATCAAGATTCCCAAAATTTACCTTGATCTTCTTGTAGGGAACTGTTTCAGCAATATGTTTATAAGGAACATACACAGTAGCAGGTTTGGCAGATTTCCTTTTTAACTGTAATTGCTTCAGCTCCAAGATCTTCTGAGACCTTATCTCCTCAGCTGCTTGCTCAAAAATTACAGCTTCCTCCTGTTGAATGGATTGCTCCTTGTAACCATTGGACCTGGGGGTTCTTCTCTCAAAGGAGACAGACACTTTCTTCTCTTCATCCTGAGTTTCTTTCTCTTGGGAATGGAGGATTTTTCTAACTTCTCATCCTCAAGGATTGCTTACCGAGCAGCAAAAGTAATTGCATGATCTGTATCTTCTTGCTCCTTTGCTCTTCTTGCCTCTTCTTCATCTAAGGCATTTGCCAAGGCAGCAACTTCCTGAAGCTCAGGATCTGGATGACTTGTAGCTAGAGGCATAACATCAATGGGTCTTTCAGAAGAACTTTCATTGGGAACATCAACCACCATGGCCTGTCCCTTAAGGATTGAGGTAGGTTCAGTGACCTTAGTAACAGCAACCTCAGCAACCTGACCCACAATTTCAGCAGGTTCATTAGGAACCTTTTGAACAGGTTCAGAAGCTAGGGATGATGCCACATCAGCCACCTTTTCAGATGGTGTTGCCCTCTGATAAGCAGCTTCAACCTCCCTTACCCTTGAATATCAGCAGGATCAAGAACCTTCTGAGAGACTTTGGCTCTTTTCCCTTCACAATCCTTTTCACAGGAGTTTCAGCAGCACGTTGGAACTCGTCCTTCCTTGCATCTCCTTGAAGTTCATCTTCCAGAATCTCAAGAACAGACCTTCCAGTTGCAGCAACTTTTCAGCAGCAAAGGCTTCTTTAACATAGGGTTCAGGGGCAGGTTTCTTCAGAGCTATACCCATCTGCTTAATGGTAGTGACAGTGAATGTGACACCCTTCTACCCCATACTCTTATACATTAAATAATTTGAAATATATAAAAATGGCACTCCACACTGGGTAAAAAGGTTCACAATTCTCATTGTATAAAACGTCATTTATCTCAAAGTAAAATAATTTAAAGTAGAAATAGAAATCGATTGTTTTCAAACACATTTAAGCAGCGGAATCTCCCAAAGTAGAAACAACAAAACATTCTACTTGCCGTGCAAGGCAATTAAAGAAAAGTTTATAAAATCCTTTCCACTAAAACATAAATAAGAATCCCCCAATGATGTGCCCTGATGTCACATGTACCAGAGCAATACTCCCTTTACTCAACACTCGACACCAACTGTGTCATCATCATCACCTGTAAAATAGCCACAGTATAACGGTGAGGAAAAGAATACTACTCATACATACACATAGGAGACTACCCTATCCTCACCCTCATGTAAACAACATCAGCATTAATCACACCACATACTCAAACATCACATAATTCATCAGATAATATCACCTATAATTCATCATATAACAAACATCAATATCATCACATAATTCTCCTATCCTCATTCACCAAATAATTCGCCTACTCTAATCTCAGCGCCTATTACACATTTCCTCATCACAAAATCATAACATCATCATATAACTCATTTTATATTAGCATATATAAGACATATTCATCCATCATCATATACACCAACAACATCATCAATATCACCATAACCATCATAATCATCAATATCATCATAATCATCATTATCATCATTATCATCATACTCATCATTATCATCAACATCATCATACTCATCATAACCATCAATATCATCATCATCATCAATATCATCATAATCGTCATAATTATCATTATCATCATATCATCATACTTATCATTATCATCACTATCATCACAATCATCATTATCATCATATTCATCATTATCATCGTATCATCATAACCATCATTCACCTCCCTGAGATGTTCGCCCACTCTAGGCTTGTACACCTCAGGTACCATATTCAATTTCGTCATAATCAGTGTTCACCTCCTGAGTTATACTCAGGTACAATCATCAACATTATCCTAATCATTACTCACCTCCCTGAGTTATACTCAGGTACTATAATCAATAACATAATTAATACTCACCTCCCTGAGTTACACTCAGGTACCATAATCACCTCCCCGAGTTAGACTCAGGTACAACATTCGCCTCCCCAAGTTAGACTCAGATACAACATTCACCTCCCTGAGCTACACTTCACCCCTCACTGGACTTGTGTATCCCAAGTACAATCACCTCCCTGAGTTACACCCCACCCCTCACTGGGCTTGTGCATCTCAGGTACAACATCATATATACTCAAGCATCATTTACAACATAAGGTTAATTAAATCATCATCACCATTATCACCTCCCTGAGTTATACTCAGGTACACTATTCACCTCCCCGAGTTAGACTCAGGTACAACACCAACATCATTATCATCAATCATTATAATTAGCACCATTCACCATCATCATGTATCATCATACATATTCACCAATCATCATCATAAAAAATCATCATAATTATCACCAAATATCATTATCATCATAATTAACACCAATCATCATCATCATAAAAAATCATCATAATAATCACCAAATATCATTATCATCATAAACTCAATACATCAATACATCATCATCATACATCTCAATATTATAAACATCTAACATCACACGGGATATTCATATCATCAACTCATCCACAATCAATACTCTATAAACAGCCACTTAACTCTCTTAATTCCACAAACAAATTATATAATTAACACCAAATAATTAAAGGATCAAAATGATTACAAAAACAACACTCTCATACATATTTTTGACCTGGTAATCGATTACCAAACAGCTGTAATCGATTACCAGAGGCGATTCCTCAATTTTGGAGTCTTCAAGTTTTAAGCTCAATGACCTTGGTGCACTAATTTGGAAATATCTAGAGTTCTAGGTGTCCAATTAAGATAATTCCACTTCTATTAGAAATTTAAGATTCGGGGCTTCAGTTTGATATATTATATGATAGGGTTCCGAGTTCATTTGCAACCCTTAACAGACACATTCTTTCCCAGGAGAGAAAGCTGTCAAAACAGAATCTGCGAGCTGCGCCCCAACCTGCGCTACAGCGCAACCTACAGCGCAGTTTCCAGAGAGTTCACGCTTCAACTTGCGCTGTAGCGCAAGTTGCAGCGCAAGTTACGTAAAACGCTATAGCACGGCGTTTTTGCCCCTTTTTCTTCCCTTGTTCAATCCCTACTCAATCCTCATCGTTTATACTTCGATCCAACACGTTTTTATCACACGAAATCAATGAAATAATCAATCTTAAACACGATTATACAGTTATTCAATCAAAACCCCAAATCATCAAACCCTTATTTACCCCTTTCGCTATTTTCACTATCCTCTTCAATGTCATTCAAGAACTCATCAAGATTCATCAAATCATTCATCAATAAACAATTTTCATCATACCATACTCACATATACATATATTAAGTCGAATTTAAAACCTTAGAGGGTCTTATGGTTGCCCTTACTACCCAAACACTCCCACATGCACATACAAGCAGCACCCTCTCCCCCCACCGTACCTTGAAGTGAAGATCGAACCGCAACAGTACTTGATTCTCAATGATTATTCTGCAGCAACTCCTTCTTGAGACGTCGTTTCTCCTCTCCTTAGCGTTCCGCTCTCTGACGATTATACGAATAAGGATTAGGGTAAACTGAGAACCCCTCCTTAAATAAATACTTAATTGGGCTAGGCCCACTCTCAGCCCACTTATTCTATTTATTATTCTTATTATTTATTAAATAACCTTATTGATAAAACTACTCATAATATTAATCCTATTATTTATTTATTTCTTCTACTTTATTAATTTTATTTTATTTTATTTTACTTAATAAAATTCAGGATGTTACAGTGAAGGAGGATGGAGGCTTCTGATCATACTTCTTCTCCACTGGAATCTTGTAATGAAGCATAATCTTTATTATTAGAGTATTATGGGGAAGGTTTGCAGCTGAATCTCTTGCCCTTCTGATCATGTGGTAGAGTATGATCCTCGATAAATTGAGTTTCTTCTTTTGCAGCAAATGAATGAGACAAAACCTCTCCAGTTCAGATACATGGTTTTTGCTCCTTCCCTTTGGAATCACACAACATCCAAGAATTGCATGCAACAGCCTGTGTACTTTCAGCAATCCAGTTTCATTCATGTTCAATGGAGTTTCTGATCCAAACAACATTTTGTTGTACATTCTTAGTCCACCATTTCTTGCCTCCCAGTCAGGAGTGAACAGAGCTCCTACACTACAGCCTTCACCTTGGTGATTGTTTCTAAAACTGAGGCATCCACAAAGACATCTTGCCCCAAAATAGTTGCCCTAAGGGAGATGTTTTTGTTCCCTTCAATTTCCCTGGAAGTTTTCCAGAATTCATACACACTGGCCTCATGCCATGAGCAGTAGATATTCTCAAAGAATGGAAGCCAACCCGCAGCTTCAAAGTATTCAGTGAGATCATGACCATATTCAGCAAGGTGCTCAAGTTTCACGCACATGGTAGGGACAATTTTCCCACCAGCCTTGGATGAATCAACATCACCTTTCTTGGGGGCCATTGCAGTAGCAGAAAGCTTGAGAGAAACTAGGGCTTGAGAAAGATGAGAGCTTTGAGAGAGACGAGAGCTTGAGAATATTGAAGGTTTCTAAGAGTTCAAAGAGAGAGTAACCTTGAGAGACTTCCCACGTGCTCTATAAATAGACTCAATACTTAACATTAATGATGGCAATTACAGGCTGCACAGACATAGCGAGTTGTGCGACGTGCAAGAGACATTGGAAAGATGAAAAGCCAACTGTCTCAGATAGCCACGTCATCAAGTGACACTTCAGAAAGTATTTGTGTTCAGCAAGTTCAAAATATTTCAGCAGGAACACATATTTCAGCAAACACAAAGATTTCAGCAAGTTCAAATATCAGAGAGTTTCATGCATTTCAGAAAGTTCACATATATCAAATATCACAATTTTTTAGATAAAGCATGTATTCTCAGATATTTGTTTTGCAATAATAAATATATTACCAACAAGGATTGTCAGTGAATGATCAAGTTAATTGCAATTGCTGAGACTCAACATTGTTTTTTGAAATATATTGAGGATGACTATTTCAGCAGCTCTTTTTCTAAGGTCTGGGCACATACACCTTCCTTCCATCAAGAGTTCCACGCATCCATTCCTCTGTGGTTATTCTGGGTGTCTTCTTTGATTTATCTAAGACATCTGCAAGAGTAACAATTGAGGTCTTTGGTACCCACATATTCTTAGGTCCACTTGGGTTAGTTCTGGGTGCAGATTTTTCTTTTTGTTTACACTTGGACACAATTTGTCAAGGTTTGTCACAATGAACACACCTATCTACCTTCTTTTTAGCCTTTTTGGGAAAATAAGAAGTTGATGATTTTGATGACGATTTGCCAGAGAAACCCAAACCACGTTTGTTTTTAAAACTTCTTTGAGTTCCTAATAATCTGTTAAGATTATTAGTTCCTTCAACAAAATTGGCTAGGTCTTTAGTAAGTTCCTTAATTTGTTTTTGAAGATTTTGATTTTCTTCAAATAGATTCTTTGAATTACTATTTTCATGTTCCTGAAGCTTTTATTTAAGTATAAGATTCTCTTTTTCAAGACTTTTGTTTTCATTGCATATAACAATGTATGCATTAGAGAGTTTCTTATACTTTCTGAAAAGTTCCTTTGAACTATCCACCAAATCATCATACTTATCTTGAAGAGTTAGTGATATTACCTTAAAATCCGTACCTTCTGAAGAAAGTTGTCTTTCCATCAAGCAAAGGTTTGTTTCTTCAGATAAATCCTCTTCATCTTTTGAGAAAGAGTTCTCCAAGTCTGATTGAGCAGATTTTACATCCATAGCATCTTCATGAATTGATGAAGCCAACAAGTCCCATATTTCCTTAGCAGAGGTGCATCCTTTAACCTTCTCATACTCAGTCTTGTTTAGGGAACAAATTAAGTAGATTTTGGCTTGAGCATTGAGTTGAACTTTAGCTTTTTGCTCATAAGACCGCTCAGCTTTAGGAATAGGCACTCCATTTCTCAAAGGAACATAATCACCATCAGCAATTATATCCCAGAGATCCAGATTATGGCTTTCAATGAACAGCTTCATGTGTTCTTTCCAGTAATGATAATCATTTTTGTTGAAAGCTGGAGGCCTGGTGAAAAATGCTCCTTCATAGATGTAGTGATCATAGCTTGTTGAGGTTTCCATCTAGGATCTTCTCCCTCAGCACTGTAAGATGCTCGACCCGAGGTTGAGCTCTGATACCAACTGTAGAAACCACAGGAAACACTGGAAGGGGGGTTGAATAGTGTTTTATAAATCTTAAACTGATTTTGGAAAACCTTTCACAAGCAGCTCTTTCACAAAGAGGATTTTATAAATTGCTGAAACTGGAAGTTTTATACTTGCTGAAGTAACTTCAGCAGGTTCAATAAGACAATTTATAAAACTTGTTTTTCCATCTATTAAGATACTTTTTCAGCTTTAAGTTATAAAACAACAAACTCAGAACCCTCTACGTTAGTCTAAATCAAATTTAAATGAGTTAAGGATAAGAGAAGAGTTAGCCAAAGATTTATACTGGTTCACCCACCACCACTGTGAGCTACGTCCAGTCCCAAAGCCAACCAGCTAAGGATTTCCACTAATCTCAGAGATTACAAGTATTCTTTTATAGTCAAGCCTCTTCAGGCTCTAAAACCACAAATATTCTTTCCTACCAAGCCTCTTCAGGCTCTACAACAAGTATTGTTTAAACCACAAGCCTCTCCAGGCTCAACAAGGAGTATTCTTTCTTCCACCAAGCCTCCCCAGGCTCTCAGACACTTAATAGTGTTTACAAAGAGATTGGTTTAAGTTACTGAACTAAACAAAGTTCCTAACTCAAACTGAAACAAACTTGTACAGGATAACTGAGTATAACTCAGGATAAATGAAATTTTGTGTACAATAATCAGAGAGTATGCAGCGTAAATTTTTGCAGATTATTGGCTTGATATCTTTTCTTCTCTCCACACATCTTGAAGTCTTTCACAAAGCTATATATAGGGATGAATTTTAAGTCCGTTGAAGATTGTTGAATTCACTGTTAGGAGATAACATTAAATGCTATAGAGTCCGTTGTGAGATAATCTTCTGATAGCTTCTTACTTTGATCAGTGCAGGTGAGCATAGATGATTCGGTTCTGACACACTGCAGGTATTGAGATATAGAAGTTTCCTTTTCTGGTACGATGATTCAAATTCGTGTAAAAGGATTCTGTAATCTTTACTAAAGAAGACATGTTGCAGAAGACGTTGAGAATGCTTTTAAGTCTTCGGCAGAAAGCCTTCTGACTTCAGACAATATGCCACGTTGGATATCTTCAGAAGCTCTTCATAATTCAGATAGCACATCTTTTCAGAAGATTGATTTACTTCAGCAGGTCCCAACTCTTCAGAGGGTTCCTCTTCTTTAGAAGGTTGCACCACTTCAGAGGGTTGCTTTGCTTCAGAGGGTTGCTTTTTCAGAGGGTTGATGAAACACAGAAAATACCTTTAAGAGAATTTGCTATCTTTCAGAATATTTTAAACAAATTTGTTATACATTAAAACTCAGGATTTTGATACTTAAAACATTATTAATCATTTAATAATATTTTTGAGACTCAACATCTTCTCCCCTTCCCTGGAAACCACCCACCCACATTTCCCCTGATCACCATATTCCCATCTCTCCCTCTCCAACTATTCCCAAATCCTTCACTCACCCCCTTCAAGCCTTTCCATTCAAGGGTTCCCACTCCCTTTCCTTTTTCGTCTTTCTCATCATTTTCTTGCTCTTTTCATCAAAGCCTTTTCTGCCAACAACGCTTAAGAAATTATCCTAATTGTGGAAGTGGCTAACACATTGTCCTCTGTGTGTGAGTTTTCAATAAGTGCAAAATTAGAACCAATTTGAGCAAATATGAACATAACTTTAAGCTCCCAAAAGTTGCAGCTCTCATTTTCGTTTAGTTGATGTTTTCCCTTTGCATCAGAGAGCACGGTGTTGGATGTTTCCCTAAAAATCAATATTCAACAAAAATAGTGGTAAGTGAAAAATGACAAAAAGATTTGAAATACATAAAAAGTGTGCAAGAACAACCAAAAAGGCCCAATAGAAAATGTGAATTACCAAAAAGATGCTCTGGTTATGGATCTTCGCAATAACAATGTCCATTGCCTCCCAAATAGTGTGGATGTTCTTATTGTGATGCCTGAAATTGATGTGGGTGTTGAGACAATTAATAAATGTGTTCATGTTCATACTCATGACATAATTGTTTCTGTTGTTGAAATTGAGAATAGTAGTGTTGAGGAAGATGGTGACCACTCTGGTTTGGCCTTAAGGGACTTGGGGTATGGGGAGTGGATGTGTGATAATCATCAACCATGAGTTCCTGATAAAGGGTATTACTGTCGGGAATTTCATGGTGAGGCAGCATAAGCAAATTATATTCAATGCTCTAATACTGGTGTGGTGTAAAGGACGTTTGGGTGGGTTACATGGGGCGGGGGGAATGATGGGTAGGTGGTTGTCGGGGGAGGGGAGAAGAGGGAGTGGGCGAAACTATGGGGGTGAATATTTTGGCGGTTTAAGACTGCCACAAATACAATGGTGGCACCTAGGAGAGAGAGAGAGAGAACGTGTCACATTAGCACTTGACACACGCCAATTGAGAGGGGGACTAATTGCAAAAAAAAATTGGGAGGACGCTTTAATAAAAAATTTATAGAGATTAAAAGGAAAAATCACTAATTTTATAAGGACCAAAAACATATTTTACCCAAGAAAATAAGGGCGACAAAGGTGATAGTTGATAGTGGGGGTTAGTGATTGATGATGGAGAGAGGGGGTTGGGAGAAAAGGATGAGAGAGATTTAGGTAGAAAGAAATGAAGGTAAAAACATGGGAGGGACGTGAAAATCAAAATATTGGATAGAAAAAGCAATTCCTTTGAAAAAGAGATGACCATGATTATAACCCACAAAATGGAGGCGTTTGCTTTTCACACCCCGTTTTTGTTTTTGCTTTTCCCATCCCTGTTATGTTTTTTTAATTCCTTCCATAACTACTCTCACCCCTTCCCTGTCTCATTCCTCTTCCCTTTTCCTTTACCACCACCCCATCCTCACTCCCAGCCACCACCCCCAACCACACTAACTCCTCTCCCTTCCTCTCTTCTCCCACCCCACGTCTAGAAGCCATTTTATGCAAAAAGAAAATGGTTTTGGACATGTGGGTTCGTATGTCAATTTTTTATTTAGCTCACAAACACGTGAGTATGAAAGCCATTTTAAAATTTATAGCTTACGGTCATAAGTGTTTGGAAATCCCTTTCCGGACATACTTATTCGAAAGCCATTTTTTTAGTTTGGTTTCGGGACATACGTGTCTGTAAATGAATTACGATCACATGTGTCTAGAAGTCATTTTAAAAAAAAAAGGCTTCCGGACACACATTGTCCGTAAGCCAAATGAAAAATTGGCTTTATTGACACACATGTTCGGAAGACTTTTTATTTTGCGAAAAAACGACTTACATGGGTGATGGGAGAAAAGAGGATAGGGGAGGGGTTGCTGTGGGTGATAGTGGTAGTGGTTGTGAGTGGAGGTGGGTGGTGGTGAAGGGGAATGAGAAGGGGAAGTGGAAGTGGAAAGGAAATGGGTGGATGTAAATTGGAAAATGTCTTTTAAAAAACGAATGGGAGTGAAAATAGCATAAAAGGGTGGGAAAAGTAATGGCCCAAAATGGAACGCTGTCTGAGGTGGGCAAAAGTTTGGACTGCAATGACAATGTCCTTGAATGGAGCGCATACCATAACTTTTATTTTTGGGTGGACCTATGTAATAGTGCTTGACTGCTTGTGCCACAAACAATTCTTTGTTCGTCCAAGAAAAAAAAAACAAACAATTCTTTGAAATCGAATTGATAATTTGACCAAAAAAAAATCGAACTGATTATTGACCTCGATCATAAAAAACAAAAAATTGATTATTGACCTCGATCATGAAAAAGAAATTGAATTGATTTGATTTGATTTTAGAAAAATAAAGATACAATTTATAATTTATTAATTCAATGGAAATTGAATTGACTGATAATAATTATGTTTTAATTTTATATAATAAATTAATATGTCAATAATATAATATATATTTATATTTAAGAACATGATGATACATTTAAATTTAACAATAAATATGACATTAATAAGTTAATAAATATATTTTATATTATATAAACTTATTTAACTATATTCGAATTTTGTATGATATAAAATGCTTTTAGTCATGATCTGGGCTGGCCAAATCCTTTTGTAGGCCTAAATAAATTATAAAATGAGGTCGATTCATATGAGATAAGAGATCTCACATGACATATTTATTTTAAAAAAATGAAAATATATTTTTAACAAATGAAATTGGTTAAATTGAGAAAACTAATTTTTATAAGAAAAAAATATTTTTATTATTATCTATCAACTAATAGTTAATAATATTTTTATATTTAACTAAAAAATTTTATTAATTTTAATATATAAGATATATACCTATAAAAAACTTGAGGCCTTTAATAGGGGAGGCCTTAGTAGCCTCCTCCTTGGGCCGACCATGGTTATGCTTACAAAATTTTATTGTATTTGACTAAAATAATAAATATATAACGCATGTGAAACAATTATTAATGCTTGCTTCAAAAACTTCAAGATCAAAGTTTGATTCTGTGAAGATCTAAAATGGAACTTTTTGTAAATTAAAATTAAATTAAGCAATAAACTAAACCAGTTGCCTATAAAAAAAATAAAAAACTAAACCAATTTGTGAATGATTTGAATTGACCAATTCAGAATGATCTATACAAGGTCCTGCTAACGAGTGTCAAGGTTAAGCATTCATGTATGAAGTTTTTTTATTGAAATTAATGCTATACACTCCAATAAAATATTTTAATTTTTGAATCCTTAACAAGTACCTAAAGACACTCGTTAACATTTTCCTTTATATAATCATGGCAGCAACAATGCGAGGTGATTGTACCAAAGCAAAATTTCATCTTACATATAAGAGAGTGAATGTTTTGTGAAATCATTTGACAATATGAATAGTAAACCCAAAAGTAATTTTAAGGTTGGTCTCATATACAGTATACACCCTATACTTTATTATTATAAAAAAATAATTTTAAATTAATAAAATATATATTATTAAATATTTTAATATTAAATTTATATTATTTATAGTAAAGATTTATCATATATAAATTCAAAAGATTATGATCGATCCTAAGATTTCCCTTAATAATAATATGATTTTGAAACTTGATTTCGTTTATATTTTTCATTTTATCTCCGGGAAAACACATACACTACAAGAAATTTCTTTTTAGCGACAGTTTTCTTGCGATGGCCACGTGCCGTCGCTATTAGCGACAACCAGATTGTCGCTACACCGTCGCGAAATGGTTTTTTTCTTTTACATTTTTTTACGAAATAGAAAACATTAGCGATGGGTAGGCGTCGCTATCTTTAAAAAATGAGCGACGGCTTAGCGACGGAATGACCGTCGCTAAATGAAAATTGTCGTTAGTGACGGCTGGGGTTCACATTAGCGACGGAGAAGACATCGTTAATTGAAAATTCTGAATAGCGACGGCCAGGCCGTCGCAAATGCGAAAAAATTTTTGTGGGTTGTAATTCAAAAATAAAGTTAGCGACGATTTTATTGCCATAGCGACGACTCAGTCGTCGCTACAGCTATTAAATATAGCGACGACCTAGCCGTCGCTAAATTTGAAACTTATACGCGACCGTCCCTTCTTTCTCTTTTCTTCTTCCCTTCTTCTCTTCTCCTTCAATCCTCCGCTGCGGCCATACCGGAAAACTTCCCTCCACGTTTCCATCACTGTCCCTCAAGCTCTCTTTCTCCTTCAACCTCTCCCTCTCACTAAACCCTTTAATCTTACAAATTATTTTTGTGCAACAACCACTGTTTTTGGTAAAGAGGCGGTTGGCTGGCAGTGAATCTCCGTTGTAGGCATCGAAGGGGTATTGTGTTCACTCCTATGTTTGATGTAACTGTTGTATTTTGTCTCCATATTGTATGAATTGTTTGTTAGTGGAGAGTTGAGCTCAATAGGTGAGACCATATGAAGGGTGCTGGTTGTGTGCTGGTAATATACATTTGTGCATATGTTCGTATTGTATGAATTATTTGTTAGTGGAGAGCTGAGCTCAATAGGTGAGACCCTATGAAGGGTGTTGGTTGTGTGCTGATAATATAGAATTGTGCATGTGTTTATGTTGTGATATGTAAAACTTTTATGTTGAAATTATATAATTTTTGAATTGTAGACAAATGGACCGTAGATGGATGTATGATAGGGTTGATTCTTCTAGGAGATTGAATAATGAGTTTATTTAAGGGGTTTCAAGATTTGTAAACAAGACTATGGAACAACCTTCGTTTGTTTCTGATGGAGGGATTAAGTGTCCATGTGTGAAATCTAATTGTGAGAGTATTCTGAAACCTTCTTTAGTTAGACTTCATTTGATGAAGTCTGGATTTAAACCAAACTACAAGGTATGGATTAACCACGGAGAAGTTTGGTCTAATAATGTTGAGTTGGGAGATGATGATAATAGTGGTGAAGGTATGAGTTATGAACCTCAGTTTGCCTCAAGGACTCAAATGGTGCATGATGCATTTAGGCCTATACCTGATGAAATAGATGATAATGATAATGACCATGAGCCACCAAACCCGGATGCCCAACGGTTTTATGACATGTTAATATCTACAAACCAGCCAATCTATGATGGAGCAAATTATTCTAGGTTATCAATAGCTGTGAGGTTATTAGCAGCTAAGAGTGATTGGCATGTTACTAAAAAGTGTTTGGATTATTTCATCCAAATGCTACTTGATTGTTGTAGGAATGGTTGCATGTTGTATTACAAGGACGATTCTATGTTAACTGAATGCAAGTTTTGTAATGCTTCGAGGTTTGTTCCTCGTAAGGTTGGGAAGGGGAGATATAAAGATGTTTCGGTGAATAGGATGTTTTATTTGCCAATTATTCCAAGGTTGCAGCGATTGTATGCTTCATTAGAGTCTGCTGCACAAATGCGATGACATCATGAGAATAAGAATGATTCTGGTTTATTGCGTCATCCATTGGACGGGGAAGCATGGAAACACTTTGATAATGTGTATCATGATTTTGCAAATGAGCCAAGAAATGTAAGGTTGAGTTTTTGTGCTGATGGGTTTACACCCTACATTCAAGCTTCAACTTCACCATATTCCTGTTGGCCTATTATTCTAACACCTTATAATCTCCCTCCTGAATTGTGCATGACTAAGCCATATATGTTTTTTACTTGTCTAATACCTGGTCCAACTAATCCCAAGGCAAACATAGACCTGTTTCTGCAACCTTTAATAGATGATCTGCAACAGTTGTGAAGGTATGATGTTCTGACTTATGACATTTCCACGAAACAAAACTTTCTCATGCGTGCCTGTTTGATGTGGACTACTAATGATTTTACGGTGTATGGAATGTTATCTGGTTGGAAAACAAAGTGTAAATTAGCATGTCCTTATTGTATGGAAGACACAAAAGCTTTGGTTGCAACATGGTGGAAAAAACTCATGGTTTGATTGTCATCGTAGATTTTTGCAAAGTGATCACCCCTTCAGAAGGAGTAAAAGAGGGTTTAGGAGAAACCGGGGTTGAGCATGATGGACCACCTTTAATGTTGACAGGTTATGAAATTTGGTCATTTGTGCAAGAATTTTGGAAGGTGACAGATGGTAATTGTTCCAAACTGCCAGGGTATATATGGACAACTTCATAATTGGGTTAAAGGCAGTATATTTTGGGATCTTCCATATTGGAAGGATAACTTGTTAAGGCATAATCTTGATGTCATGCATATAGAGAAAAATTTATTTGATAATGTCTTTAACACTGTGATGAATGTTGTAGGTAAAACCAAGGACAATGTAAAGGCAAGAATGGATGTGTCTGTGTTCTGTGAGCAGGGTGACTTGGAATTGGTTGACCTGGGTAATGGAAAGATGGGAAAACCAAAGGCAAACTACTCTTTAGAACCCAAGGATGCAAAACTGGTTTGTAAATGGATTTATGAATTGAAATTTCCATATGGTTATGCCTCCAATCTTGCAAAAATGTGCAGATATCAATAGGGGTACAATGCATGGGATGAAAAGTCATGATTGTCATGTATTCATGGAGTGTTTGCTCCCAATTGCATTTCGATCCTTGCCAGATTGTGTGTGGAAACCACTTGCTGAATTAAGTCCATTCTTCAAAGATATATGTTGCAATACTTTGAGGATGGATGATGTGACTAAATTAGAACAAAATATACCAATCATTCTTTGCAAATTGGAAAGGATATTTCCACCGGGATTCTTTGATTCAATGGAACATCTGTCAATTCATTTTCCTATGGAAGCAAGACTTGGGGGTCCAGTTCAATATCGGTGGATGTATCCATTTGAAATGTTTGTTAATAAGACTATATTGTTTATTTTAATTTATTTGTAATCAAATTCAAATAACAATGTATGTTTTTGTTTTAGAATGATGGGAGATGCGAAACGATCCGTGGGTAATTTGGCTAGGGTGAAGGGCTCAATATGCTCATTCCACTCACACCGGGAAACCAAGTATTTTTGTTCGCATTATTTTCAGAACTCATGTTTGTTGTCAAACACTAAATGGAGGAATGAGCCTCAAACTGGACTTCAATGCGGCAATTCCACACTGTCAATGTTGAACAAGTCAGGACGCCCTGTAGGAAAGTTCAGTGAACACTGGTTAAATGACGGTGAATGGAAATCAACTCATGTACATATACTGATCAATTGCAATGAAGTTAAACAATACCTTGAGTAAGTGACCGTGTTTTTATTATCTTTAGGTTTAATGGTTTACAAATGAATAATTTATTAACTATTTGTTCTATTTCAGCTTATTCTTACAATTTCACTCTATCGATGATCGGGATTCTTCTGCTCGAATACATTCAGACTTTCCAACATGGTTTAGGAACTATGTAAGTTTGATCTTCTACTTTTTTTCTATTTGTTACTGAGTAAAGTTAATTCAATTAATATTAAATTATTCTTATCATTAGGTTCGTGATGAGCGAAATGGAGTGACAAACAATGAAGTTAAATCATTAGCTTGGGGACCGAACTCTAAAGCAAAGTCATGGAACACATACCTTATAAATGGTTATAGATTTCAGACAAAGCATTGGTGTGAGGGTAAAAAGACCACAAATTGTAGAGTGCGTGTAAAAGGACTTATTGTTGGCGGTGAAGATGACTTTTACGGTATCATCCACCATATCTATGAATTAGAGTATCTTGGTTTGCCTAACTTGATTCATATTTTCTATTGTGAATGGATTGATCCAACCACAAACAGTGGCATGCGAGTTCAAGCACAATACAATATCGTAGAAATAAGGAATAGTAGAAGGTATAATCGGTATGATCCATTTATTCATGCACAAAAAGCAAGAGAGGTCAATTATACCCCTTATCCATAATTATGTAAGGACTTACAAGGTTGGATTGTGGCAAACACAACAAAACCAAGGGGTCATGTTGAGGTTGATGGGGTTGAGGAAGAAGTTCCTTATCAGGCTGATGACATTTCAACAGTTTTACCAGTTGTAGACATTGAACAGTTGTCAGGCTTAGCTGAGAATCGATATGAACCCGTTATTCAGCCTGAGACTATAGTTGAAGATAATGAATCTGAGGATGATGATGAAGATCAAGAAGATGAAAATGATGATGGAGATGAGTGGGATGACAATGAAGATGAAGATGATGATGAAGATCAAGAAGATGAAAATGATGTATAATTAGATTAATATTAATATTGTGTACTTTTTCGTGAAATAAATATTAATATTGATGTACTTTTCCGTGAAGTTAATATTAATGTGTACAATATTATTTAATTTTTACCATGATTTTTAATTAAATTTTATAATCGTAATTAACTAAATAATCAATTTTTTAAAAAAATATTATGATTAGCAAAGCGACAGCCTGGCCGTCGCTAATAAACTGACGCTAAATGCTATAAGTTTAGCGACGGGCACGCCGTCTCTACATTATGTCTGTCGCTAAATTGCGATGACTGAGGCCGTCGAAAGGTTACGACGGCCGGTAGCGACGGCCATTACGTCGCTAGTTAGCGACGGCTGACAAATGGTCATCGCTATTACATTAACGACGAGCCATGTAACGACGACCTATTAGTCGTCGCTCTATCATCGCTAGAGCACGTATAGCGACGGTTTTCGTGTGATTAGCGATAGCTTATGGCTGTCGCTAATCAACGATTTTCTTGTAGTAATAGATGAAAGAGGAATATTTAGTAATTAATGTTCAGTTAAACAAAAAAATAGAAATAGATAGAAAAAGGTCAAATTTATATTGCATAATCTAGTGATAAAAAGAACTAAAAAATGATAACATGCAATAATTCTAACCAAAACCAAGAACAATATAATATATATCATATTACATGAAATTCAAGTATATTATATATAGATAAAAGATAACCAAATCTGCCGTATAAGAATTAATGTGTAAAAAATAATTTATTACTATCATATATTAAAATCGAGTGATGATTATGAAGAAGCTACTTTTGAACTCCATTCATTCCTTTTTATTTGACACTTTTAAGGTTTATGTACATGAATTAAGGAATATAATTAATATTGTCATTTTTATTAAAATTATTATCTAATTTATGTTATACTCTATTATCTTTTTTATTTATTAATTGATTTTTCATTTAACAATTAAATGAATGAAAGTGTGTAACTTAATAACCAAATTTGCATCTATTTTGTATAAATCGCAAAGGCTACACGAGACTATTTGAAGTGACTTGTGCAAATTACAAAGGCTACATAAATAACCCCCTTTTGTCCTATTTATAGGATAATTTAGACCAAATTACATATATTAAAAAAAATTAAAGCATAGATTTTCAAAAATTTTCTCTACAGGATTACAAGTTTACACCTATTTAAAATTATATTACAGTATCATGGTGATTGTATAAATTTAAAAACTTTAATGGTCAACAAGGACAAATATGAGAAAAAAATATTAAATGCTACTAGATTTGTGTACTTTGTCTTATAAATAGAACCATGAAAAAATTTCAAACGTTATCTTATAAATAGAACCAGAGGGAGTATATTCCATGCATCTCTATTATAGGATCGTGTATTAACTAAGTCCTTATGTTTTTTACATTGCAAGCATTTATTTGCGAACCTCATCATGCATGCGTTCCTTCACGTTGGGCCATAAATGTTATATTCTCATAAGTTTCATCTACAAACTCATATACACTAGATGTCCCTCACATACTCCGTTATACATCTCTTTTATGACCACTTCCTTTTCATGGGGACGTTTAGGATGGACCCGTAAAAATATGGTCTATGATGAACCATCTTTTGATGACCGAAGATTTAATATTTAAATTTTCAATGGTTGTGATATTTACTATAGTAAACCACTAAAAAGTATTTTATTTAGGTTTCAATTTTTGCTAGTGGAACAAAGTTATCTACGTAAGATGATTAATTTCGCAAGTAGGAAGACATCTAGATCTGAAATTCCTCTGAAGAAAATTGGACCCGATAGAAAGAGATGATAACTTGGGTAATCAGAAAGAAGCAAGTGATGAAGAAGGTCATAACGTTCACTGTAAAAATTACTTTTACAATAACGTGCTCTAAAATTTGTTTTCAAGTTTTGTTATTGGTCATGGATATGCAATGACTTCCTTTCTTCTACCTAATAATCTCACCTGCTCTCAGTTATCCACGCCGAAAACTAGTGCAACTAATACTCCATCAACCAGGCCATGCGTTTTAGCCATAAACATCAAACCCAAACAAGCTTAGGCAAAAGCATGTGTGCCCATGTCAACATCTTATGCCTTCAAAGACGACATCGACATTCTCTTCTAGGAGTTATCCTGCGCCATCCATCCTACACCTAAACCTGATCCTCAATTCGATTCATTTTAGGTTTCAGTTCCCGTTTTAATGATGCTACGATCCTTGGCGTAAGCAAGATTTCAAATTGATTTTTTCCTACAATTCAATCTAGGTTACTATTGTCAACCAAGTTTGCACTTTTACACTATTGTTAGAGGCATATGCAACAAACTGCCAATATTAATTACGTCTGCGAACTTCACCACCTGGAAAACCATTTTAAATATCTAAATTTTGTTTCTTACTTCTGAAAAATTGGACTAGGCATAAGCAATTTTTTTTAATGCAGCTTATGCATGATATGGCATGAGACTATTCTCAGCTATAAAAGCTTAACATCTTTTGGCGATGCAACAAAAATTGATGCTTCAGGTGTTTTGCTTGGTGTCAAGTGACTTAGGTATTGAAAACCGGATTTTTTTATAGGAAATGAAGTATAAGAACAAATTTGACAATATTTAAAAAAGAACAACTTAATAAGATGATGAACAGTTTACTGAGTTAGTTTTCCTTATGCAAACTTGAATTACTTTATTCATAGGTGTGCTATTACTTTTGTAGTTTTTTTTTCTAGTTAACTGTGAACTTATAATTTTATTATTACAATATATACTTTCTAAGAAATTGTCCAATCTAACTGGTAGCGAAGTAACATCTTGCCTTTGAATATAACATAAAATACACACACACATATTAAAAAACTATGTGCAACCTTTTCAGTTGGATCTTATTTTCAACTTTACTTTTTTTAAAAAAAAATGTCATGTAGATATCTATTATACTCAACAAAGTGCAAATTGACCTTATTTAAACAACCAGAAAAGAAGAAAGATGAAGCTTATAGTTAAAGAGGTTCAAGAGATCCTGCATCCTCAAGGATTCTAGCTATAACCTAATTGTTTGTTATAGTTGTTGATGTAAAAGGCTACTTTATTTATCAACCAAAAAAAGGCACTAAGAACATAATTTAGTATCAGTTATTTTGGTTTTGTAACTGAACTTTGGAATCTCTTCCATTATTTAATAATTGTACAATCATTATCACTGATCTTACCTAATCAACCTTAGTCAAGCAGAAAGGGAAAAAACTATAACACACACAAAATTGATTCGTATAATAAATAAATACGAAAAATTACAAAGGGAAAATAAATAAATAAAAAGGAGTCATCAGAGCTTGGGCGAAGATTTTGTGTTCTGGGAAAGATGTAGGCAAGCTTGAGGCAAAATCATCTCAACATTTAAACCACACCATATCTTCACATTTTCTTGTGATAATGGACTATATATATATATGTACCTATAGCAGAATGTAGTAAGTTCAACTAAAACACATTAAATAGGCCTTAACTTTAGGGGTAGAATCAATTTTGATGCTCTCATTTCATTTAAAGTCATATGTGACAGCTAGATCCCATGAACAAGTTAAAGGACATGGGATTGCGTCAAACCATTTTTCTCGTTATAGTATCCAAACATCTTTATAGATTCATAGAATAAACTGTAACTAGTAAATCATGGCATTGCTTCATGACAATCAAAAGGCTTGACAATGTCTAATAGTTGATCTCTTGGAGTGATTTTTTGTTTGCTCAAATAAGTTAGAATTACCAAGGATAGGTTTGTTCATTTCCATGTATTCAGTAACATAACGTGCAAAGTAACAAATTGGAGGGACTCATATCTTCTCTTTCATTGTTATATCTTAACATAAACACAAAACCTTTTGCGCCTCTTGGAAAATCATGGAATACTACTTTAAGCTTTTGGGTGGCACCACTAGATTTTCCAAACAATTATATTTAGCAAATTTGCTTGAGTAAATTGTCATAACCGTCTACAAAAATACCCATTTAAAACAAAGTTAAATTATAGCAGAGGAAATAATGTACAATTTCTCATACATGCGAGGTACCCTTCACCATATCCCCATTGTAGAATAAAAAGATCAAAATAGCCAGCAATAAAGACAGATCTAAGGAGGGATAAACTAAAAACTACCTACAAGTAGGTGGAAGTGCAACATACCCAAAATAAATCATATATTCATTATCTCATAAAACAGAAATAGGAACTCTAATTGAGGCATTCTAAACACATTTGATAACAAATCAAAATAGATACTAAAACAAGAAAAACAACAAAGAGAGCTATAAGCTAACATAATAAAAAGACAAAAAAAAAATACATACCTTCACTCGAACCCATAAAAAATAGCACTTTGGGTTGAATGAAGCAATTCCATAGCACCAACAAGATTCTATCATAAAAACTTCAATGGAATATATGTTATATGAGGAAGGTCTTAAACAGATCTGAAAGGAGTTGAAACAAAATTCTCCGGTAGAGGACATGTTCTACCAACGAAATATAAACGAAGAACGAAGATGGGATTTCACTTTATCACCAACCTCAAATTCCCACTCGGATTTAAAAAACGCATGTTGAGTTAAAGGTTCTAGAGTCAAACTTTGTGTATATGAATTAGTGTTACAGAAGAGTTCACATGGCGCATAAAAGTTAGGTTCAAACTCAACCTCTGAAAGGTTAGGGATGATAAGATAAAGGACCCCAGTGTAAATTGATGAAATTTGTTGTAAACTTTCACAATTATGAAAAAAAAAGATATTCATCTTTTTACCACCTTGGTAAAAATGTCAAGGTTTACGGTGGACCAAAAGATAAAGTTACATTCTAAAATCAGTCCTTTTTTCATATATAATCTTTTATGTGGCAAAGCATCTCTCTAATGAAGCTTTTTATGAAAAGCTCTTCTCGTTGGTTGAAGTGTATGGATTAGGCATACTCCCTTATAAACATCTACATAATGAGGTGTTATAAGCAAAACTCCAATATATTAGTATTCCTTGATACGACATCTTTAATCCTCTTCTATCATACTAACTTTCACTCACTCCTTGCCTTCTTGAGATTTATTACATGTTTCTTACATGGCATCATAGTGTGTCTTTCCTTTTATGCTGACATCTTTGTGAGGGTTTGTTGGGAGTCCATTGAACATAAGTGTCCATTGTGGCCCAGTTTGGACAAACTTCTTTATAAGAACTTTTAGGAGAAGAAAATACAATGAGTCAATAAGGTAACATGAATTCAACTTTTTCTGTAAGTTGAAATTAGTTACTTATGAAAAAGTCAAATAGGAGAACTTATGAAAAAGTTGAGTTGGAGATATTAATTTCAACTTATGGAAGAAGTTTAATTCATTTTACTTTCCTGATTCATTGTATTTTCTTCTCTTAGAAGTTCTTCTAGAGAAGTTTATCCAAATTGGCCCTATGTGTCTTGTTTTTCTCTGCATGTACTGGATTTTGCCATTCCTTCTAGTGTTTTCTTTGAAATGTTTACATCAAGTTTGTTCGGCATAACACCAATATATCTACCAATGCCTGGCTTTAGAGTTAGCACACCATCAACATATCTGCCAATGCCTGACTTTTGAGTTTGTGTTCATACCCCCAACCATATCTATTGATCTTCTTATTCATCCTATTAGATATGGATTTTGTAAAAAATACATAATATATATCACTACAACATTTTTGCCTTTTTCCAACAGTTAAAAAGTGTAGTCAAAAGAGGAAAAACTATTGCCTAAAATTATAGGCAACAGTTTTCAACTGTAGACTATCTTAGTGTATCCTATTCGTTTGGGCAACGGTTTTCTGCATGTTTTGGCTACACTCTTGAAAACTGTTGTCTATTCATTGGGAATAGGCAACAGTTATAGACCGAGAGTACTGCAACAGTTTTCAAATGTTGTCAATTTTAAAATACGATTTATAACTGTTGCCTAAAAGAACAAATGCAACAATTGAAAATTGTTATTATAATACCCTAGAGGCAACACTTATCAACTCTATAACAATATATTAGGCACAAAATTTTTAATTGAAAATAATCTTGGTCTCACGATACATGAGTTATATGGTCATCTTTTATCTATATATATAAATTATATAATATATTATATAATAATAACAAAAAAAGTACTTAGATCAAATATATTAAAATAATCCATGTGCATAGTCAACACACAAAAAAAGACTAATTAGCTTGAACAAATTTTAAAGGTTCAAGCATGTCCAAAACATCCCAAAATTAACAAGTGTTTAGATTAAAACATTCCATCTTCTTCCAAGTCTTCATTTGCACCTTCGAAATCTTTATTTTGCATTTCCTCCACTAATTAATATCACCTTCCTGCATATTAGATAAAAGTACAAAACATAATATCAAACAAATTATACATAAATGTATAATTTCAACAAATTTTATAGACAAAAAAACTAAAATATTATTATTTATATATATATATATATATTATTAACTGTTATCTTTACAATTATATATAACATAATGCTATATATATAGCATTATGTTATATATCCATACACTTAACTCGGGTTTAGTAGGACCACCTATTTGCTTCAAGTGTTCATATTTGAATAACTGATTAGAGTAAAGTCTCATAAAAATGAAAAGTAGCATATAATGTCATTAAAACAATGCTAAATATATCTAGATGTATAAAATGTAATTAAGGGCAATCCTTACTTGTGCTTTCACTATTCGGTGGTGCAATACTACAATCCAGTTTCCACTTGTTTTTTTTTTTTCAATCAAATTTGTTCTCAACACTTGTTGAAAAAAAATAAAAATATATATTGTAAATGTTAGTTAAATAAATAGGAAGGGACAGGGGAGAGAAGGTTGATATAAAACATAATTAAATAGTTGCCAAAATCACAATAAAATGTCATCTTCACCTTCACGTCATTAAAATCATATAGCTCATCTTTCCCTTCACGTCATCAAAAACACAACTTAACAACTACATGAAAATATCAGTATAATTAGTAACTCTATACTAATAAAAAATTGAAAGCTTAAAATTTGTTAGGATTAAGCCAATAAAATTAGACAACTTATTTGTCATTTGCAGAGTATCTACAACTTAAATCAATTCTTATGCCTTATATTCATGCAGCAGAAATGATATTTTCTTTATTAATTAGGTGGCACTAAAAAAATAATAAAAGATAAAAATTTATAAGGGAATTTAAATTTATCTTATATAACTAATTAAAAACTAATAATGTATCTAATCAAACTAATGTGTATAACAATGGCACGATAGTTTTCTCTGGGAAAGGTCATGGTACGCTATTGGTCTTGGCAGGGAATATAATCAGTATAATGAGCATCACTTGGTTCAAATACCTTAGGTTTTAAATCAGCTTCATAAATTGTGCTAACTCTTCTCCTGCTATGCAATCTCCCTTTTTCAAAACCAATTTTTCCATAATTCCTTTCTCCCAAAAGTATGAATACATGTACAGAACTTGATTGTGTACAGAAAGATATAAGGTACACAAGGCATAAAAGTAGTCGCATACATTTTCTATATAGAAAAACAGAATCATTTGTCTACTTCCAAATAAATCAAATAACCAAAGCAGGAGTAAATTTTGATTGACTCTAAACAGTAAATATATAACACATGATTACTTCTGTGCACTTCTCACATTTTACTCATATCAAGTACACTTAAAAAAATAGATAGTAGTATGTTGAAAAAGTTTTTTGCTGAATGTTTCAGTTTAATCAAACTTCCCAATCTATAAGTATATATAATTAGGTGTCAAGAACCATCTCTTCAGACATGAGTATTCATTAAAACTAGTTAGATCCCTAACTTAATTTATTATCAAAACTCCAACGAACAACCAAACAAGCTTTGGTGAAATACATAAAATGTGGCCACTTTATTGTTATTTAGCCTTTACCAGAAAAGGGTTCCTTTCAAATTATTAACCTGATGAAATAGAGGCAGATTTATCTTGCGATTAAGCTTAAAAATCATATGAGAACTTTAGTTTTTTAAAAACGAAAGCTTACTATCATCTATTAGTTATATAAAGCCTTAAGTACAGGATGTGCAGTGATCATGACCATCAAACATTCTTATTTCAAAATTAACAATCCAAAAGGGATAAACCAGGGGAGGGGATATATGTTATGATATGAAACCGTGAAAGCAAAACATAAGAAAAGGAAAAAGGGAATTAATATTATCTTGCTTGATGATCATCTTCTCTAATTAATTGATCTCCAATCACCTTGAAAGCATAAATCCATGAGAAACAGAGTTAACATTAACCATCTGATCATTCTGATGTTATTATTAGAACGGACTATAATTTATAACCCTTATGTGGATACATATATATCTAGCCAAGTAGGCTCTGGAATCAGGACATACACAGGATCGACCACCCAATGGCCTTATATATTAATTGCAATGCTACCAAACTAATCTGAACACACACACACACACACACCTCAATATCAAAATAAATATAAGCTATCTACCAACATTTTCCTTTTATAAAAATTAAGTTCAGCAAGAAGATTAAACTCTTACTCCTTGGGTTGAAATATAATCTCCTTGAAACAGCAGCAACCTCAGCTCTAAGCCCTGCAAGAATGATCACACTATAGAATGCCCACTCCAAAAAAGTTACTGGCTTCTCCAGAATATTTATATGTCCGAGCATCAAAAGGGATCCTCAACATTTGCTAAGTCCTTTGTGGTCTATAAAAGAATTAGAAACTTAAAGTATTAAAATGTTTAGTTTAATTGTCAATTACACCAAACAAAAGGGTGCACAACATAGACATTCTAATGGATACTGGACAAAAAGAAGAAAAGGGGAATAATGCAGATTTAGGGCATGGAAAGGAAGGAGAAAATGAGTTTTGCTACCCGTGTCGCTGTTGTACCGCACATGAGACCAAGCCCTGCACCACCGATTTCACTGCAATCGCCCAGACCACTACCATCACCAAAGGTATTCACCGCACACACTCACGCAACTCGAGCCACGACACGCCCGCCGTACTCGTTTCAAGCCTAGCCACGCTCCCTTGCCACCATTCAACTGCTCATCAGCAACAATCTAGTGGCGCCACAGACTCGAAGCCATGGTTGTGTGCCCCTCCGACACTTTGCATCTTCGTCAAGCCGCGGCCGCACATTCCTGTCACCAGCTCGAGCGCCAGCGTGCCCCCTCCCTTATTAGTTCTCGGTCTACCTTCCAGCCTTAACCCATATTCAAGATTCTAGAATATTGTGCCCTAATCTCCCTTACTACATTTCTAAGTTTTGTTTGTTGTTTTTACTCCCAGCAATGAGTGATTTTCTCCTTTTGTTTAAAAAAGTTTATAGAATTTTTTTAATATATATATATATATACAACAGTTTTTAAGTGTAAGATTTTATAAAAAAATAATACTACCTTTTAAAACTGTAACTAAATGTTAAATTTTAAAAATAACAATTTAAAAATGTTGTCTTTTATAAAAAAATAATATTACTGTTTAAAATTGTAGCCAAATGAAGATAAGGGAATAGTTATTAAATATTACAAAATATGTGTTGTGTAAAACATCTATTTTATAACAACAATTACAAACTGTTGTCTATTATATGTTTAGACAATATTTTTTATCTGTTAAAAAAAATGTGTTGTAGGAAGCCAAAAATGTTGTAGTATATATATATATATATATATATATATATATATATATATATATATATATATATATATATCCTTGTACTTTGTCATGACACAAATTGTGTATGCTTGGAAGTAAGACATGTACTTCTAAGCGACATATACTATGTTTAGGCAATATTTTTCTTGCCTTGAATATCTTGTTGTAGTATCCCTAAGTCAACAACTTAGGTAGGATATTGGCTTATCTTCTTCTTCTATCTCTTGCACTATCAAGCTACTCAAGACTTGTTTATTCAGTGTCATGTATAACGTTAATGATAATTTTAACATAGGCGGGGACTTTATGTGAATATATGTGATTGCTTCCTTTATGTGTTCAAATGCATTTTGATGTTCTTGATTCCACACAAAAGACTTATTTTCTTTCGACATGTTTTGCATAGATCCTACGAACTCAGTTAATATTGGGATAAATCTCCTCATATAGCTCATTTTTCCTAAAGTTGTTGCATCTCCATTATATTGGAGGGAGGTTCATTTTCTTGATAGCATATATCCTCTAATTTCTTTTTGCTAATATATACCTTCTTTGTAATTCTAAGAATTTTATTAATGAAACAACAAAGACACATTTCATTGAGTTCATCCTAAGGTGATATTTCTAGCACCATTGGAAGACCATTTAAGTGTTCCTAATGTTCTGTTTTGCTTTTGGATTTTACCACCAAGTCAACCATATATATATAGTCTTCTAAGAAATCATGCATCGTGTTATGAAAGACGATTTTTATGGCCCTTTGATATGGTACTCGTGCATTCTTCAATCTAAATGGGATTATAATATAAAAGAAGTTTTTGAAAGACATCTTAAAGATGGTATTCTCTTCTTCTTCAATGGCCATTATGATCTAATAATACAAACTAAAGCCATTATTGAAAGAAAAATGTTGATGTGCTACAATAGCGTCCATCAAACTATTAACATGAGATAAAAGGAAATCAACCTTTGGACATGCTCTATTCAAATCTCTGAAATCTACATAATTTCTTATTTGCCCATTCTTCTTTATGCACAAGATCTGTGTTGATCAGTTGGGAAAGGTGCTATATTGGTTTAATGACATTAACCTTGAGTTGTTTTCTATATAGGTATAATGACATTGGCTTTGAGTTGTTTCTCTACCTCTTTCTTCTTTTTTTCTCCATTTATAGAGATAACATTCTAGGTGCTTGCTTGATGGGCTTAGCTTTAGGGAGTATAGCTAGATTATGAGTCACTAGCATGGGACTTAATCCAAACATCTCCGTGTAATCCTAGGCAAAAATGTCTTTGATTTCCCTAATAACTTTATCAAACTCCTTTTCTTTTCCACGTTAAATTAAGCATTAATGAATGGTCGACTTTTTCTATCTCCATTCTTGCCATTATCTTTTTTTTTATAGTTTATCCACATGTTGCTTAGGTATATATACTTGTAGTTTTAGAGGGATTCTTTCATTGTGGCTTGAAAGTCACCCTTTTCCTTCTCTTCAATTATGTTTAACATTTCAGGACTAAGAGAGTAGGGAACATCCCTCTGCATTTGGGCTACAGATCCTTATAAGATCTTCCATGTTGCCCCTCTATTGGTGTTCTCTCTCGATTCCTCAATCTCCTTGACTTCTAAGGGTTTGTCTGTGATTTTAGAGGGAAGGAAAAGGAAAGGCTTAGAGAGGAAAATGATGGGAAGAAGATGAGAAGATAATGTAAGATACAATTGAGAGAATCAAACTCCCAAATGTAACGCCCCAACCTTGACCTACGACTCCCTCTTGGGGCTAGGAATTTATTGAGCACGCCACCGCAATGCTTCACCACCCCATTAAGTGGCTTATTCCCCAAAGGGAACCTTCCGTGGTTCGAACCCATGACCTTAGGGACTTAGAGTCATAGATTTCTTAGAACCACTGCCAATTGAGTTACGCCACCCAGTAAATTCCTAGGCCCAAAAGGGGGTCGTAGGTCAAGGCTAGGGCGTTCTAATTGAGCTAGCTCAATTAGTAGTGGTTCTTAGGAATCTATGACTTCGAACCACGAAAGGTTCTCTTCGAGGAATAAGCCACTTTAGAGGGTGGAGCGCCCAATAAATTTCTAGGCCCAATAGGGGGTCGTAGGTCAAGTTTGGGGCGTTACATAAATCTCAATTAGTAGTGGTTCTTAGGAATTAATCTATGACTATAAGTCCCTGAGGTCATAGGTTCGAACCACAGGGGGGTTGAAGCATGCGGGTGGCGAGCCAATAAATTCCTAGGCCCAAGAGGGGGTCATAGATCAGGGGTGGGACGTTGCACCAAACACAAAGCGGGAAGGAACTTCCAATAAGTCATTCTCTTTATTAAAAAAATTAACTCACAAAAATATCCTTAGAGTTGATAAGAGGTTTTGTTTGTTTTGCTTAAATAATAAAATTATATTTTATCATATATCTTTTAACTTTTAGTTAATGTAAGTACAATTCTAGTCAAGCATGTCAGAAGAATATATAATAATTTCTCTTAGCAAACTACAAAGTATATTGTAATCAGGTTGGTTCAAGTGGTACATGTTTGTTTCCCCTTAAGTAAGGTCTCAGATTCGAATCTTATGGATGGAAAAAATCCCCGCCGGGAGAGCTAGCTCCACCATGATGTGGATGTTCCTGGCTCGAACACAATTGCCTTCTGTGGAGGATACATCCGGTGAAACCAAAAGTACATTGTAATCAAACACCTAAGATAATAGCTAAGCCACGTGAATATGTAGCCTCTCGGATTCCAAAATGCACATAAACATAGCCGACGTCTTGAAAGAACAATTTAGGCCAATGTTGGCTGGATATATAGGATTGAAGTCAACAATATATAGTGAATCTTAAAGCATATTATCACTCGATTCATTGATTCATCCGTACAAAATTAAATCAACCATCATCTTTGATAGAGATATCATTTTATATTATACTATCTTTTTCTCTCTTAATATACTTAAATTTCTCGTTATTTAATATTTTAAAAATATTTTCAAATTAAATTATTAATTTTCTGATCTTTTACATTTTTTAAAAAAACTCAGCTGCTTAAATTTTTAAAATAATTATTTTAAATTTTTTACATTAAAATTATTACTTCTTTTTTTAAAAGCAAATAAATAAAATTAAAGGTGAGAGGGATACCCAAACTCATCTACAAAATTGAATTTAAAACTGCAACAAACATATATGATAAAGGATCATGAGACCATTCATAAGCAGAAAATGTAAAATAGTGAAGTCTAACTCTAACCAAGTCCAAACTCTAAATTGAATAAGCTCTACTATTTTATTTGTTTCCACTAAAAGATCTATTAAATAAAACATCATTCCTAAGCAACCAAATAGACCAACAAGTAAAAAACAGATAGAATTCCAAGCTCTTGTAGCATTCTTAGATTTCCAAGACCTGTAATGTTGGAGGAAGTGTTCCCTGCACTGACATAGAAGAGCCATATGTAAATGAAGCCATCTATAAACAGACCTCCAAAGATTATAAGATTCAGCACAAGAAAAAAAATATATGTTATTCTGTGTCTTCTTGATTGCAAAGAACACGTAGGAAGATTGATTGCTATTTAATTAGGCAATCTCTTTTCTTAAGATTGAAACTTGTTAACACAACTTTTGAAGGAATTAGTGCCTTCCAAATATGCTGAAGAATATTTTCTCTATATTATTAAATTATTTTTTAATATTCAATTCATTTATTGAAATTGCTATACTTGAATTTTTACTGGTAATTTTTCCTTATTTAAAATGAGTAAAGCTTATACTTTTTTTTTGTATTAACAACATGTATCCCCTAGCTTTTAGCAGGGGTAATCTTGTTCGAGGCTTAGTCACAGTTAATGCTCCTCACCCCTTTCAAAGAGTGTGTTTAGTGGGGATCGAAACCAGGAGCTCTCCCTACAATCTCAGTCGATGTTACCAACTGAGCCACAACACTTTTATAGTAAAGCTTATACTTTTATATATGTGAGTTATTTAATCAATAAGTTTATTGATATTAAATTTTGTCAATCAAATTATCAAATTTAAATTTTTTATTAGATACATAATGTTTATGAAATTTGAAAAAAAAAAATTACTCGATACTTCAACTCACTAAGTTCATTTTAACATTAAAGAGAGTTTTAAAATATAAGTCAATATCAATTACAAAATTAAATACTGATAAATGTGTAATTTATTTAAAAATTTTCTGCGCATAATTATTAAGACATCATTTTATAGTTGTTAGATTTGTTAAACTTATTTGCAATTGTGCACCTAATAGTAGTTAATTACAGTGAAAAGGGGATTGTGAAAGTGGATTGTAAATCCAAGCAAATTCTAGTTAAGCCCTTGTTTGATGCTAGTAAAATACCAAAGAAGGAAAATGGGACCAGGGAAAAAGGCAAGAAATACACTAATTGTTGTTTTGTTTGGTGCACCGGGAAAATAAGCATGAAATGAGAAAAAGGTGTTGGCCCCATTCATAATTGATTTATGCGCAAATTAGATGAGAAAAGGGGATAAATTAGCTTCTGCCTTTGAGAAAATCGATTCCCAGGACCACATATAAATCCATTTCCTTGGCAGCAGTATAAGAATTCAAGGTTATTTGGTGCAGAAAATCGATTTCTTTGACCACATAATTGATTTTGTGAACTACATTGGCGCAGACATTTCTAAAAAATAATAAAAAAACTATATTTCTCTTCCATTTCTTCTATCAAAATCAAATAACCCAGTTTCACATTTCTCTTCTATTTCTCATCCATTTCCTTTATACCAAAATAAATCATCTCTATTTCTCTCCTTCCCACTTCTCTTTTTCCCATTTTTCTTCTTTCTATTTCCCTAATCACACCAAACAAAGCATAAATTTACGCATATATGATATATTATTAAGATATATATTGCATGGTTTAAATGATTAATTGGTATACTTTATATTCCAGCGGTAGGTAGTTACATATTAAATACAGTAAACCTAATCATTGTTGATCACAGTGCAAGTGAATTTTAGTCATAGATAAATTAATCTTATCTATAATTAATGTTTGGGGGGTTTAAATGCATATGATTTTATTTTTTATTAGTAATTATTTTTTAATTAAAATACAAAAGTTGAGCTATTTCATCAATCTCAAGCAATTCAAAATTAAAAATCAGCAAAATGAAAAGCAAACCCACCTTAGTAAATGAAGTTAAATTAATTGAGTAAATCACACCAATTTGATCCATGAAAGTGTTGTTCGCTGTCAAGTTCGTTCCTGAATTGACAGGAACTAAAAATCAGTCCCTGAAACTGTATTTCATCCGTCAAAGTAGTCCTTCTGTTAATATAACTATATAATTCAGTCCCTGTAAGTTGATAATTATTATCAATTTAATCCTTCAAATCTTAGTACATAAATTCAAATAAATCCCTAAAACTTATAAATCACTATCAAAGTAGTCCCTGAAAGATTTGCTTTTGTTAACAGAGGGACTGTTTTGACGGACAAAATACAGTTTCAGGAATTTAATTTTAATTTATGTCATTTCAAGGACTAATTTAACAACGAACAATATTTTCAGGACCAAATTGATGATTTATTCTAAATTAATTCTTATTATATGCTGAAGGGGGTCCTGCTAACGAGTGCCCTAAGGGCACGGGTTAAAGAACAAAAAAAAAAAGATTTTTATTAGAAATCACAGTCTTGATTGCATATGTGACATTAAATATCACATACTCCCATAAGAACTTTCTATTTTTAATTCCTTAACAAGTGCCCTTAGAGCACTTGTTAGCATTTTCCTATCCGAAATATATATCTTCCTAAATTAATCACTCGGGTCATCCCAACTCAGTTTCACCAATCGAGTTGATTGTCAAGAAAGAAAAGCCTTTTTTTTTTAATGTAATAAATGGACCACCTAAAAAGGTTATCATAATTAATGGGTAAAGCTTTCAAGTTGTACATGTAGGACAATCCCATCAAGGTCGCCTCATGCCACACTTTTGACATTTTTCTCAAAGAGAAATGGGTTTGAAATTTGAGGATAGAGTGGGTTGTAATAATTTTCTTATAGATCGATGTAGTTATCTAATCCTATCTAATACCTCCAAATGTTGCCATCATTGTCTTAATATAATGCTTCTAAGGATGTGGGGGGAATAGTGGAACCCACCATCATGTGTGGGAAGGAAGGTGGCAGTGAAAGGAACCACAACACACAATTGGGGAAGAAGACTTGAGGATTCCATGAAGCATGAGCAGCTGATATATACTATATGGTAAGAAACAGGCCCATAAGATAATGTCCTAAAGCTGGCAAAACTTCCCTTCTTTCGGATAGCCTTTCATTTTCTTGACTTTATTACCTTCATCATATCAACAACTCAAGTATTGGGATTTGAGAGATCAATTTCCTGTGATCCTCACGTGTATCTTTGTGTGTGCTATATATGAGCATGCATGAGCCTTGGATATATAGATAAATAGAGAGGGGAATGGGAGAGTGAGATTTCATAATTAACATAATGAGATTAATTTTTCATTCAAAATTATATACTCGCGCGCTCTTGTCCACAATTTAGAATGTTTTTATAGTCTTTTTTATAAGATTTTTTTTTTAAAAAAATGTTATAAAACACTTTTTTCTTATTTATTAATTATTTTTATAAAAGTTGTTCATTGGCTTTATTTATTAATTGTTCATTAATGATTAATGAGAAATTATAAACATTCTTGTACTTGTGTGGTAAGATAAATGGAGAGTTTAATATTGACCGTGAAAATTAAAATTAAGTTTAGATTTTAATATTACCATTATCAAATTAAAATGGTATAATTATTTAATAAGAGTATATTGATGATGTTAAATAAGAGGATAAAATTACAATGTAATGTTATTTTTTTATAAAATTAATAAAATTAACTACTTTAATTAGTTTTATTAATTTGTATAATTCAATTAAAGATATTTTACAATAAGGATAAGAGAAATAATTAATAATCTATAGAACACAAATTTTCTCTTTATTTTTCTATTATACCCATTATTATATCTCATATTTCTTTTCTTTTCTTTTTTGTATTCGTATTATTTTTGTTATTGGATGAGAATTATTAGCTACCTGAAAGAAGGTATATATAAATATAATATGTTGGGGCCTGAGTTTGAATGGTTGGTGTGTAGTTTGTGTTGTAAATTCAAAAGTGGGCCCTTCACTTTCAATAAATGAGAAAAACAAAAAAAGGCTTGCTACTCATTAGGTTGAGTTTCTCTCATCGATTCACATTGAGTCCTCCATGTTATACTCTTTTTTGGATCTTTACACATATGTACAACTATTATTTTTCTTAAAAATAATTAATATCCCTGAAGCGCCATCCACATTCACTCCAATCTCCAATTCACGTACAGAGCGTGATGATGGGTTTTAAAGTCCAAAAAGCATATCTTTAGGGTTTTGTTGGAGGGGCTCCACAAAGGAGGGGCCCACATGCAGAATTGGGACTATGGGTGAACTGGGATCATGGTGAATTGTCTACAATAATATTGGCAATGTAGATCAAGTGTAAGATATTGAGTGATAATAATAAGATGCATATATTTTCATGATTGAACAAGAGACTTGTATTTGTTTACAAGTTGGTACACTAGAATTGGCCAAAAGAGGGTTTTTACCCACACATTCACGGTGACAGGGTAAGATCCCTCAGATCTTCATGAATTCACATTATTTGTAAATATATATGAAGTGTAATTATCAGCTAAAGATAGGACATCTGTTTGTTGAAGCAATGGTCACTTTCCCAATTAGAAAATCACTTTATAATCTTCCAAAGTTGATACTATTTCAATAGTAATAAGTTAGAATGGAAATATCCTCTTAGCATTTATCCAGATATATATACATCTGAAATATCAGTCCTTTTAGGTAAAAAGATATTAATTAATAAGGATTATAATGGATATACTCCAACCCATTGTAAACCCTAAACCTAGGGAAGGCATCCGCTCGAGGCGGGAGCGGAGAGTACCTCCCCACTCCCCATCCCCACCACGCAATTATCTCTCCATCTCCATTCTCATTCCCCATCTCGGGGCAATATTTTCCCCCATCCCCATTCCCTATGTTCCCACAGGTTCCCATGGAAATCCTCATAGCTAGATTAATTATGAAATAAAATGCTAAAATTCAATTATATATGTATATAATTAAGGATAATTTTGTTGTTTTAATTCTTTATGGATCTTGTGAGGCAAAGAGCATGATCTCACCCTATCCCCAAATATACTTGGAGTGATTTTCCATACTTAGCCCTATCCCTATAGTGGGCAAATCTCCAAATACAAAGTTCTAAATGAGGTAGGTCATATAACAATCCTAAAACCATAGGGGCAATTGTCAATCTTACACATATATTAATTATTTTACATGTATTAGAAGTGGGACAGGGACCCCACGGGGCGGGGGAATGATCCCCACCCATCCCCGAATATGCATCGGGGGAATTTTTATCCCCGTCCCCATCCCCGCGGGGAAAAAATTCTCGTATCCCCAAATGGGGTAGTCCCCATAGATATCCCCAAACTCAGTTAGATATTGACATCCTTAAACCATAATTAATAAGAAATACAGTGAATACTCCAGCCCATTATAAAATACGTAAAAATGTGCTAGGTAAATAAACAAAGTCCTTCTGATAAAAAAAAAAAAACCAAAGCCGCGTGTGTATATAAACAAGACTTTTTTTTTGTCTTTTATTATTTTTTTTTCCATACAATACAGGTATTTTGTTCAACTGTATATGTATGTGAAGAAACTTCACATCCTTGAGTTGAGTAGTAAATGTACACTCAAATTATCCGTGTTTAAAAGTTGGGGTATGAAATACATTACGTGCAATTTTCGTTATTTTTTCTAGTTAATTAATTTGTATATTTTTACTACTAATTAATTATAATATTAGGAGGAAATTAAAATATTGTAGTACTACTTCTGATCAGTAATATTTTTCACCCTCTGACAACTATTTGAAGAAAATGGAATAGCAAAATCAAAATGAAAAACGTGTGATATACAGCACAGTTTAAGTGATTAGACATTTAGTGCAATGTTTTAAAAATTGGACCGATAATTAAACCGGTAAAGGCACTGGTTCAATGGTTTAATCGTGGTTGAACAGTGATCGAACCGGTATAAATTAAATATATATTTTTAATATTATATAATATTTCTATTAATAAATTAATATAACAATATAAGAAATTAAGATATAAATTTTTTTAAATTAGTATAAATAACCTTATTATAAGTTCTATAAGACAAAAAATTAATAATGATTGGTAAAATAATATATATCTATGCGTAATTTTTAAATATATATTTTTTTATCCTAAAAATATTTTAGATTAAATAAAAAAATATAGAAAAATTAAAAAAAGCTTTTTTAAAAAAAAAAATCGGTTCAACCAAATTTTTCTGACACCGGTTTCACTGATTTAACCGATTTTTGACCGATTTTTTTCCTGAGCGGTTCAGTGATTTATTTGAACCGGACACATGTTCAATTCACCAATTTTCCGGTTTGACTGGCCGATTCGATTCATTTTTCATAACCATGCTTTAGAGAGTGAGTGAAAATTGGATAAAAACTTCAGGTTTATTCACGGTAATTAATGACTTATTAATATAATCAAAATGTAAAAATGACAATTGTTAAAGAAAATCAAATACAAAGATCACTAAATAGGGTTATTATATGTAACATAGAGTAATTCTATTTATTCCTCTTACAAATTCTCCTGCTTTAATAAAAATAAATAATTACATTAATTTAATACCTTGAAAACATAAACACATATTCATTACTTACTTTTTTTTATCAACAAACACATAACACTAAAGAGGGTAACCTGTATATAAAATCCACCCACAGTTTCCATGGCTTTTAAGCACAGAAGTGGTTTTCGACCAAAAAAAAAAAGCAAAGAAGTGGTTCATATACCCATTCCTTTTCATCCGACCCCTTAACCAAATCCAAGATCGATCTCGAAGACCATTTCTAACATATTATTAAAACAAACATTCTCATATTCAATACTTATTTCGATTAGTGATAAGAAAATTTTGGTAAGAGGAATGACCAGGGTGATTTATAGAATTGTTCATATGGGTAGGCAAACCTCTCTAGAGATTGATCCTCAATTATGAAAACAACATTTAATGATGGAGAAAAGGGGTTAGCAATGATATAACATGATTATATTGAATGTATATTTATGTATCAAATTGCATGGTTATATTTACAATAAAATTGACAAAAATGGTAAATTGAAAATCTTGATAAACATAAGTTGAGATTATTTTACTGACATTTAAGAGTAGACCTTCTAAATATCATCAATCAACTATTTCAAAAGTTTAAGCTGTTGGTGAAATATATTTCTAGCATGTCTCTCACGCAAGAGCCCACTGGGCTTAAAGCATGAACAATGCATAAACCTACTAAGGCATCAAGGATTGAACTTATGAGTACCACTTGGTCATAAAGACTTTAATACCATATCATGAACCAACTATCTTAAAAGTCTAAGTTATCGGGAGAGGACACATTAATGAATATATCTCAAACGCTCTATAGGAAGGAAACTAAAAAAATGGGTAGGGGCGAAAATTATTTAATACAAAATCAACACTAATTAACTTCTTCTATTGATAATTAATAAAGTTTAATTTAATGAAAAATAAAATATCATATATCTTATAGAAGTAAACATGACTTGTTCCATTTCTTCATAGAATATTCTAATTGTTTTCCATCATTAATTATTTAATTTGACATATTACACATATAATTTTTTTGTCAAAATATTGAATGGAGATTGTTTGAATGCAAATGATATATATTGATGAGAACTTTTTTTATTGCCAAAGACCATATATTTTCAAATTTTGCATTGTATTTGCAAAACAAGCTTTAACTAAGATTAATAAGTAAAATGGGTCAAAATTATGCAAGAGACCATATATTTTTAAATTTTGCATTGTATTTGCAAAACATGTATTTTGGTGCTGTTTGGGAGAGCTTATTTGAGCTTATATATCCTATGACATAAACACTTATGTAACTGTTTGGATAAACTTATGAAAAGAGCTTATGACATGCATATAAGCTGAAACAACTTATTTCAATAAGCTCATGAGAATAGCCTATGGAGAATTTAAGTACACTACACCCTCTTCAATTTTCATCTACTTTTTAAGAGCTTATTCATTAAGTGCTTATTAAATAAGAGCTTATGTTATAAGCACTTAAATAAGTTGTATTTCCAAACGGGGCCTTTATATAATATGTTTGAAAGAGAGTGGGTGGGGGGAGGCCATGTTTGCACTCTTGATTTGTCTCTAGGATTCATCATGTTAGGTTTTATATTATGGGTCGAGATTCTTTCCAGTACTGGAAAGTGTGCAGTGATCATCCAACGAATATAAATTTTTGTATCACTTTTTTATTTTTTTAATTTAAACAATGAAAATTTGGAGGTCGAGATCTCGTCCAATTTTTCTAAAATTGGAGAGGATTCAGGTCCTTTATATACTACGTATAGGAATTTACTTTCGTATAAATCCTATTTAATTTTATGAAAATTTGAAGAGGAAAGGGAGGAAATACATTTTGTCCGTTTGGTATCATTGAGTAGTTAGAAATCAATGGTTGAGAAGAGTGATACTCGTTTTACAAAGTACGTTTGACGGAAGTGATTTAAAATCAATTCCACAAAACCATGGTTTTGCAAAGTACAACGCCAAACCAAACATGCTAATTATATAGATAAGATCCGGATAAAAATTCTCAAAAGACATTAATTAAGAAATCAATACTCATTAGCATTCCACATATAACTAATAGAGTATGAGGCCATGAACATTTTTTAGGTTAGGGGGTGTTGTGAAGGTAATTCAAGTTGTTAGAATCAGTTAGTGCAGCTATTAGAAGTTAGTTAATAACAGTTGTAATGAAGGTACTATAAATAGGTGTTATGTTGTAATATGTTTTTTAGATGAAATACAATTCATTTTTCTACCCTTTTTCTATATCTGTTAAATACTTCTCTACTTCTCCCCAACAGATTGGTATCAAGAGCTTTCTCGATCCTGGACCTGGAAGAAAAGGCATGTGCATAAAGTGAATCATGGCTATGACAAACGGGAACTTTGCAGGCAACCTACCAGTTCTTGACGGCAAAAATTGGGATAGATGGAGTGTTCAAATGAAGGTGATTTTTGGGTTTCAAGATGTTCTGGAGATTGTGCAACGCGGTTACATGGAGTTGAGTGAGAATCCTTCCGATGCCCAACGAACTACTCATAAGGAGAATAAGAAGAAAGATTGTAAAGCCTTGTTCTTTTTACATCAGTGTGTTGATCCTATACACTTTGATAAGATAGCTTCAGCTGCAACAGCGAAGGAAGCATGGGAAATACTTGAAAAATCTTGTGAAGGTGATGATAAAATTAAGAAGGTGAAGTTGCAGTCCCTAAGAAGACAATTCGAGCTGCTGCAAATGGAGAATCTTGAAAAGGTTTCTGATTACTTCTCAAGAGTGTTGAGCCTTGTAAATCAGATGAAAAGCTATGGTGAAAAGATCACAGATCTAATGGTCATTGAGAAAGTGATGCGCACCTTATCTCCAAGATTTGACTACATAGTGGTAGCAATTGAGGAGTCAAAAAATCTTGAAACCATGAAGATTGCTGAACTGCAAGGGTCCTTGGAAGCACATGAACATCGTATGAATGAGAGGAATAATGAAAAGCCACCAGATCAGGCATTACAAGTTCGAGTCACAAAGAAAGGTGGAACTGATAGAGGAAGAGGTAAGAGAGGAAGAGGATCTGGAAGAGGATTCAGAAGTAGCAATTCTCGGGGTGGTGATCAGTTTGGTGCAAATCAAGATCAATTTGAGACTTCAAACAGAAGAGGTGGAGGATATAATAGAGGAAAAGGGGGGGAAGAAGGCATTTGATAAGAGAAAGATACAGTGTTTTAATTGCCAGAAGTATGGATGATGATGAAGCTCACATAGCTCAAGATCATTATTCAGATTCTGATCCAGTGCTCCTTATGGTAACAACCAATCTTGAATCAGGTAACTTTGAAACTTGGTATCTTGATATTGGTTGTTCTAACCATATGACTAATCATAAAGAGTGGCTTGTTGACCTTGATGAAAGCAAAAAAAGGAAGGGTTAGATTTGCTGACAACAGAACATTGATAGCAGAAGGTGTGGGGAATGTGGTGATTAAAGGAAGAGATGGGAAGTATGCTTTTTATTTCTAATGTGTTGTATGTACCTGAAATGAGAAATAACTTGCTTAGTCTAGGACAATTACTTGAAAAAGGATTTACAATGAATATGCAGCAACACTGTATGGAGATTTTTTATTCTCAACAGAGAAGAATTTTGAAGGTTCCTATCTCCAAGAACAGAACCTTTCAAGTAAGTATTCATGCTACATAAGCTATGTGTTTTACAGCTGCCACAATTGAAGATTAGTCCTGCTATGGCATTTTAATTTCGACTTGGACATTTAAATTTCAGAAGCTTGAGTATGCTGAGTTATAAAGAAATGGTGACTGGATTGCCTGTGATCAGTATGCAAGACAAGATTTGTAAAGACCGCCTACTTGGAAAACAATCAAGGAATTTATTCACATCGAATGTTCCAATGAGAGCCACTGGTGTACTGGGAGTAGTCCATTCTGATGTCTGTGGACCTTTTGAGGTTTCATCTTCGGGAGGAAACAGATACTTTGTCTCCTTTGTGGATGAATTCAGCAGAATGATGTGGATCTACCTAGTGAAGTCCAAGTCTAAAGTGTTCTCCATCTTCCAGAAGTTTAAAACTAAAGTTGAGAGGGAGGCTGAGAAAAGCATCAAGGTGCTCAGAACAGATGGAGGGGGTGAGTATACATCCAGAGAGTTTGAATCTTTCTGTGATGAACTTGGCATCCAGCATGAGGTAATTGCCCCATATACTCCTCAGCACAATGGCCTGGCAGAAAGGAGAAATGGAACTATTCTTGATATGGCAAGGAGTATGATGAAGACAAAAGGTCTACCTCACAATTTCTAGGGAGAGGCTATCACTACAGCTATCTATGTGTTGAATAAGTGTCCCACCAAGAGACTCAACTCACAAGTGCCAGAGGAAGTGTGGTCAGGAAAGAAACCAAGTGTTAAACACTTGAGAATATTTGGATCTTTATGTTTTAGACATATTCCTGATGAAAGAAGAAAGAAACTGGATGATAAGAGTCAACCAACAATTCTTGTTGGATATCACTCTACAGGTGCCTATAAACTGTATGATCCAACTACAAAGAAAATAATGTTGAGCACAAATGTGTACATTAATGAAGCAGAAACATGGGAATGGTCTAGCCAATCTACCATTTTAAATACAGAAATGCCTCTAACACTAGAAGAACCTGAATGTGGAGAAGACTCTAGTGAAAGAAACAATGTTACACAACCCCATCACTCCAGACCTCAAAGATCCAAGCAATTACCAACCAGGTTTGATGATTGTGAAGTGTTTACTGATGACATGATCACATCTGATGGAGACTTAGTCTACATGGCCTTTCTGGTGGATGCTGAGCCTATTGCTTTTGAGGAAGCAGTCAAGAGGAGTGTGTGGAAAGAAGCTATGAAGGAAGAATTGAGAGCTATTGAGAGGAGCCAGACCTGGGAGTTGGTTGAATTGCCATCAAATAAACATCCTATAGTTGTCAAATGGGTGTTCAAGGTAAAACACAAACCTGAGGGGTCAATTGCCAAACATAAAGCAAGGCTGGTGGTAAAAGGCTTTCTGCAAAGACCTGGCTTGGATTATTCAGAGGTGTTTGCACCTGTTGCTAGACTTGAAACTATAAGATTGGTGGTGTCTCTTGCTAATTTTAATGGCTAGCAATTGTTTCAATTAGATGTAAAATCTGCCTTCTTAAATGGGCCACTAGAAGAAGAGGTTTATGTGGCTCAACCCCTGGCTTTGAAGTGAAAGGTGCAGAAGGCAAGGTCTACAAGCTCAAAAAGGCTCTCTATGGCTTAAAGCAAGCTCCTAGAGCTTGGAATAAGAGAATAGACTCTTTTCTAGTACAACTGGGTTTTCTGAAGTGTTCAGTGGAATATGGAGTATATGTGAATTCCAAGTCTGAAGTTGATGTACTGTTGGTATGTCTATATGTAGATGATCTGTTAATCACAGGCAGCAACCAAGGGGATATTGAATCATTCAAGCTAAAAATGAAGACTGAATTCAAAATGACAGGCCTTGGAATCCTTACTTTTTTTTTCTGGGCATGGAGTTTATGAGAACTAAAAAAGGAATTCTTTTACATCAGAGGAAATACGTTTCAGAAGTTCTAGAAAGGTTCAGCATGTCAAATTGTAATATAGCAGCAACCCCTGTTGAAGCAAACCTCAAACTGGTGAAAGGTGAAATGGAGAAAACAATTGACAGCACACTGTTTAAACAAATTGTTGGATCTTTGAGATATATTTGCAACAACAGGCCTGACATCTCATTTGTAGTTGGTTTGATAAGTATATTCATGGAGGACCCTAGGTAGTCTCACCTAGTGGCAGCAAAAAGAATTCTGAGATACTTGAAGGGTACATCCAATTATGGTGTGTTATTTCCAAGACAGAAGGAACAACTGAAAGGAGGTGAATTAATCGGATACTCTGACTCAGATTGGTGTGGTGACAAGGTAGACAGAAAAAGCACCATGGGGTTATGTGTTTAAATTTCTTGGAGCACCTATCTCCTGGTGCTCAAGAAAACAATCAGTGGTAGCCCTATCTAGCTGTGAAGCAGAATACATTACCGCATCAAATGCAACCTGCCAAGCTCTCTGGTTAAGATCCCTGCTCAAGGAATTGAAGATAGAGCAGCTACAAGTATCAATGAAGCTTATGGTAGATAATAAATCAGCCATCAATTTAGCAAAGAATCCAGTTGCACATGGTTTGTAGCAATCATGATTTTAGCTTTTTCCCCCTACGTATATCCAAACATGTAACAAGCCAAGGTTATGTTTATCTATGTTATGGTACATGTATAAATGTGAAAGTAGGTAATATAATTTGTTGCTTTGTAGAGGAAATCCTTAAGATCACTCAAACCTAGACACACACACTATAAATAGTAATAGTATTCATTTTACAGCTGTAGTATATCTGTTGGTGTTATATGAACACATAAATACAAAGTCTATTATTTTGAAAAGAAAAAGATAGATTATTATAATTTATATCCCGCTTAATTAATCAAACCAAATTAAATCACCATAGACATGTATGACTTTTACAGCAGAATTTTTTAGAAGTTCTAAAATTATATTTAGACAAAATTTAATTACTCTTATAATTTTTGTTTAAATGTGATTTTAGACTTTTTTTAAAAAAAATATTAAAACCAAACCAAACCGTCTTTTTATTTTGGGAAAAATATGTTTTTCGTCTCTATAGTTTCGTTAACTTTAGTTTCTCCCCTATACTTTAAATCCTGTGTTTTTTGTCCCTAAACTTTCTAAATACCCAAACCGTGGTCCTTGCCTGTCAGTGACATCGGTTAACTTGATGAGCTGGCTAACAAAAATTACATGTCAGCCTCAATAGTGAGTCTCAAATAACTGAATGGTCATCTAATTAATTTTGTTATTAATTTTTAATTATTAAAATAATCCTAATTGATAAATTAGGGTTTTCACCTTAGCAATTTTACCCGATAAAAAACCTAATTTCATAATTAAAGTTATTTTAATTATTAAAAAATTAATAAAAAAATTAATTAGATGAGTTAGCTATTTGGGGCTCACTATTGAGGCTAACATGTAACTTTTGTTACCCAACTTATAGGTTAACAGATCTCACTAGCGGTCAGGGACCATAGTTTGAGGGTTTAGAAAGTTCAGGGACAAAAAATAAAGATTTTAAAGTATAGGGACGAAGACCAAAGTTGACCAAAACTATAGGGATGAAAAACATATTTTTTCTTTTTATTTTTATTTTTTTATTTTTGAAAAAGAAAATGAACACATAACATAAGCTTTCCCTGTCCTTGCAAGCCAAGCAAATTGAAAACTCAACTTCTGTTATGTGAATGAAATCAAAGGATCAACAAGCAAGCATGAAGATTGAAGAGAGATGTAGCTGGTTATAAGGGAGATACCTTTTATAATTGATTGCTAGCTAGTAGTTACCATATTGTGTCAGATAATGCTCGTGTCAGAGGTTTATTGGGTAGGCTCACGTATCCATATAGACGATGCCAAACCCTTAGCATTAAATGATGGCAACGCTTCTCCCAACAGTTTCTGTTCTCTCATTTAATGCAATTGCAGAATCACCGGTCACTACCACCTCCACGAGTACCGACAATTCTTTTTTCTATGTATTTAACTATTTATATCAAACATTTTAAAATCATTTAATGAAAAAATAATTTAAATCAAATAAAAATATTTAAATCGGTAAAAACACTTATTCATGGTGTTTGATTCAATAGTAATCAAACCAATAATAATTATAAATATAACATTTAATATTATCAATTCACACGTTAAAAACTAATAAATTACAAAAAATTATGTAAAAAATTAAAATATATAATATTATGAATTAATATAAATGATCTTATTATATATATTATATGATAAAAAATTAATAATAATTGACTATATAATAAATATTTATACTTAATTTTTAAATTTTATTTTTATTTATTTTAAAAAATATTTTAGATTAAATAAAAAATTTAAAAATTTTGAAATCAGACGATTCAATCGATTTTTTGAGTTTGATCAGTTCTAAAACTAAACATTTTTTTGGATGATATGGATTGAATATCAGATCAATTTTTTACTGGAGTAGTTGAACTGACCGATTTAGTCCGGTCTTAATAGTTATGATTTGTATTTAACCGTTATTTATGTTTATTGTTTAATCAAATATATAATATTATTTAACATCAATTACTTTTATTTACCACAACTTTATATTAACTTAATCAGTTGTTTATTTTTGGACGGAAAATATGGAAGATGAAAATCATGAATTTCAATGTATTTTTCATTATTTTAATTAGAAAAGAAAAATTTTACTAGATTGAATGCAATTTTCTTTTATTCCAATTTCTTTATTTTCACAATTATTTCACTTTCTCATTCTTTGTAAATAATATAAATTTAAATCATTTCCCTTTTTAATTTTTTTTATCACTTTCTACCTTTGTTATTTTGATTTGCTTTCTCTTTATTCCACTTTCTGTCCCAACCAATTACCAAACAAAACCTAAGGCTTTGACATCATCTGTGTGGACATGTGATAATGTTTGGGGTGAGCATTTGCAGCATTAAGTTATAAATTTGATTTTATAAAATTAATTTTACTTACTATATATATTTGGAAATGCGCCAAAATACAGTGTGGATCCACCATTACCAGAGGCTACAGACCATTGCATTCGATTGAGCACACGTTTTAATTGCATCAAATGCTTTTTCAAATATATATTTAAATGTGAATTTGAAGTGATGTTATTTATTATTAGAAATTTTTCTTTTAAAAGTAAAACAATCTATAGTAAAATTCATTGTAAATTTTTTAACTCGATATAAAAACCATACTTTATTATGTCTATATGTTTTTTTATTTTTATATTTTTGATCAATTTTTGTATTCATTCTTGACTTTTAAAATATTTATTTTATTTCCTTGTGCTTTCAAAACATGTCTTAATCATAGTATCGAATGTTAATTAGTTCAACTAAATTATTATCAAATTCAATTGCTTAATAAATTAATGGACTTAGCATATGGATTAAATGGGACCCAACAATAAATGTTAATATAGAACTCTATTAAACAGGTCAGTAATTTAATTGAACTAATTAGCGTTAGGGGCCATGATTAAAGTGTTTTAAAAATATAGGGATATAAAATAAAAATTTAAAAAATTAGGGATAAATACCAAAATTGACAAAAAAATATAAAGACGAAAAATATATTTTTCTTAAAATAAATTTAATCTAGGAGGATATCTCATGCACATATCAAGTGTGCTCTCATTTAGTTTAAAAATTTTAAAGAGAAAAAAAAAGTTAAAAAAGAAGGGGAGAAAAATCTCTTTTCTTAAAGTTTTATTTCCCTTTTAAAATTTCAATTATTTAAAGGTGAGACCAAATAATTTTATAAATTATAGACTATATTAATTAATTTTTTAGTGTCTTTTATTAATGTTAAAATTATTCTTACATATATTATTTCTAGGAATCCTCCATTACTAATTATTGTTTCATTAATTTCCTACTACTAGCATCTTTGTGAAAGTTTTAATTTTAGAATTTTTTTACATCAAATTTAAATTATATAATCATTTTTTATTTTCTTTTCTTTTATTATTTTGAAATATTAGTATAATGATACATTGTTCAGCAAAGTCTTGGTGTATTAAATTTTTTTTTTCTTCTTTTGTATTTTGGGTTGGAGTATCCCTAATTGTACTCTCTTTTTAATTTAATTATCTTTGCTTATCAAAATAAAAGTATAATGATACATTGATTTCATGTTTCCTTATACATAAATTTAAAAATTAAACTCAATACCGCATATTTAAAATATTTTTACTCAAGTTAAGTTGATTTAAATGGATCAATTATACTCATTATTAATAGGAAATTAAAAGATTAAACCATAAATTAAACTGATATTATTATTTATTTAATTCATTAAAATTTTGACAAATAATAACATGAATGTAATAGTTATGTATAAGTAATTGTTATTTAACATTTTTATTATTAATTCTTGAAGTTTTTTTTTAAACCACAGGTATCCTCCACTGGAGACAATCATGTTCGAGCCGGGAACATCCACATCATAGTGGCGCTAGCTCTCCCAGCAGGGATTATTAATTCTTGAAGTTATAAAAACATTAACATGATTCTTCGATATTAATTTAAAACTAAGTATTATTGATTTAACCATTTAATCACAATTAGACAACTAAACCATGCATGAATGGGGATGATAATTGAATAGTATAGATAGAGTACTTGAGAATTCATATTCATACCCAAATTTAACAAAAAGAAACATTTTAACTTATATATATATATATATATATATATATATATATATCGTTAATTAAATAGCAACTTTGATGCTTATACTTGTATCCAATGTGTGCCTATATAGAGGAGTTCATTATTCACGTTGTAGTTAAATAGAATATGTTACTTTGATGTGTTTTTTTTTTTGTTTTTCTACAAACTAATAAAACAAAAATATTATTTTAACACTAAAATTGACTATGTAAAGAGAACAAAAGAAATATCATCGGTAACATCTAACTTAATTAAAAGAATATGAAAAGAATCTTTTAAATTCTAATTATATTATATTATAAACATATTGTGTAGATCTAATATGAGACAAGGTGAGTAAAAGTAAGATATACTTTAGAGGATAAAATATTGTTGAATTATAATAAGTTAATTGAAAACCAACCATTTCATATTTGCTATACACATGCATATATTTTATTATAATAAGTTAATTGAAAATCAACCATTTCATATTTGTTATACACGTGCATATATTTTATCACAATTTTAAATATTCATTTTTAATCAATAATTATAACTTGTACTTCATCCTATATTATAATTAACTTGCACTTCATCCTATAAATTGCATTTCTCACTAGAGAAATATCAAATATCTTATACTCGCATCAATACACACAAATTTTTATAGATAATTACCTAAACCTCTAATAATTTACTGAGTAAATCTCTCCTCATTGTGGATAATTCTTCAAAATACACATTAAATTCAAATCCAATTATCATTGGTAACCATGGAACATGGATTAATCTTTTGTTGATTTAATACTAACTCACTTGTTTCAATCATTCATCCCTATATAATAAATTCAATTTATCAATATTCTTGAGAGTAGGATAACTTTAATACTTACTCTTTCTCATAAAATCATGTTGTATTTTTCTTTCCACAAAGTCACACCTTTCTTGCACTGTCACACATTTTTTGAACTTTTAATATTAAATAAAATCATTATTAATATGCTCTTTAATTAGTTATTAAATTAAAAAGAGATTTTACTTACCTTATTAATTTCTTCAACCAATATTTAAATTTTTCAATTAATATTGGATATAATAAAATACTACATATTTATAAATATATCACCAGAGTATCATATGTCCTCCATAGTTTTAGTCAAGATGTGTTCCAGTCCTACGGTTACTAATATTCACTAATGATATCTAATAACTTTCAAATTTATTATACAAATTAAGGACACATTAAATTATTAAAAATAAGAAAATAAAAAACGAGTACAAACTTAATTCTAGAAAAATAAATAAATAAAACAAATTATTATTTCCATCCCATTCAACAAACCAGATTCAATTCTGGCAAACTCAAAGTCAATACAAATCAAAATGATGACATTATATAATAAATACACCTAATCAGAAAAGCATTTTTTTACTCCTGTTTGTTTTTCATTTTTCTATTCCCATTTTTCTTTCTCTGCTACTGTCTACTAAGCAGCCAAGGGTCGACCCGAGTCAATACCCGAACCACCACCCTTGCCTTGTGTTAAAGATCCTAACCCGGATCCTCACCACCAGCAAGGAGTTTTTGTTTTTCCACGCGCGGTTCGTTCTTGACTCAACACCCCTCACCCCTCGCGTCCTTCACACGCGCCACTATTGCATCTTTAACTACAAATGTCAACTTCCAAAACAAAATAAAGAAGAAAAATATCAGTAATTCATTTTCTATCACAATTTTTAATACATTATTATTAACTAAAATTCATATAAATTCTATCAAATAAGAAGAAAACTCACCTGATTTGATAGAATTAACATGAATTTTATTTAACAATAAAAAATTAATAGAAAATGTGTTACTGATATTTTTCCAACCACAAACAATTCAAAAAAAAAAATGTCACGTGACAGTTGATGCATCACGTGACACTCAGCTGTCACAGCGAAGTGCTGCTTTTATCTTCTGGACAGTGCACGAGATTAGGTTGTTCACCGTCTCCACTGACTCCACCGTGAGCTTCGCCGTGGGGAGACTATTCACAAGTATCTGAAAAGCCACCGTCAGAAGGGACCCACTCGCTCTCTGCTGCGACGCGCCGCCGTTATTATCACCATTGCCACTCCCGGATCCATCAGGAACAATAGAGAACCCCGATGGCAGAAGCGCCACGTAAGCCGAGTCACCACCGTTCATAACAACGTGCATGGCTGGAATATCCACCGGCGCGTACACCACAAGCGACCCCAACGCGTCTGTGCATGTCTCCTGCAAAATCAACATGCTGCTCTGGTTTGCATTGATAGCCTGCAAACAAAAAAAAGTGAAAAAAAAAAAATCAATTTCATGTATTGTCGTTATCGTTAAGTTCAGTGCGGGTGAGCTAGTCAAACCCCGGTACCGGTACCACTTTTTTTCTATATATAAAAAAAAAAAAATCAATATTTTTTTTTACAAAATTTATGTAAAATAATGAGGTCAGAACTGAGGAAAATAGAAAGTTGACAAAAGTCCCGTATTTTGACTTTTTGTAAAAGTTTACTGAAACAAACGCTGCCCAATTTCTGCTACAAATTGTCCTGATAGATGCTTCCAAATTTTCCAAACCTGTCCTTCTCAATTTTACCTTTTTTATCCCTACACTAAACGACAAATCAAGATTGACGTTTCCTCACAGTTTCCTCATACAATACAACAATCAAATCAAGAAAGGTAAAATTAAACCTAACTTTCCACACACCATTCAACTTCCTATTTCTAATTTTTTTTTTTTTAACTACATGTATCCTCGGAAGGTAATTCTGTTTGAGTCAGGAAAATCCACATCATGGGAGGATTAACTCTTCCTGCGGAAATTTTTTTCATGCTCAAGACTCAAACCGAGACCTTGCTTAAGAAAATCAAGCATGTACCACTTGAACCAACCCGTCAGTGCATTCCAACTTACATATAGATACATATTTACATTATTGATTAAAGTAATTTATTAAAATTAGAAGAAAATTTATTTTGAAATAGAGAAAGGGGAAGTGAGGTGCATACACTGGCTCTAAGGAGGGAGACACAGTTGGCATGGTCTTGTCCTTTGGCAATGTGAGCCATCTCTTGCATTGGTCCACCATTGGAGAGTATGTCCCACTCGCTTCGGAGCCTCTCATCGCGGAGGAAATCGAAGAGTCTGTGTGGAGAAACGGGGAGCCAAACGGAGGTTGCTGCACTGAGAACGATCCCTGGAGGTTCACCTGGATCGTCCACGCTCTTCCTTGTCATCACTCTCACGTCTTCTCCGACGCTGTTGTTGTTCAGTTTGTTCCATTTGTGAACCGTTGATGCACACACTCCTGCACAGAAGTTGTTCGTCATTCGCTGTGCCAGCTTCAGCATGCTTCGCCTTCCACCCGCACTTATTGCTGCACATAACAAACTCACACATATGAGTAACACAACTTAACTCCTTTGGTAGTTAATAAGTGCATGTGTTGTGCATGTTGTGGTTGAGAGTGAAAAAAATGAATGATTTCATAATCTTTGAGGTTATTAAGAGTTATATATATCAAAATGAATTTGACTAGAAATGTACATTAAAGAATAAAATGTAGAGATAATTATTTATTGAAAAATGAATGATTAAAACTATAAGATATTGTTTTCCTAACCCGTGTAATATTATATAGGTTATAATATACCCACTTTTGATTTATCACCTATATTGCACATATTATAAACCATGGAGCTTTAAAATCTCAACCGTTGGTCTTTTTATCAAGTTACTAATTAACTTAATATTCAGAACTTTATGACTAAAATATATTGTTCATTTAGTTAATCAACTTCTAGATGAGTTTATAAAAATCATCTTATAACATAAGTACATATAACATAAACTTTCATGTAATAAATTGTTTGACCTTGTCATCTTCTATAGACTTTAGGAATAATAAGATGGAAATTAAAATTTTGACACCTCATATTTTTAGGATGTTAAATGTGCATAGAAGAAAGATAGAAAGAAAAAAAGAAAATAAAGTAGAAAATTAGAAATGTGATAAAATATGAAAGAAAATAAAAAAAAATGAGATATGAAAAAAATATAAGAGGAATAATGTGTCTGGAAAATAAAACTATTATGAATCTTATAATAATATTTATGTTCCCCTTCTTTCTCTTAAAGAATCATATGTTGTTTTAAATTTAAATCCCCTTTTAGGGAAATTGATAGTGCATTAATCCGGACCCATATTTTAAATGTAATTTTAGAGCAAACTTAACATGCTATAATTCTGTACCTGAGTGTTCTCTAGAGGGAAGTGCTGAGGACATTAGGATGGCTAGGCATTCGCATTGGCGTTGAAGTATAGCAACCCAACGTTGTGCACCAAACCCCATGCCTGAGCTCAACAAGGGTCTATAGAGCTGGTGGACTTGGCTTTCATCATATTCTGCATGCTCCACCCATGTCACCTGCATACTCATCCAAATCAACCATGTCATATTCATACATCCAATATTACTTTATCATATTGTTGAGTCACTAATTATTGTGTGTCACTAATTTTAAAGATAAAAAGATTACTCATGATAGTATGTGGTTAATTAATTGAGAAAAAGGACAATTGATTTTCTCCAAAACTTTTTGGTTAAGCCGCCATTAGTTATGAAGATGCCATTGCTGATGATAGAAATGTTTGTGAAAAGGTATCTTTCATTATGGAGCTGGAGAAGCAAGTACATAAAATATTGGTACCAGAAAAAGTGATCCGGGTTTTCAGAGGAGCTACGTGCACTAGTGTAAAGGTTCATCGAGATTTGTTATGGCAGCATGGTGAACTCATCCCAAACACTCATAAGAAAAAGACAAAATGTCCAGTCTATGGTCTATCTTGACTCAAATTAAAGGGTATAGGAGTATATATTTTTATTTAACAGACCTATGTATTATAGGATCGGAACCAGGTCATACACAATATCATGAATTAAATAATGCCTTGGGAGGAACAACCAAAGTAGCATAAAAGATTGGAATAGAAACATCATATGAATTCTTTATAGAATCAAAAAAGTAAATTAAAAGCCAAATTGCTTAAAAGGGGTATGCAATTAATGTGTTTCATGTCACAAAAATTTAAGTGACAGAGACTTCTAACAAATAAATTAATGGGTTATCCTATGCAACATGGTGTATTAGTATTATTACTCAAATACATCAATTGCTGAAAACTCAAGTTTGGAATATAATTGAACTCAACAAGGGGTGCAAATTCTGAGAGACTAAAAATATATACATAGGAATCATCACTGACAGAGTGGTTCTACATTAAGTAGTCACTAAACAAGCTGAGTTACTTCGAACAAGGAGCTGGTTTAAGTAACTTGGAAAAGCAAAAGCAAAAGACCCCCATGATTCCTTAGCCTGGTGTTTTGCCCCCAACTTTAAAAATATAGCTCAATTCAGGTACCATGTTGCAGTTACTTGTACCCACTTGTAAAAAATTCAATAAATGTGATGAAAAAATCAAAGCAGGTAAGGTATAGTACGGTTTAGTAGGTGGGCTTATTATATAATAGAAAACTATTCAGAACACAATGTTTGGCAGAATGTAAATCCCTTTTACTGTCTTCAAAAAATTATAAAAGTTGGGATGCTAAAAATGCAGTAAGAACATAAAAACCAGCCATTCCTTAATTTCCCTTCACATCCAATTGACTACAACTAGAAGTAGAACTAGAAAAGAATATTTTACCTTAGAGTAACCATTTGGCATATCTTGCACCAGACAACCAGAAGGAAGTCTCCTACAGTTCACAAAAGTCGGTGCACCAGAAGTTTCTCGGATGGTATCTATTGACACATCTACCACTGCCCATACCCCTTCTGCGTGCTGCTTACAAAACCGTAGAAAATTGACCTCACGAACAGGAACCAAGGGAGAAAGTACTTGAAGTTCAGCATGCATCTGTGAACAAGAGAAAATAAATAAGAAAATCAAAAGGGTAGATAGCTACTAGCTAGAACTATCAACAAATCACGTTACAGTTGTCAGATAGTTGTGTCCTTTAAGTATTTTAACAAAGATTCGATCTCTTAATAGTGTGTACATAAAAGATTTTGTTAAAATAATTAAAACTCATTTCAGTGATCTCTACCTCCGGGAAGGAATTAGTCTTTTACTATCGGATAGGGAATACTCTTTATTAAAAAAAAAAACTACTAGCTAGAACTAAAAACATGTAGAGGAAAAAGGTAACATTTTCTACTTACAAGATGAAGGGCACCATTTCTGGTTCCATTTATTCCATTAGATATGACTTCAGTGGTGGAGGTTCTTGCAATCATACAAGGGAACATTTCTGACCATCGATTCTATGGTAACAAAAAGCAAATCAGTTTAACATATACATAAAATGAGAAAGAAATGGTTTTTAATTGTCACACAAGAACAATAAAGGGTATATATTTAATTGAAAGGGAAAAGAAGTTGGAGGAAAAGTGGATTGGTAGTTGAATGACTTACTGAGTCCATTAAAGTCTCAACAAGGGCCAAGCTGTTAATAATGACCATACCAGTTTCTCTAGAAGCCTCTGAGACAAAACCATTTGGTCTCAAACCAATGCAAGGAGTCATTGTCCTTGTGTATTCCTCTTGGTTGAGAATTTCTCTTCCCCCTTCTAAACTTCTGATCCAAAGAGGCTCCCCAGTTTGAGCCATCTTAACTAACTCATCCATTGCAGATAAAGCTAGCTCTAGAAACATTGATCTTTCCACTGATCTGTCAAAGCCAGTTGTTGTTGGTCTTGTTTGAGGTGGTGGTGACACCATGCCTAAAGGACTTGATATCCCAAAATCAGGACCCAAAGGCAATGTTGAAGGGACACTAGTGTTCAATCCACCAAAACCATTGCTCCCAACTCCAAGCTCTAAACTTGAATTTGGCAATGGAGGGCCAATTGAGCTTGTTAATGAAGGAATGGGGCGACCCAAAAATTTCCCAGCAAGTGCACAAACTCTGTCTAGTTCATCTTTCAATCTAGCGTTCTCAATCCTAAGATGTTGTTCTTCAAGTGAAATTTCACCAATTATAGCTGGACCTCCACAATTTGAACACATGGGATTCCTTATAGCTTCCCTCATAGACATGTTCTCAGCTCTGAGTTTATCATTCTCTTGCCTAAGCAGTGTGTTCTCATGGCGTTCCAATTGAGTCTGATACAAACAATTAACACCACATCAGAGACTCTCAAAATAAAGAAATTCCATGTGAAATTGACTTGGAAAGTGTTGGTACCTTCATTTGTGTTCTTCTATTTTGGAACCAAAACTTCACCTGCCTTGTTTCCAAGCATAGCCTTTTACTCAGTTCAAGCCTTTGCTTCTCATCTGGGTGAGGACACTCCTTGAACAGCCTAAAATTTAAAAAAAAAAAAGTAAATAAATAAATAAACCCCAGAAAAGGAAATACAAAATCTACAAAATTTTATGAAGTATCAAAGAAGGGAGCTTAAAAAAGGTGAAATTTTTTTCCATGAAAAAAGCTATTATACGCTTCAAGTTCTTGTATTTGCTGAGGAGTGTGTCGGTGATAACGCTTTTTTCTTGGTGGATTGTCGGCAGCATCAAAATCATCACCAGAAGCACCATCCATATTATCACTACCAGATCTGCTTTCATGCTCTTCTTCTCTGTTCCTTCTCAAACCATTTTGCTCAAAATTCTCTGGCATTAATCTGTTCACATCCCCTTGTCCATCTATATTTGTTTGCTGTGATTTTCCCCCCAAAGAAAATAAACATGTTAGAAAAAGAAAAACAAGCAAATAGTAACAAAAGGGTATCAAATAAAGAGAAGGGTATCTCACAAGTGCCAGAGAAAGGCCAGGTGAGTTGAACATGGATTTTGCTAAAGTAGGAGTGGCTAAATGTGAGATTGCACTAGAGGGCATTCTATCGTTGCTGATGCTATTGTTGATATTGTTGTTGTTGTATGGAATATCTGCTACGATGCTAGCACCTCCAACACCTTGCTTGTTGTCAAGAAACCCTCCAAAACTCATCAAAGTAGCCACTTTTTCCCTTTGATTTTCTTCTCCCTTGTTTCTTCTTTTGCCAATTTTTAAGCACCCCAGAAACTGTGCTGTTTCAAATTCCTTTGAGAAAACAGTTTCAGGTTCACAGAGCTGTGACTAATGACTCAGCTTCTCAGTGAAAAATCTCGTTGTGTGTTCCATTCATCATCTAATCTAATCTTTCCAAATGAAAAGACACCTCAAGAAATGAATTGGGTTTCTCAGAATCAGCTTTATATACTCGAGTAGGCAATCAAAAACAAATCTTTTCAAACCAATAAATAAAGGAGACAAAAAGATACAGTAAAAAAAATATTCTAACTCTTTTTTTTAATTACTATTATGTTGACAGAAAATAAGATTAAATAAATATATAAACATTTTATTACTGTTGCTTCAGGTCAGTGTGTGCTGTCTGGTTTTCTGCATGTTAACTGCTGAGCTTAACCACACTAATGACTAAACCTTTTAATAAAAAAATTGGAAAATGATATGTAGACACTTATAGGTATATATAGATAATTATAGAGGAGATATAAAATATTCATACAACAATTCATACAACATACTTTTTTTTTTATCTCTTTCTATCATATCACCCATCACATCCCATATTTTTTCTTTTTTTTTTTTCTCTCTTTCTCTCTCTATATTATACATGTTATACATATACAATTAACATTACTCGTTAAAGAGAGGTACAGAAGAAAGAAAAATGATAAATATAATGAATAATGTGATATTTTTAATGTAAAATTACATGTATTGGAGGTAATTATGTTTGAGGCAGATAGGACTTTTATCAATAATAAAGCTTTTTTTTTTAATATTTAACATAATTTCATTCGACTACTTGTTAAACTGGATAAAAAGAAAAAAGATTAATTTTTTTAAAATGTTTAATAAGTGTTTGAATTATTGGGATGTGAATATATCATGGTTGAAAAAATAATTAAAAAATAGAGTAAGAAAACGAAACTCTTCGTAGAGAGAGGGAGAGGGAAAAAAGGTACAGATAAAACGTAACATGTGGACTCTTGAAAGCCTTACAATTACAAATACATGCATCCAAAAAAGGCTAGGTTGACTCTCTACCCTATGATTACACTTTCTCTCTCTTCTTTCATCTTCACTTCCTTGGTCTTTCTTAGTTTTCATTTTTTAACCAGTCCGTGAATGGTTGAAAAACTTGTGGGAGTATAGTACTTTTGAATTTCTTTTTGAGGATATGAAAAAGAAAAATTGAAATGATAAAGGACAGTGTTACAAATGCATGGAGCTTAATTAAGCTTATAATCCTTGAAATCTTTCCTAAACTGTTCTTGGGACTCTCAGTAATTTGACTAAATTATGAGTAACTTAAATCATCACTCATATGGAAACAAAATCATCACGGAAATTTACGTTTCTTTTTTAAATTAAGTATGGGAAACATGGGTCCATTCTCTTTTGTCCATTTCTTCACACATTCATGCATAATCTTACGGGTTTGCTCAAAAGGAAAATGCATAATATTAGGTATAGTACCTGAAAAAAAAAATAAGCACTGTCCCTATGAATTTTTTTCCAGTCAAATTTTTATGAAATTAAAACATTCAAAAGAAGAAAGATTTTAAATTCATCAACTAATTATTCTAACAATCTTTCTGACTATCTTTTTAAAAAAGAAAATATTAAATATATATATATATTTTACTATTCAAGATAATACTTTATTTGTATCTGATATTCTGTTATTATTTTCCATTTAAACTATATTTGGATGAAGAATTTGAAGAGAAATAAAAACTTATTTTTTCTTTCAAAATTAATAGTCCCTTTGTTTATAAGGCATAGTTCACACATACAGATAAGAATGGTTAAAATCAGTTAATTTTATTGGGGTTTTAAAAAATAGTTTAGCTTTCTAGTTTTACTCTTATTTAATATCGTTAACTAATTCCATTATCATTTGATAGTGGGAAAGACATTAAAATTAATAAGGGTAAATCAGAAAAATAGTAATAAATACTATGTTGAAATTTTAAAGTAACTTATAAAAAGGAATACAAGAAACTTCTAGATGATGCCTTGTAAATAGGAACGAATTGAGTATATTTATATGAAATATATATTGTAAAAAAAATATGAGTTAGTTGAAAAGAAAATCAAATACAAATAATATTTAATTAAAATAAAAAAATTGACCATTATTTAAATTTTCCTCTTGACCTTTTAAATATACCAAATGTAATTATACAATTTTTTTTTAACAAGGAAGATAATGAGGTTTATAGAAAAATAAAAAGTTGTGTTTTTTCTTTCAAAATTAATATATTGATTATGAATTATATTATAAAAAAATATAAGTTAGTTGAAAAAAAATCAAATACGGATAATGTTTACTTATAATAAAAAGCCTTAAATATGTTTTTAGTTCCTATAAATATGACTTGTTTTGTTTTTAGTCCCTGTAAAAAATTTTTTGGTTTTTCATCCCTAAAACATTTTCCGTTTGCCATTTTGGTCCCTGCCGTTAACTTTAAGTTTATGTGGCTAACGGAGTGTCACATCAGCCTGCCACATGTGATTTTTCTGCCCAACATAAATTTATTTTTAGTCCCTATAAATATGGTCTTTTTGTTTTTAGTCCCTATAATATATTTTTTTGTTTTTCACCCCAATCACATCCTCATCCAACATCACAGTGTTCTTTTGCTTCTTCTATTGTATTGTTACATTTAAAATTCTTGAACTCCTCGTGTGTTTAAGAAAATAAATTCTTTATATATTTAATTATTTGAAATTTCAAGACATTTGGATTCACTGTATAAAAGGGAAAAAACATGTAACGACATTTTTTTCTGTCTATTGAGTAACAAAATTCTCATTTGATTTATGTCTATTGATGACCTATAACTTGATCTAATTTGTCCTGGGTAACAAAAAAAAAGGCTTGTAATTATAAATGAAGTGAAAAAATTTCAGTCAATAGACAGAAGAAAAAAAAAGAATTATAGAGAAAGAAAGGTCGTTACAGGTTTTTCCCCTTTATACAGTGAACCCAAGTGTGTTGAAATTTCAAATAATTGAATACATAAAAAAAAAATTCTTAAAGCCACGAGGAGTTCCAGAATTTCAAGTGTAATAATGCAGTAGAAGAAGCAAAAGGATACTGTAATGTTTGATGAGGATGAGATTGGGTGAAAAAACCCAAAAAAAAAATTGTAGGGACTAAAAACAAATTAAAAGGATTATATTTTATAAGGACTAAAAATAAATTTAAACTGGACAGAAATAACACATGTGGCACGCTGATGTGGCACTCCGTTAGCCATATAAGCTTAAAGTTAATGGCAGGGACCAAAATGGTAAACGGAAAATTTTTTAGGGATAAAAAACAAAAAAAAAATACAGGGACTAAAAACAAAATGACATATATTTATAGAGACTGAAAACATATTTAAGCCTAATAAAAAATTGACCATTCTTTTAATTTTCTTCTTAACCTTCTAAATATACCAAATGTAATTATACAAACATTTTGTTTGAATCTAGCACCTCATGTTCAACTACTCAAATCCCACCGCTATAACGATCCTAGTAGTGGGTTAATTATACAAACATTTAACAAATCATTAAAAAACATTGATTATAAGAAAATATAATTACACTTGACTAAATTAATATTTTATTTAAATATTTAACATGAAATTTATTACTTTTTCTTAAACCAACTTAACTACCATTTTAATATTTTTAATTAAATAATTTTAAATTTAAAAACCAAAATGTTAAATACTTTTAGAGTTATAAGACATTAAATAAGTTTAATAATTGTTCATTAGTTTCTATATTTTATTTTTTTAGCATGTATTTTAAATTCTGAAATTAACAAAATTCTTTACAGTATTATTTTATTAATTTTCTCTTGCGCCATTAAGTGATAATATTAAGAGATTTTTTTTTTTTGAAAACGATAATATTAAGAGATATATAAGCATAAGAAGTAAAAATTATTATTTTTTGATTTTTTAAAATGTAAACGAAAATATCTTGTCTTACACTCTCCGAATTGGGAAACTATGCTGAACCCAAACTAATATACGAATCAAGAAGCGTGGCCCAATTTAAGGGGATAAAGCTCTTCCAACATTTATTTTTCTTTTCACAAGATTTGAATTTAATTCCTTATTAAAATAAATAAAATTTTGTTGCCACTTGAGCTAACCAATAAAATAAGTATATTGTTAAAGAATGTTAAGATATCAATAAATAGAATTTTTTATTAATTAGGAATCACAATATTCATTGTATTTGTAATAATAAATGTAACGTCCTAAATTTTATTAGGATAAATATTAATTAAATTAAAGAGACTAATTTAGAAAATAATTAATTTAATGGGAAATAAATAATAGGAGTGTCATTATTATTAGTTTTGTTTCGTAAATGTAATTTTAATTGAAAAGAGAATAAGGGGGTGAGAGTGGGCCCAAGCCCAATTAGTATTTCTGTAAGGAGGGGGTAACAGAGCACCCTAATCCTTATTCGTATCATTTGTCAGTAAGTGAAACGCTAAGGAGGGGAGAAAGGGAGTCTCAAGAGAGAACTGCTGAGGAGTGAACGCCAAGAATCCAAGAAATGACTTCCTTGCTGTGATCAAGCTTCGCTTAAGGTACGGTGGGGGAGAGGATATTGCCTGTATATGCATGTAGGGGATGTTTGGATAGTAATTTAAGATGTATAATTCGAATTTATGAATGAATAACTGAGAATGATGATATAATCTGGTGATTGATGATTTATTGTTTGTGTATTGACGAATTATTGAATGAGTAAAGAAGATATTGAACATAATTGAAAAAAATGGTGATTAGGGATTGAGAAATTGGGGTTTTGATGAATGGATGCTATAATCTGTAATAGATTGATGATTTACTGAGTATTGGATGTTATTAATGAGTATGAATGATGTTTAGACGAAAAAGACTGATTAGGGATTGATTGGATGGGTTTAGAGAGGTGAGAAATCGTGAAATCTGCGATCTGCGTCGCGGGTAATCGATTACCAAATGTGGTAATCGATTACCAGAGTGTTCTGGGCAACCCAGAAGCACTGTTTGCTTGCTGGTAATCGATTACAAGGGTGTTGTAATCGATTATCAGAGAGTTTGTTTGCGGGTAATCGATTACCAGAGAGTTTGCTTGTAGGTAATCGATTACAAGGTGGTTGTAATCGATTACCAGAGACCTTGTTTGCGGGCAATCGATTACATAAGTTTGGTAATCGATTACCAGAGTGGATTTTGAGATCCTAACTGTTTGATGATGATTGATGTGTTTGAGAGTACTTTATAATGAGTTTTGTGTTGATGATTAATGATGTTTGATGAGGATTGTGATGCTTATGATGATGAATAATGATGATATTTGATTATGAGTGTGATGATGTATTATGATGATATTTGATGATGAGTGTGATGATGTATAATGATGATGATTGACGATGTTTGATGTTGTTTATGATGACTATGATGATGATGTAAATGATGATAGTGTGTATCACTTATCATGATGATGTTATTGATGATAGTGCATGTCACTTATGATGATGATGTTATTGATGATAGTGCATGTCACTTATGATGATGATGTGAATGATGATAAGTGTAGATCACTTTATTATTATGATGTTTGATGATGAGCATATTAGTGAATGATGATGATGATAAGTGTATATCACTTTATAATGATGATGTCTGATGATGAGCATGTTAATGCATGATAATGATGATTTATGATGATGGTGTATGTCACCTTTTGATGATGATGTTATCTAAGTTGTGCGGGCCCATAGAGGGGGTACAACTTAGGAGAGATGCATTGAGCATATGTGATGAGACCTGAATTGTGCGGGCCCATAGAGGGGTACAATTCGGGAGGTGAACTGAGTTGTGCGGGCCCATAGAGGGGGTACAACTCAGGGGATCAAGATGGGGCGTTCGATGCACGGGCCCATAGAGGGGGTGCAACCTAGGAGTGATTGTACGGGCCCATAGAGGGGGTACAACCTATCGGATAGTGTGTGGTAACACCGGTAGACCACCTTGGTACTAACTAGAGTGATTGACGAGGTGCGCCCGTTGTGTGGAGTTCCAAGTCATGATCTTTGGGTAGATGATGAGAGGAGTATTGATGTTTGATGATAATGAGTATGATGATATATGAATGATGTATGATGATAATGAGTATGATAATATATGAATGATGTATGATGATAATGAGTATAATGATATATGAATGATGTCATGATGATAATGAGTATGATGATATATGAATGATGTTATGATGATAATGAGTATGATGATATATGAATGATGTTACGACGATAATGAGTATGATGATATATGAATGAGATTATGATGATGATGAGCTTGGTGAATGTATAAAGGATATGTCTATGTGTTGTGAATAGGAATGATGGCATGACATGTATATGTTGATATAGAAGATTGATTACATGTTGAGTTTTAGATGAATGTTATTGATTGGTGATTTTAATATATTGATGGTATGATGTAATGATGTTGTGGGTGAGGATGGGTATTCTCTATGTGTATGTATGGGTAGTATTCCTTTTCCTCACCGTATTCTGTGGATATATTTTACAGGTGCTGATGAGGACACAACTGGTGTCGATTATGAATAAAAGGGTATGCTCTGATAGATGTGACATCAGGGTGTGCTTGGGGGTTTTACCATGTTCCTAGATTAGGAGTATTTTTATGAACTTCTGGATGCCTTGTATGGCAGTAGACTAATAGTAGTTCTTTTTATGAATTGGAGATTCCGCTGGTTACTATTTAAATTATATTCGAAAGTTTATTTTCTTTTAATAAAGTCGTTTTCAAATTATGAGATGTTATAAGAGTAATTGTGAACCTTTTTACCTAACGTGAGACTTTCCCTTTTCTAAACTACAATTTCTTAAATATATAAGAGTATGAGGTAGAAGGGTGTCACAATAAATACTACATATTTCAAGAAAAAAAATCTTTTTTTTTTTACATTAGTGCCCTAAGGGCATTCTTTATCATTTTCTATAAATACTAAATAAACTATGCATTACTAGGATGGAGGATAAATAATTTATCTTTCTAACAAAACTTAATTAAACTAATTTATTTAAAATGTAACATTTGATCCCACTAAAAGGGATAAAAAGTCTTAAATATGACTAAACTTTCAACAAAATTGCCTCCAATTGTACAAGCATACATGTGGTTAATACCACAAAAAATGGTAACATTGGATTCAACATTAATAGTATTAAAGAAAGACGTCAAAATGGAACATGGCATTACCAAATACCAATATTGGTTGCTATTATGACTATTCTCTCACATTTCTTAATATTCATTGCATTTATGTTTTAGCATGTTAAAATTATTAACTTATAAATATTTGGCTCATTTTTACTTTATTCTCATATTTATTGTATGCTGATTACAGTTATGCCTTTCCATAGGGAGAATATTTACTCAAAATCTTATATCCTCTTAATAAATCATTTTGACAATTTACCTAATTGCGTAAAAAGGAAAATATATGAGTAAACTAGCAAATCGATCCCTGACCTTTTTAGAGTCATGGTCCCTAAGAAATAGAAAACCCCAATAAAGTCCCTAACTTGCTTTTTCTTTCATTATAGTTCAACTGTGTGTCTTCCATTAATATTTTTACGATGTGTCACGTTTAATGACACTTTGTCACACTGTTTTGTCACTAAAGTGTCCACTATGGCACAAAAATGATGTGATTTTGTCAAATTTATACCTTGAAAAGGCTTCAACTCTAACCGTCGTGTGCTTCCCTACTCTCCCATTTTCTCTTTTCTCCCCCTTTCTTCATTGGAAGGTCTCAACCCCAATGGCGTTATTTCTGTATCCTGATGGCAAATAGTGTGACGCAGTGTCACGAAACATGACACGTCATAAAAAAATTTAACAGGAAACACACAGTTGAACTATTATGGGGTTTCATCTAACTCTCTTCTTCTCAATTTCTTTGGCCTTCCAAGCTTGGGTTTAAAGATAGGAGGTCGGTGGAATGGGCTCCTCTTGTGTCTTTGTCCATTTGTTGAGTCACTAATTAACATTGACCACAATCTTGCCGACACCAATGATCAGAAGTAGGGGTGTTTATATCCGATCCAATTTAGTGTAAACCGCCAAAACCAAAACAAAACTGAAAAATCGAAAATCAAAAACCACAAAAATTGGATTTGTGGTTCCATGCTTCTTAAATGCATCGGTGAATACCTCCTGGCACAAACCAGTGACTCAGTAAGATACAATAAATCCATTTCACTTATATGTCTAACCAACTTATGGATCTCACTTACCCTTGCCCGAATAGCTTCACCCAAAGCCATCATTATCCCATACAATGACCTTATAACATCAGTTGTGTTTTTAGCAGCTTGAGATATGTTTTGTTGCACACTATGAGTGTTGGTGTCATGTTTCTTTCCCTGTGCAAAATTTCTAGTTAGTGTATTTCCACATTTTTTAGAATTATGTAAATTTTCTTCATGTCATTCTTTGCATGTATACCAAGTCTTAATCTTCTTGAAGTTTTTGAACCTCAGGAAGCCTGTGAAGCTGAAGAAGCAACAACAACACTTTTTCTTGGCCTCCCCTAATAGTTAACATAGTTATACGACCATATCATCCTTAGAATAGAACAAATAGTTACATAAAATAATTTAGGAAACCCACTTCCTATTTTTTAGAAACAGTTGCTGGAAGATTTTGGATTGATAAAGCTGGTGCTTGAGAAGCCTGAGTACCAAGTTATTGATCATTTCCATCACTTACATGTTGGTGTCTATACTAGAGGGTTTTTGCATCCCCGAGTATTATGACCATATGGGTGACACTTGCCATATCTTTTTATGGTGTGTGTCATTCTTAGTTTAGTATGGTTTGGGTCTTCATCTAACTCTCTTCTTCTCAATTTCTTTGGCCTTCAAAGCTCAGATTTAAAGACAGGAGGTGGAATGGGCTCCTTTTGTATCTTTGTCCATTTGTTGAGTCACTAATTAACATCGGCCACAATCTCGCCGACACCAATGATTAGAAGTAGGGGTGTTTATATCCAATCCAGTGTAAACCGCCAAATCCAAAACAAAACCGAAAACCACAAAAATCAGAATTTTGTTTTGGATTGGATTGGTTTTTGGATCATATGTTGAAAATCGATCCAATCCAATCGAAACCAAACTTATATTCACATATATTAGTTTGCTCATAAAATAATCATATATTTATACTTGTATACATATATATATTTTTAAATTTCTTATGCTAACATAATTTTTATGATTTTATTATCTAATATCATGTTTATCTATAAATATATCAATTTTAAATTTATTTTCATATTTCATGTCTTTGTTTTATATAATTTTATATTTATATTAATAAATATAAGTTCTAACATAAAACATTTATTATTATTTCATAATTTTATTATTTTTTATATAATATTTATTATCTCTTTTCAAAACTAAAAATCCAATCCAATCTAATCTAATCTAATTTAAATCAGATTGGATTGAATCGGATTTGAAAAATAATCAAAACCGATCAGATGATAAAATTATAAAACCACAATGATCGATTCAGATGATTTTTTACCTGAAAACCGATCCATATTGAACCACGAACACCCCTCATCAGAAAGGCTCTAAGAAACCTAATTTAGCAAAAAAAAAGTAAAAAGGATAGTCATTTTATTAGTGATGATATGTAATCATTAATTTGTTAAGTGATCATTAACTTACATAGCTTACTGTAAAACCCTTGAACCAATTATCATTTACATCCTTCGGGTGTCTTCAACCATGAAGTGCACGGAGCCCGAAACTTGACCAAATGGACAAGCTTAGTGCATCGATGCCCACTACAACAAAAGTCCACCTAGAAAAAATCAAAGTACAAATCATGCTTTAGAAGATGCCATAACCCAGGATGAATGTTTAGGAGATGCTCCTTTTGAAGTTGTAGTTATTTTAAGTGGGCTAATGAAAAGAGTTTTGTAGAAGATTTTAACCTTGGGGGTGAACATGAAGCAAAAATGGATATATATGCCCTTCCCTCAAATATGGACTCTATTTCTATTTTTGCAATTTATTTTTCTGCAAATCTTAAGTGCAAAGTTAGCTTTCTATGTCCCGTGCTTAAATCATACGTCCTCTTATTGTGATTTTATTTTTTGCAGAGAACTTGTCCATCTCATCTAATACAAAATGCTAAAGCATTGGGCATAAAATTATAGGTCTGTTGGCTTGAATATGATTATAAGCGTATTGGGGCCTTGTTATGAAAACAAGCTTCTTAACAGGCTTGCAGACAAGGCCAAATCTTCAAATAGGTCAGACTAAGCCATAAAAAATGGCCCGTGACAGGTAAAAGGCTAGACTCATACTTAAAAATTTTGAGTCAGGCCAGGCTGAGGCTTGCCAAAGCTTTGCCTGGCCTGTTTCCACCCCTATATGTGAAGGGAGTTACTGCATGCCTACATGGGATCCCTACTTTCTCTAAAAATCATGTGAACATGAATGTTTGTTCAGATCTACAATGAATTTGTCTATAAACATACTGTGGGTTACCTTAAACCTCAAATCTCTTGCCTAAGTAGTAAAGTAGTTTTCACTCATCTCTATATATCCCTTCTAGCCTTCTCCAAGTAGCGATGACAAAACGAAATTGGCTCGTTGAGCCAACCCATTGATTTAAACGGGCTGGGTTGAGGATACTCAACCCAACAACCTGGCTGGTATAACTTATTGGAAAAATAGGGTTATGAACATATGTGTTGGGTCGACCCTGTTTGGACCGTTTTTCACTTTTTTGCAATTTTTCTTTTGTTTTTTTGGATGGGCCAACCCGTAAACTCATTGGCCTGTTCAAATATGGGTGAATTGAAATTTTTTGTTCAATTTCTAATTTGGACCAACCCGCTGAGACCTATTTTTTGACGGGTAGGGACACACAAGCCCATATTGCCATCCCTATCTCCAAGATTTAGGCGTTACATTTCCTTGATATTTAGATAAATAATTTCTCTTTTAAAACAGTAAATCTTTCCATTAAATATGTTATAATCCACTAAAACATAGTAATTAGATTGATATGGACAATCTAAATATAGTCATTATATAAATATAAATTTAAAAATATATAAATATTTAAAATTAATAAAAAAATAGTCTAATTGATAGAAAATAGTTTAATGATGATTTCTAATATTGTCCGGTTAAAGAAATTAGTATAAATTAAAAAATTAAAGAAATTAATAATTTCTTTTGATGAATAACTAATTAAAAAATAATTTACTATTGAATTAATTTAATGTAAAAGTTTAGAATTCGCGTTATAGCTAATATGAGAAAGATGCCTTATTTTGTGAAAATGAAAATATGATATGGATTTATAAGAATAAGTGTACACACTATAAGAATTTTGGCTTTAGCGACGATCAAAAGTCATTGTTACGTAGGTGAAACCGTCGCTAATTCATAATTAGCTACGGTCAACTGACCGTTGCTAAAACACTCGTCGTTAATGCAGTAGCGACGACGAATTACGGTCGACGCTGGGTTGCGATGGTCTGGTCATCGCAAAAGCCGACGCTAGATACATGGCTGTCACAACATAGCGTTGTCGTTGGCCGTAGCCAGTCGACACTATGTAGCGACGGTTGTGGCCATCGAAAATCGTAGCGACGTCTTAACCTTCGCTAAACCTATTTGGGTGTAGCATCAGATGTTTTAGCGACGGCTCAGTCAACGCTAATAATTTGATTATTATTTTTAAAAAAATTTTAATTTTTGAATTAAAATGGTATAAAAATGTGGTGAGCGGAAAATAAGATTATTGGGAATTTGGATTCTATATATTAAAGCCCCAAAAAGTAATACACATTAGTATTAATATAATTATACATCATTTTCATCTTCTTGATCTTCATCATCTTCATTATCATCTCAAACATCTTCTTCATCCTCATTTGATGGATTGTCTTTATTCTCATATTCATCACCAACCATTGATTCAGGGACAGGCTGAATTATTGGTTCATATCGATTCTCAGTTAAGCCTGAATTTGTTCAATGTCTACAACTGGTAAAACGGTTGAATTGCCATCAGCCCGACAAGGCACTTCATCCTCAACCCCATCAACTTCAACATGACCGCTTGGTTTTGTTGTGATTGCCACAATCCAACCTCGTAAGTCATTACATAATTCTGGATAAGAGACATAATACACTTATCTTGCTTTTTGTGCAAGAATGAATGGATCATACCAATTATAACTTATACTCTTCTTTACTTCAACAATGTTGTATTGTGGTTGAACTCTCATGCCACTGTTTTTGGTTGGATCAAACCATTCACAATAGAAGAGAGAAATCATGTAACTCAAACCAAGATATATACCCTAATTCATAGATATGGTGGATGATGTCGTAAAAGTCATCTTCACTGCCATCGGTAAGTCCTTTTACATGCACCCTACAAAGTATGTGCTCCATGATTTTACTTTAGAGTTGGGTTCCCAAGCTAATGATTTAACTTCATTGTTGATCACTCCATTTTGCTCATCATGAACCTAATCATAAGAACCATTTAAGATTAATTGAATTTTTATTATTGAGTAACCCATACAAGAAAAGTGGATGATCAAACGTACATAGTTTCTAAACCATGTTGGAAAGACTGCATGTATTCGAGCTGAAGAATCCCGATCATCGATCGAGTGAAATTGTAAGAATAAGCTGAAATGAAACAAATAGTTAATAACTCATTCATTCATAAACCATAAACCCTAAAAATAATAAAATCATTTCCACTTACTCAAGGTATGGTTTAATTTCATCGCAGTTGATTAGTATATGGACATGAACTTCTTTCCATTCATCGTCACTTAACTAGTGATCACTAAACATTCCTGTAGGGCGTCCTGACTTGTTCAACATTGACAATATGGAATAGCCGCATTGAAGTCCAGTATGAGGATCATTCCTCAGTCTAGTGTTTTCCAACAAACTTACGTTTTGAAAATAGTGCAGACAAAAATATGTGGTCTCCTGGTGTAAGTGGAATGAGCATACTGAGCCTTCCACCCTAGCCAAATTACCCACTAATCGTTTCGCATCTCCCATCATTCTAAAAAAACCATAAATTGTTACTCGACTTAGAGTAAAAACAAATTATATTAAGCAATAAAGTCTTATTAACTAACCTTTCAAATGGATACATCCACCGATATTGAACTGGACCCCTGAGTCTTGCTTCCATAGGAAGATGAATAGGCAGGTGCTAAATTGAATCAAAGAATCCCGGTGGAAATATTTTTCCAATTTGCATAGAATGATTGGTATATTTTGTTCCAAGCTAACCACATCATCCATTCTTAATGTATTACAACATAAATCTGGCAATTGGTTTCCACAAAAAATCTGGCAAGGATCGAAATGCAATTGGAAGTAAACACTCCGTGAATACATGACAATCATGACTTTTAATCTCATGCATTGTACCCTTACTAATATCTGCACATTTTGCAAAATTTGAGGCGTAACGACCATCCGACATTTTCAATTCTGAAATCCATTTACAAACCATTTTTGCATCTTTTGGTTCTAAAGTGTAGTTTGCCTTTAGTTTTCCCAACTTTCCATTACCCAAGTCAATCAACTCCAAGTCACCTTGCGCATAGAACACAAACACATTCATCCTTGCCTTTACATTGTCCATGGTTTTACCCGTAACATTCATGACAGTGTTAAAGACATTATCAAAGAAAATTTTCTCTATATGCATGACATCAAGATTATGTCTTAACAAGCTGTCTTTCCAATATGGAAGATCCCAAAATATATTGTGTTTAACCCAATTATGAAATTGTCCATACCCTGACAGTTTGGAACAATTATCATTTGTCACCTTTGGAAAGTCTTGCACAAATTCCCAAATTTGAGGCATGTCAACATACAAGGTGATCCATCATGCTGAGCATTGTTTCTCGTAAACCCTCTTTTACTCCTTCTGAAAGGGTGATCACTTTGCAAGAATCTACGATGACAATCAAACCATGAGTTTTTTCCACTATGCTGCAACGTGAAAACTTTTCTGTCTTCCATATAGTGTGGACATGCTAATTTACCCTTTGTTTGTCATCCAGATAACATTTCATATGCCGGAAAATCATTAATAGTCCACATCAAATATGCATGCATGAGAAAATTTTGTTTCTTGGAAATATCATACGTCAAAACACCATGTCTCCACATCTATTGGAGATCATCAATCAAAGGCTGCAAAAACACATCTATGTTTGATTTTGGATTAGTTGGACCCGGTATTAGACAAGTCAAAAATATATATGGCTTAGTCATGAACATTTCAGGGGGGAGATTATATGGTGTAACAATTACAGGCCAACATGAATACGGTGAAGTCAAAGCTTGAATGTAAGGTGTAAACCCATCAGAACATAACCCCCAATCTTACATTTCTTGGCTCATTTGCAAAATAAGGATACATATTATCAAAGTGTTCCCACGCTTCCCCGTCCGATGGATGACGCAATAAACCAGAAGCATTCTTGTTCTCATGATGCCATCGCATTTGTGCATCGGACTCTAATGACGCATACAATCGCTGCAACCTTGGAATAATTGGCAAATAGAACATCCTCTTCATCGGAACATCTTTGTATCTTCCCTTCCCAACCTTCCGAGGAACAAACCTCGGAGCATTACAAAACTTGCATTCAGTTAAATGGTTATCACCCTTGTAATACAACATGCACCCATTACTACAACAATCAATTTTTCGGCCTTCAAACCTAACTTATACACCAATTTCGTTACTTGATAATAATTTTTTGGAATGCTGCTAGGTTTTGGAGCTACGTCAACTATCATTTGCGTAAAATAATCCAGACACTTTAGTAACATGCCAGTTAGTTTTAGCTGCTAATAGCCTCACAACTATTGATAACGTAGATTCAGTTGCTCCATCATAGATTGGTTGATTTGCAGATAATAACATATCGTAAAACCGTTGGGCATCTGGGTTAGGTTGCTCATGGTCATTATCATGTGTTTCATCATGTATAGGCCTAAATGCTTCACACACCATCTGAGTCATTGAGGCAAACTGAGGTTAATCCACACTTCAACAAATGAGCTCTGACTAATGGTGGGCTCAGAATCTTCTCACAATTACAATTCACACATGGACACCTAATCCCTCCTTCAAACATAAACAAAGGTTGTTCCATAACATTGTTAACAAATTTCGAAACCCCATCGATATACTCATGACTCAATCTCCTAGAAGAATCAATCTTTCTATACATCCATCTACGATCCATTTGTCTACAATTCAACAATTATATAATTTCAGCATAACATTTTCACATATCACAACACAAACACATGCACAATTCTATATTACCAGCACACAACCAGCACCCTTAATAGGGTCTCACCTATTGAGCTCAACCCTATATTAACAAACAACAAACAATTTATACAATACAAACACATGCACAATTTTATATTATTAGCACACAACCATCACCCTTCATAGGGTCTCACCTATTAAGCTCAGCTATCCACTAACAACAATTCATACAATACAAATAGAAATGAAAATTGCATCGGTTTCATCATAGATAGGGGTGAATACAGTACCAATTGGATGGCCACAACAAAGCTTGATCTCCGGCAATGTCCTCCCACGGTGGTTGGCCATCGTCCTCCTCCCACAGTGGTTGTCTCGCAAAAAATAATCGGTTAAATTGAAGGGTTTAGGGAGAGGGAGAGGTTTAAGGAGAAAGATAGCTTGGGGGACAGTGAGGGAGACCTACAGAAGGTGAGGTCGCGGTGGTCGGAGGGGAGAAGAAAGGGAAGTAGATAGATAGGAAGAAGAAAAGAGAAAGAAGAAAGGGGAAGTCGGTCTCGTATATGTTTCAGAACTAGCGTCGGCTTTAGCGATGGCCAAGCCGTCGCTATGTTATTTTTAAAATAGTGATGGCTTGACTGTCACAACTGTCAACCAAGGTTGTCGCTATTAGTTAATTTTTTAATTAAACCCGCGTATAAATTTTCAAATTTGCGATGGAATTTGTGACGGCCACACCGTCGCAAGATTCAATTTTCAGTTAGCAACGCACGGGTCGTCGCAAATATAGAGGAAGCTATCATAAATCTCTTTTTTAGCCTAGCAACGGCCTGGCCGTCGCTAACTTCATCGAAGCTAGGGATAACGTGACCATCACTACGTTTTTCTGAATAATTACTAAATAAAAAACAAAAAATCGTTTTGCGACTGCCTTTGGACGTCGCTAAATTTTCGCGTCTAATAATCGGTTTTCTTGTAGTGATATATCGAGATTATTCGATACTTAGAAATGACAATAAAATTTATTAGTTAGAAAAAATAGAATATAAAGTGAATGACTAATGGCATGTTTGTTTACAATTTTTAAAATTTGTTTTCTATTTTTAAAAATAGAAAATGAAAAACCTGTTTGATAGATAATTTTTAAATACAGTTTTGAAAAGTGTGACTCTTTTTAGTTTTTAAAAACTAAAATTCTGAAACTACTCTAAGATATTTAGAAAACTATTTTTTTAGGTGTCGTTTGGGGTGGTTGCCAGTTTTTGGTTTTTGGTTTCGAAATCCAGATTTGAAAACAAAACGTGTTTTGATAAAATGGGGTTAAAATGGTTTTTACACAAGTTTCAAAACCAATTCCCCTTACTTTTCAAAACAAAAAAAAGTTTTATGTTTTGTGTTTCTGTTTCATTCTTTTGATATTTTCTCTCTCCTATTCCTCTCTCCTCTATTTCTCTCTCATCTCTCCTATGTTTCTCTCCCCTCTCTCCCCTCTCTTTGTTTTCTCTCCTCTCTCCTCTCTCCTCTATTTATCTACTATTTCTCTCTCCCCCTCTCTCTCATGTTTCTCTCTCCTCTCTCCCTCCTCCGTTTCTCTCTCCTCTCTTTATTTCTCTCTCATCTCTCTCCTTTTTCTCTCTCCTCTCTCCTCTATTTCTCTCTCCTTTCTCCTCTATTTCTCTCTCTTCTCTCTCTCCTCTCTCCTATATTTCTCTCTCCCGTTTCTCTCTCCTCTCTCCTTTGTTTATCTCTCATCTCTCTGCTTCTCTTCCCTTTGTTTCTCACTCCTCTCTCCTCTGTTTCTCTCTCCTCTCTCTCTGTTTCTCATTCCTCTCTATCCTATGTTTCTCACTCCTTTCTCCTCTCTCTATTCCTCTCTCATCTCTCTCCTATTTCTCTCTCCTCTCTCTATCATCTCTTTCTCTCTCCTCTCTCCTCTATTTCTCTCTTGTTTCTCTCTCCTCTCTCTCCTCTGCTTCTCTCTCCTCTGTAGATAAATAGTAGAGAAACAGAGGAGAGAGAAATAGTAGAGAAACGGAGGAGAGAGGAGAGAGAAACAATAGAGAAATGGAGGAGAGAGAAATAGGATAGAAACGGAGGAGAGAGGAGAGAGGAGAGAGAGACAGTAGAGAAACAGAGGAAAGAGGAGAGAGAGGAGAGAGAAACAGAGGAGAGAGGAGAAAGAACTGGTGGAGAGAGGAGATAGGAACGGAGGAGAGAGAGAGGAGAGAGAATTATTCTTGTAATGCATAGAACTAAAAAGCGATATTAAAAAGGCTTAAATATCATTTTGGTCCCTACATTTTTCGTGTTTTCATTTTAGTCCCTGCCAACTTTTTTTTTTTTAATTTAGTCCCCACTTTTTCAAATGTATGTTATTTCAGTGCACTTAGGAAGAATCCAAAGCCAAAATGAGACTTCATGTGCCTTTCTGGCAAATGATGTTCATCCATGTTGATCCTCCATGAAGGTTGTCTACCCATAGACACATTCTCTGCAGCTATTGCTTGGGAAAGAAGTTCAGTCCTGTAATCAAAGGATTCAATTTGAAGTTCAGTTTCCATATTTTCCATGCTTGTATTCTAAGCATCTGTGTGTGCTATATATATACAGTCAATGGCACATTAAAGCATGTGGTTACTTTAGCAGTTAATAACTTTTGGTTACCAATAAAGTATAGTTTAACAAAGAAAGCATGGAGAATGCTTGGTTGGTATTATGATGTCAACCATATATTTGTTTGTCTTATAGAAAATGATATCACCTAACACTCTAGGACAAAAAAATTCTTAATAATATTTTTGAAGTTACCTCATTTGACTGCAATGAATTCTCACCTCCTGACAGAGAGAACTTTGCTCACGTCTCCCACTTTGACAAAGTGAGGTTAGGAAGGATAGTTAGTTAACTCCCTTAAAAGAAGGGGCATATTCTTGATTTTAAACTTCTTCATGGATTAAAAGCAGAAGTATGAGAGTGAGAGAAAGGAAGAGAGCACACCCCAAAACATACATATCTGGTTCATTTCGAACCTGAAGAAAATCACCCAGATAAAGGTTTCCATTATTGCATTGGCCTCCAACATTCCATGTTGCTGTGAAGACTTTGATAAAAAAAACAAGCAAATATCTATGATTATTAATATGGTCATAACTATTGTAATAACAGAAAATTATTTAAACAAGAATCTTATAAATACTTGAAATTCTGAAGTGCCTCCCTAGAAGACATAGAAGTTTCTGAGCCTCGATTTTCGATGGATTCTACAAGAAAATTCAAGCTATTATCAAAATCAAAATAATAAACAAGGAAAATTAGAGATTGGACAAAGTGATCATGCCAAGAGGAACTGTTTTAGAATGAAGGTGTACCTGAAACATGTGAATTGTGAATTGTGAAGTGTGGGGTTCTGTTATTGCAAAGACAGAGTATTTTCTGCCTCTATTTAGTTGAACCATAAAGAATTTCAATGGAACTCACCATGGGAATCAACTGAACCTCTTTCCATTGTCCTTCCATTTCTCTCTCATGGTCAAAACTTTTCAAAGAAATGACTGAAATCACATTCAAAAGAATAATTACAAAAATTGCAACATTTAATCAATTTTGTGCAATAAACATTACAAAACCAATACACAGTCAGAGAGAGTTTCCAAACTTTCAGCTTCATGACAGTTCATTAGAGACACAAACACATATAAGAAAAAATCCATATAAGATGTCACTAAAATGAAGACAAACTAAAACAATATATTAAAGAAAAAGAAAAAAAAAAGAAACCTGCTTTTTCCTTTGTTGATTGCTTGGTATCATATCTGAAACTGCTTGTCTATCCTCAAATTCATTGTCCATCTAAATTTTCAATAAAAGGGAAGGGGAAGGAAGATTTGTACATTAGTGGATTTAAAATATTAGATTTCAAAAACTAATGCACAATCACTGATTATTTCCCATTAACTATTCATAAGAAGGAAAAAAAAGGCATCTCAAGGGGTTCACACACAAAAACTAAACATAAACATTACTTGAAAGTTGAAACACATAGGGCATGACCCAAATTGGTGAAGAAGGAAATCAAAAAATGCCCTAGAACTGTTAATACTCAGAGAAAACATTGAGTGCAAAACAATGCAATAAGTATCAATTCTTCCTCATGAATCCAGTACTCCAAAATCACAATCCAAACACAAAATGGCATTCATGAAGAAGCAAATATCAGTTTGAAATTGAGAACATTGCTAAGAAGGGGGAAAATTAAAAACTGAGAACATTGCTGAGAACATTCTCTCATTCAATTACAGAGCTCCCTCTCCCATTAAACTGAAACTAAGGTGAAATCTCATTAGGCTCCTAAGTAATGTGCACCAAAAAATTACATGGAGCTTAACAAGTTAAAACTTAAAACCTAACAGCAGTATACAATTCAAAGGCGAATCAAACCCTAACGAGACAAATTGGGAGGGAAAAATTGGGGAAAAAGCAATTAGACTTATTCAAACAAAGAAGCAATACACACTGTTGATTCCGAAACCGACATTGCAACGACCTTGATCCTCCCGGTGCAGAACTCGAAGATTTCGTGTGTGACCTTTGTGCCTCGGCGCACAGTGATGATTTGCAAAAGCTTCTCTGCATCAATGGCGAGCTTGGCATTAAGGCTAACGGAGAGAAGCGCCTCACCATGGGAAGTCAGAGCCATGGCGGCGAGGATGATGGGAAACGGAGAAGCAAAGGAGAGAGAGCGAAGAAATCTAATAAGGTTTCACGCGTAGAGCTTTGAAAATTGAAAAAAAAAATTGTAGTGACTAGTGAGTGATACCGATAGCATGGGTAATTATCATGTTTTTTTACCGCCAATTTATAATATAGCCATTAAAAAATCACTTTTTCAAGGTTAATATTCATTGACCACAAAAGATTTGAATTAGTTAATAAAACACCGGCAATCAATTTATTGCCACTAAATAATGGTTGCTAAAGATAAATTTTGTTGTAGTGTAATTACACGTACGAGGTTGATAAAAAAAATTTAAATCTGTGAAAATTTTTAGTTTTGACCATAAACACCAGAATTTGAACGGATTCGAGGTTGGAGTAAATTTTTTTACCAAGTTTTTGGATAAGCGTTTGAAAAATTGATTTTGATTTAGCTTGATTTTGTAAAAATGACTTTAATTAAAAAAATTTATAGTTTAGTGATTTATGTTTATAAATTTTTTTCTTGAAAGTAAATTTGTATAGTGAAATTCAGTATAATTTTTTTTTAACTCAAAGTATAAAAGTTGCAATTTTTCACATTGGCCCAGACATGAATTTAAAGTCAAAATAAGTTTCTAATGCAGAACAACCAAACATATTAGTATGGATTTTAATTATATCACATTTACATATTTCTACATGTTTTTTTATGCTCCCCACACCGATTAAAACATGCTAGTAAATTAGCATTTGTTGAACACCGATTAAAACATGCTAGTAAATTAGCATTTGTTGACAATTTGAGAATATATGCACCAACCTGATAATAATAAGAGAAATTAGGGGTGTTAAAGTTGATTGGTCCTCCCCAACCCGTTAAAAACGGGTGGGGCTGGTTGTCCCGCCAATGGAAAGTAGGTTAACATGTGTAACCCACCTTGTTTTGATGGCGGAAAGGCTAGAGGGTTGGTCTGCCCAACCCGTTTAAAAAAGAAAATAAAAAAATAAAAAATTTAAAAATAATTAAAAATAAATTATACACATAGTGGATTTAAATTGTAATAAAATAAAAAATAGTACATTGGCTTTATTTAATGTTTTTCTTTAATTTTAATGAAATAATTACAAATAGATACTAAATATAAAGCATAATAAATAACATTTTTCTAAAAAATGATAAATTTGACGGGTAGGCCACAGGTTGGCTCTCCCGTTGACTCATCAGGTTGGTGGGATAGGCAGGGTGGGTTAGGCTGGTTGGAGGAACCCGACCTATCCTGCCATTTTTTTTGTTGGCTCACCTAGCTCAATTCGTTTGACACCCTTAAGGGAAATACTAGCGAGTGCCTTAAATGCAATTAATTTTATATACGAAATCAATGTCGTGATTCCAATAAAAATCTTCTATTCATTCATTCATTAACTATAGTTTTCTAAAGACAATAGTTAAAAGGATAAAAATAATATTAAAAACTTACTTGAATTATAAAATTGAATTTATATAATTTTATTGATAAAGATGACATGGATTTTAATCTTCTTATTTTTTTAAGATTTCTAATGTTGGTTTTGCCTATGATTTAAGTTAAAATATACTTAATAATTAATTGAGCAAGGAAGAGGATTACCTATCCGTTGGATTCCTCTGCCTCCGGGATGGATTAAACTCAACACGGACGGTGCTTGCTCTACAACGATTGGCTCCGTGGTGTGTGGGGGAGTTGGTAGAGATCATTGGGGTCGATTTGTGGTTGGATTTGCTTCGAAGCTCGGGTCATGCTCTATCATTGAAGTGGAGCTATGGGGAATCCTTCAGGGACTTAGGGTTGCGCAACAGACAGGATGGAATAAGGTGATTGTAGAGTTTGATTCTTCTATTGCTCTGAAGTTCATCACTGACAGCTGCCCCAGCCAACATATTGCTCATGCGTTGGTTAATCAGATTGTGGAGTCATCTAGGAAGATTCCTGAAATTCAATGGCATCACATACTTAGGGAAGGAAATAAATTGGCTGATTTTTTGCAAATAGAGGGTTTGATCTGAGTGAGGGATATAGGACCTTTGAGGTTTTAGCGAATTTTGCTATAAGTAGTTACTGTTTTGATAGTTCTGAACTATAGTCTAGGTTTTCTATAACTTGGCCTTTTTGGCCCATTATCCACCTAAAAAAATACTTAATAATTAATTTGTGAGTCCTTTTATTCAAACAACAATTTATATAATTTACTTTTTTTTCCTAAATTTATTCATCAAATCACCAATAACTCTCACATCTCTATTTTATTTCTATCTTTATTGATTGTACAACTTATTGTAAAAAATGGTTGCACAAATGCAATTTCTTCTAATTTATTAGAAAAGAATATAAATAGGGAATCCCAACAAGTATTTTTTAGAAAATTTACTTGCAAGACCATGTATGTAAAACGAAGTTAACATTTAGTACTTAATTTGTTTTATTTAAGAGTTAAATATGTTTTTGGTCCCTAAAAAAATGATGAAATTTGGTTTTGTCTCTCGTTTATTTATTCATTGGTTTTGGTCCTCCATTTTTTAAAATCACATGCTTTTAGTCCTCTTTATTTGTTGTACTCTGTTAAGTCACTTTCACAGCTTTACAACGACTTTTTCCCAATAAAAATTTACAGAAAATTCTTGCGACTTTTTCTCTAGAAAATTAATGTGTAGTAAATTTCCAAAAAAAACTAATTTTTTTAAAATAAAAATGCTGGTATAAAATATCTTTGCTTTGTTTTAAAAAAATCTATAGTAAATTTCTCTCAAGTTTTAGAATCTAAACAAAATTTTCTTTTAATTTTGAAATCTGTAGGAAAATTCGAAGGAAAATCCATAGAAAAATCTACAAGAAATATTACTATGTCATCACTTAGCGGAATATAACTAACCAGGAGAACTAAAAACATCGGATTTTTAGAAATGGAGAACCAAAACAAAAAATTAAAAATAAAAATAAATGAGGGATGAAAACCAAATTTCGCTATATATATTTTAAGGGATATTTAACCCTTTATTTAATTATCTCTCTCTTTGTGCGTTATCACTATAAATATTGCGGCGAAATTAATTAGTACATTTTCTCCGTTTTTAATAAGCTAAATATAATATTAAAAGAAGTATTCTGACTCATCTACTGTTAAGGGTGTTCGTAGATTGGATTGGACCGGTTTTTGGGGAAAAATTATTCAATCTAATAATTTCAATTTTCTCATTTAATCATCCAATCGATTTTGATTTTTTTTTTCCAAATCCAATCCAATTTTAATTGGTTTGAATTGGATTGGATTTCGGTTTTCCAAATAAACTAAAAAATGAAGTTATGAAAGCGAAATTATGACATCATTGCTTTACCAATTTAAAGCCGAAAAGGTATATATGCTTTGCCAAATTGTTAATGTTTCTTGAACAAATAAGTTATAACTTTAAATACTTAATTAGATATGAGGGTGGATCTCAATTCCATTGCTCATATAACAGTATTCGCTTATGGTACTCAATCTCATAAAAATATGCAATTATCTTATCATATCCTATGACATACAAATTACTTGATGGCTTTCAATCACATAATTGAATGTTATTCGTTAAATATAGTTGCACAATAATAATTTTTTTACATTATCACAGAAAAATAATATCAACAATGATAATATATCAAAATGTTTAGAAAAGTTTGGATTGGATTGGTTCTCACAGACAAATCCAAAATCCAATCCAATCCAATAAAAAAATTTGGTTTCTTTGTGGTTTGCGGTTTTTTTTTGGTTTACGATTATTTTAGTTTGCGATTTTTTGGATCGATTCTTGCGGTTCCAATTGGATTAGATTAATTGGATTTTAATGCTCCTATCTACAATTAGAAAAATAGGAATCTCTAAGCTAACTGTAGTGCTTAATACATTATAAATAATAGACCAACACACCAATTAGAAAAGGAAAAAGATGCTGTCGAAATAAATGAAAATGAAACTAAGTCTAAGATCTCATTTTAATCAAACCCAGCATTAATTCTATTAAATCGAAAGACTGATTTCTAAAAGTTACTAGCAACCAAGTAAACTAAATTATCGCATGGCAAATTAATCAAGAGACTAGCTTGTATACCATATCATTGTATAATTCGTGATAGGTCTCTCTAGGATCAACCATAGTTCAGAATTAATGTTAAAAAGTAGTAATTTAATTTTTTTTGATGATATCCAATTAAATTCTCATTTTATTAATGATTAATATTAAATTGATTTCTATTTACTTTTATAAAATATTAATTAAAATAAATAAAAACTCAAATCGATAGTAATATGTAATGTTGAAGTTTTCTTTTCAACTTTAAATGGATAGATCCTCATGAAACTAGTATATGTTGTATTATAAATTCACATTTTCTTAAATTAAACTCAAATAGTTATATGAACTTTTTACTAAAAAATAAAAATATTCATTTAACTTTAAAAACTTATAAAATAAAAATCAGATCGATTAAATTTTGTTTGATCCATCTAGAATCGTCCTTGCCCGATATCCAACGTAATATTTCTGATTCACACGATAAAGAAAAGATTTCTAATTGCTTGCAATCTACTCAATGGTTTGTTCCTATTTTTGTGCAAGTATGTGGTACACACACTAAACCTCTTTTTAATAGCAAGTTTGGATACGTTATTTGGGGCATTGTTATGTTCACTTAATTTGGTTTATGCAAATTGAATTGGGGTTGCGTATTAATTTAGGCCATTTCATAATTTCTCAAGCGTTCCTTTATCACGTACATTTTGATAGGCATTAGGCAATAATAGAGGATCAAAGGTCAAAACAAACACCAGGAGCACATGTTCATGGCATGGAGTTGGCTTCACGTACAGACCCTTTAAATTTCAAAGGAGGGAAAATCTAGGAAACTTTTTGCTTGGTTTCAGAGACCCTGTGAGTTTCAACGGAGTGAAAATCTAGGGAACTTTTCGTAGAAGACTTTTCAATTATTGATACATCAATGTCATTCATATTTTATATGGACAAGAGACTTTTCTGCTTCTACTATAGTATATATCTTTAGATATTTATGAATCGGTAATGTTGTTTGCACGTAAATCATGTGCATATAGGAACTTTACAGATCAATAGTTGATTGGATATAGAAAAAAGTGTGTGAGAGAGAAAGGAATAAAAAGTAATATTTAAAAATCGGACCGGTAATTAAATCGGTGAACACACTAGTTCACGGTTTAATGATTCAACCGTGGTTGAATCGGTTTTAATTAAATATATTTTTTAATATTATATAACATTTTAATTAATAAAATAACACAAAATTATAAGAAATTAAGAGATATAACGTTGTAAATCAGTATAAATAACATTATTATAAGGTTTGTAAGACAAAAAAATTAATAATGATTGATAAAATAATAGATATTTATTTCTAATCCTCAAATATATGTTTTTATTTATCTTAAAATATTTTAGAATAAATAAAAATTAAAAAAATTAATTTTTTTTTAAAAAATCAGTTCAACTAATTTTTCATCGGCAGATTTTTGATCGGTTCTCACCGATTTTAAGATCTGCCGATTTTCTAGGTTGAACGGACCGGTCACCAATTCGATTGATCGAACCGACTGATCTAGTCTAGTTTTTTAAACAATGATAAAAAGTACACGGTCATGACTAGATAGTGTGAATTTGTAATAATTTTTGTAACTTTAATTTTAACACACTCATTTCTAGCTAGTTATTATACTCCATTGTATACTTCATTTTCTTTTTATTTCTTTTTATTTTCTTATCATTCATGCAACAATTATATATATATATATATATATATATATATATCACATTTCTCATTTTCTATCTCTTTATTTTATTTTTTCTATCCCATTCAACAATTAGCTAGAAAAAAGAATGTTTCATGTTTAAAACTTAAGTGTTGGTAGTATATGGAAGATTCTTTTTTCTAATTTTGTTTTAGTCTCTCTCTCTATATATATATTTAAAAAACATTGTTGTTTATGAACTTTTACAGGGAAGATCGGTGTAGACGTACCTTATTAAGTGTACAATGAGTCAATGAGAATGTATGTATTTGGTTTTGTTCTTTAAACACACTTGGAAATTAATTATGCTTTCACACTTGAAAAATTATATGAAAAATGTGACAAATTATTTGATTAGAAAAAAAAAAAGAAAAAGTAAGTATAAAAAGATGTATGGTGTGACAAAAATAAAAATCAAACACACACAATGTATATTCTCATCAAATTAAGCAACAAATTATGTTTATCAATAAAAAAACAACAAATTATCATTTCTCCATTTAGGAGGTTGGTAATTCATGTTACTCCCTCCGTTTCTTTTCAATAGTCGTTTTAGAGTATAAAATTTGTTTCTAAATAAGTGTTGTTTCCATATACCAAGGCAACAATAAATGTTAATTTTCCAACTTACCCTCTTCCAAATTTATTAAAATAATGGAGTATTTATTGCATATGACTAGAAATGGTGGAGAACTTTAAATGCTTTAATGAGAGAGAGAAAGAGTATATTTGTAAACAATGGAGCTAAAAAGACACATTTATTGCATTCCTTAATCTATGTACAAAAACCTTAAACGACAGATAAAAAGAAACGGAGGGAGTAACAGATTTTCTAGAGTGTGTGTTTAGTTATTAATTAATTAGCACTGGTTTTAATGCATGATAATACAAAGGCAACCAGGTGGAATGGGAGAAGGGAAATAAAAACTAAGAGATAGTAAATTCTTGATTGAAAACTCAAACCAATTCAATTTTGTTGAAGAAATATATAATTCTCATATATATAACTTCTATTCAAGGAAAAAATAACACATTATTTAAATTTAGATTAAGCGTGTGTTTGGTTGTGATTATTTATAGAAATAATTATTTTTTCTAAAATAATCACTTTAAAATTTTTCAACGTTTTTATTTGAGATTTTAAAAATAAGCAAAATATATTTTTAAAAATAGTAGAATTATTTTTTTTTTGTGCAATATCACAGGTATTCTCCATGGGAGGTAATCTTGTTTAAGCCGGGTAGGACCTCTACGGGCGGTGTAGATATTAGAGAAGCGCATGGATAGAGAGAAGAGAGAAAGGATGAATAGAAAATACTGAATATTATTGAAAGATTAAGTTATCAGATTACAAGCACTAGATAGACTAATGTAGAGAAGGAGGCAACAACTAAAAGGATACAAACTAACTGAACAAAACAGAATGACGGAAAAAAGTTATGCAACTAATTTACAGTTTCCATATCCCCTTCCCCCAAACTCAGAGGTAGTGAAACAATTAAACCCTGAGTTTGGATAAAAAATTTGAAAAAGCAGGAAAATCCAAGGGCTTTGTGAGAATGTCTGCAGTTTGTTCTGCAGCTGGAATGTGATGTACTCCAATTTCCTTTTGTTGAACTTTATCTTTGACAAAAAATAAGTCTATATCAAAGTGCTTGGTTTTTTAGTGTAAAATTGGACTGGCTGTGAGGAGAACAACACTTAAGTTGTCACAAAGAACCAAATGTTTGACTGTCATAGGTATGTATAAATTATGCGGCAAATTAAAACTAACTCAATACTATCACTAGTTAAGTTGAAACAACCCTTTACCAATTGATCAACGTGCTCTAATAAAAAAAATATGTATATTACTTCTCAGAATAGAATAATCAAATGAATTAGCTATAGAGAGAATATTAAAAAGCACTTTTTGTGATTATAACCAAACAAAAATTAGCTTCTGATTTAAAAAAAGCTAAAAATAACTAAATCACTTTTATTTACACAATATAAGAATCACTTTTTAAAAAAAAAAAATTAAACAAATGGGTCCTAAATTATGTGCTGTGGCATACAGCTTCTTAGGTACCACGCACGTCCTATATATGTTTAGTGCTACTCGATTATGTAAAAATCACATTACTTTAAATTCACAATTAAAAAAAAATCAATCCAACAAAATAAATTGGTAAACATTCAACCAAGCATGCACATCATTCCATGGATGGTCCTAGAAAGGACTTTCCATATATCTTGTGTATGCATATATGAATGTAACGTGTTTCGTGTCATTTAGTTGTATACGTATGAATCGAGTTTGACCTACCAATAATAAGCGGTGTGTGAAAGGAGAACAAAAGGAGGCAGAAAATTGAAATTGAATTGGTTTAGACCGAGAAAGAGATTGCTCAGCAAATCATCATCCTATTTTGTTTAGACCCATGTTTGCCCATTTAGTTGTTCTGCTTCATGTGGCATGGACTAGCTACTTGCATTCAAAATTGCACATGCTGTGTTTGGTCACTGGCAAATGAATAAATGCATATATATCAAAAGTTATGGCTAGCCAGTTAACTTAATTGAGCATACATCATTTATTGGTGGTTACATATACACACACATATAGTTCATGGTTATTAGTTATTACTAATAATTAATATGTCAAGTACTCCTTTCAATATTACTTTTGGGTCTTAAATATTTCAAGTTTGTTAATACAAGAACTAAGAAAGCATTTTTTTTAATATATAGCATGGAATATAAGCAAAATAAGCTCACTTAACTAAATTAATTATCTTCAGGAATATACTAAATAATATACTAAATGTCCTGATTAGCTATAAGAGTTGTTCCAGTTTAGCTCTGAGGGAGAGATTTGTTACCTATAAAGATTTTATTTGACTCTGCTGTGAAGGAATATATATGTCGTCCTGTACCAAATACTTAAAATTAAATCATATTATTATATACAAAGATGTGAGTTTAATTTTTTTAATTTAATCACAATATTAATTTATCTATATTATATAAATTTAATTAAAACATGATATAGTTATCTTTTTTTGTTCCTATCAAAGTTGGAAGAGAGAAAAACGTGTACAAGTACAACAAATACATTTTGCTTAAGATTCTACACTGTGGACCATATATAATTTATGCTTGACCATAATGTTATTTGAGGGAATTACTTAGAGCTAGCTAGGTTTCTGTAAATTTTTTTACCTATAAAAAAATTAAGAAATAATTTCTTAAATAACACAATAATCCGTCATGATATGTGGTCCAACAATTTGAATCTTCTTTTTCCTATTAACCAGCTCTGCTGTATGGTTTATGCATGTTGACTTTGGGACATTTATTTACTAGTTGTCTTCATTGCTGTGAAGCAAGAAATTATGTAACCGAAAATAGGATTTCTATTATTCGTGTAAGGACCAGAGATGAGGATTTAATTAATTATAAATGAGTTGTGGTTGAGTTGGGAACGGTGGGAAGAGCTCCTGAATTTGATCCCTGCTAAACACACTCTTAGGAAGGAGTGATGAGTCTTAATTAGGACTAAGCCCGAATAGGATTGACTCTAGTAATAGAAAAAAAAATGAATTATAAGCAGATATTGCATGTGTACTAAAATTTAGAAGAAGAGGACATGAAATTTTATTAGTAGGTTGCAGCAAACGGACATCACTGCAACTGCGACATCTCATAAAGTCAAGACAATATATAACTTCGCGATTTTATTAATTACTCAATTGGTGAAGATGAAGTTTTCAATCAAAATCGATCATGTCAGTGCTGCCAAATAATAACACAACCACTTGAAATCGTGATTCTTCTCCTACCTAGGCTATGTATCTCTTATTCGTTTCCCTTGTTATGTGGACATTGACAAAACAAATATATATCCGCCGATTTTTTATACTCTTCATTGCTCATTTTCTTCAACGAGTAATGTAGTTAGCACAACCACAGTTGTATATAAAATAAAAGACTATGCTCCACTTACACACAGAATTATATTTCATATACTCTACAAGCACGGGATATACTTAGAAAAAGAATCCTAAAATGACAATTAATTAAATCTAGAATTAGTATATTGCATGCACATGAGTTTATTAAAAAAAACAGATTTAATATATAGCCTTGAGGCTTGAAGAATTTAGAGGTGAGTGTGATTATAATAAATTTTGTAGAAATATTCTTGCATTATCAATATGAAAAGGTTAATTTAATGCTTCACATTGACCTCATATATGAACATTCCTTTTTTATTTATTTATATTGGTCCTTGCTAACAATAGCCTTTAATATGTTTTATTAAATACTTATAATTACTTAAAAATTATTATTAAATGATTTTTATATTTTTAATATAATAAATGTTTTCTTTTTATTAAATATTTTATATTCTATACTTGTGTTCTCTCTATTTATTATTTTTAAGGATCATTTTAGGTGATGGCATAAAGATTTAAAAAATAATAACATAATTGTTTATATTTTTTTCATAATATATCCTTAATTTATCTCTTTATGCCATCACCTAACATCCAACCATGCAATTTTGATATTGCATGCAACACAGTTTCCCCGTTTCCATTAATTTGCAAAAGTCCAGATAGTTGTCGTGCCATATATAGCGTTCACTTCCATAGAAGGCCCAACAAATTCATCTATTATATTGCATTTGATCACCACTCAAAAAAAAAAAAAAAAACAGAAGTTTCTAAAACATAAAATACCTAACTCTTTTATAGGATGCTTTTAACAATTGAAATGAGGTTAAGTTAGTTAATAATATAAATTAATTAATAATTTATATTAGTTTTTTAAAATTACCAAGTAGAGAGAGAAGTATGATTATTCATATCTTCCCTGTCCTTAAAGAAAAAGATTTCAATAAATTAAATTGTATTCAATTAATTAACAAAAAAATATTTTTAAATAATTAAAGTTATTTTTATGAAAAAATAATTAATATATGGTTGACAATTTAAATAAGGACTTACAAAAAAGGATAAGACAACTTTTTCTTTTATCTAAAAAAAGTCTTATATAATAAAGGAGCAAGGTATAGTATATACACAAACAAGACATATATAATGACTAGAAATGCCTTAATTTAATTTGACATGGTACATATAACTTCAAAACTGGTATGAAACATGAAGCAAATGAACAAATAAAGGTGGAACGACAGCTGAAGAAGGTGTGGGTCTGTGGTTGGTTATGACAAGCTGTGCATGCTAGCTAGTTGGAAAATTCAAACTTCAAAGGCCAAAATTAAGAATGCGTCATTGTCATGTGGCGCGCGGCACTGAAATATAGGAAGGAGAGGGAGGTGGCTCGAGGGGCAGTTTACCATTTGAAGACCCGCAATCCCACGTGGCCTTTCACACTTACATTCCTTTTAATTTGTTCAATTAATTAATTAATTCCTTCATGCAATGCTGGTATATACTTGGACTTGACTATTGTAAAGGTGAAAGAGAGACAGAGATTAAGGTTATATATGTATGGTCTATATGGATATATTTTGAGAACTATGGCTAGGAGAGGAAGGACCACAAAGAAATTAAGCTTTTTGATTGATTAGGTTTAGGTGCGTGTGTGTTTGCATTTATGTATGGCAAATTTCGTGTTCCAGCACATTCACAACTATTTTGTTCTGGATTGAGTTTGTTTGGCAAGACCAATAAACCAACTACTAGTTTATAAGCTAGTTTGGTTGACAAAAGTATTGGTAAGTTACTTCGAAGTAGCTTATTTTAAGAGTTTTTAACTTATAAGCTACTACAAACTATTTCACCTAGCTTCTAACTTGTAATTTGTAGCTTATTTAATTTTCATCCATCACTATCCCTTATATTTTAATACATTTCTCTTACTATGCTTAATTTCTTTTTTTTTTTACCTATTTTTACTTATTTTCATTTTCACTGACAAAAACCTTTTAATTTCTTTTTACCTATTATATTACTTATATAATAAGTAATTTAAAAAATTACGAATTAATTAAATTGTTAATTTCTTTTTATTATTTTATGAAATTATTTTTATATTATACTGTTTATTTGATCAATTTCACTATTTATTTTAATTTTTAATTAAATATTTTATCACTAAAAAATTTAATAAGAATTTAATTATTTTTAAAAAATCTAAAATTTTAATTACATAATAATATATTTTTGTTTGAAAAACACAAATAGAATTTATATAATAAAACTTATATAGTTATGTCCTTTTATGTCATTTTACATTTATCAACTAGCTTATTAGCTAGTTCTACCAAACACTTCTAATTCAATAAGATAATTTATCAGCTCTGAGCTTATAAATTATGAGTTTTTCAGCTAACAACTAACTTATCAGCTAATTTTACCAGACACATCATTTTATATTCGAGCCTATTCTTGGTGCCCCACAATTCTCATGTTTTTCACCTTCTAACCCTGCTGCCTCCTAGAGCCACTCTCCGCCTCTTTAATTTATTCAACGGATCATATAATATATATATATATATATATACTAGTAGGATAATATAATCCTATCAAATTATTTACTACTATTATTACTATATCATTGTTCAACATTAATTTGCTTGTATTTGAAACAACAAACAGTGGCTCAAACTTTGCGTCAGAATTTCTTTGAATCATGGGGCGACGTCATTGCATTCTTAATTAGAATGTACTCCCCCCGTCCCTATTTATAAGACCCCTTCTAGAAGAATTGGATGTCTTTTAATATAAGACCATTTGCAGATTAGGTAAATTAATTATTTTTTTCCATATTTTCCCTTCATTAATATTCAACTATTTTTATTCCTCATATATTGATGAGTGTGAATAATTAATGAAGTTTTAAACATATGTTCAACTACCCCATTGGAAAGTGAACTTTTGAGTCTTCCACCATGTCACCATTAATGTTTCTAAAATATTGTGACTTTTAAATAGGGGTATATTTGGAATGCTATTATGTTTTTTAAAAGACCAATACATTAACCAACTTTTCTTAAACTGTGTGAAACGGTTAAGAGGGTCTTATAATAAGGGACGGAGGGAGTATGTACCACTCCCTCCGTCCCTAATTATAAGACCCCTTCTAGAAGAATTGGGTATCCCTTAATATAAGACCCTTTACAAATTTTAGATAAATTTGACATTTTTTCCATTTTTGTCCTTCATTAATGTTTAACTTTTTTAATTCCCCATATATTGATTAGTGTGAATAATTAATGAAGTTTTAACCTCATGTTAACTAAACCAATGAAATTTGACTTTTTGAGTCTTCCACTATGTAACAATTAATGTTCATACAATATAGTGATCTTTAAATAAGGGTATATTTGGAAAGCTATAAATTTTTTTAAAAGACCAATGTATTAACTAGCTTTTCTTAAACTGTGTGAAACGGTTGAAAGGGTATTATAATAAGGGTCGGAGGGAGGATAATATTATACTTCGTAATATTTTAAGGTCAATTACACATACATTAAATCATGTGAAAACCACATAATTAATGACCACAATGGATATATTATATTATATGTATAACAAATAGCTATTGAGGCCCAATGTATCCATAAAGAATTATTAAATATTAATTTTCAACTAAATATAAATAGAGGTAAAAATAGATTAGGTCATTTGTTGGTGGTCTACATACGGCCTAGCCTATATCAATCATATATCATATCAGACCAATTTAGTAATTAAATAAATCATATCAAAACTTTTAAAGGCCTATAAAGCTAAGTCATCAAATTTCATATCAACCAATAAACTTTTAAACCTATATATTGGACTAGTAAAAAAATATAAATGAAATAATAATATTTTTTTATATCGCTATTATTATTATAAAAATTCTTATTATAATGTCTTATAATTAGATATATTTGCTTACTTAAGTAAATAAGTATATCTTTTATATAAAAGATTTTGGCCTATGGCTATATATGTTTGGTAAAATAGATAATAAATTAGTTTATAGTTGAAAAGTTAATTTTGAGCTGAAATATTATAAGCTAATTTATTGAATCAAAATTAGAGGTGTTTGATAAAGTTAATTACTAAAGTAACTAATAAATTCAAAATGACTTTAAAAAAACATATTTACATGATATTTTTATAATTATAATTTTATTTAATAAATACATATATTTTTTTTATAATTCTAATTCGATATTTTTTTAAATAAAAAATATTCAATTTTTAGTTACGCTAATTTCTTGTTTCAATTATTTTTTTTTTATATTAACATATCCTAAGACTATTATTTATTTATTTATTTATTTTTATTAAGTGTGTTTAATTTGAAAATAGTTTAGGAGAATTTTTAAGATAACTATGAGGGATATATAAAATGAGTTTAATTTTATTAAAATATTAAAGGTAAAAATAGAGAAAGAAAAAATAATAAATCATAAGTTATAAGCTAAAACGCTACTTGACATAGCATATAGAAAAACACCATAAGCTACTAAAATAAGTTCATTTATCAAACAACCTATAGCCTGATCAATATTTTCTTTTCTAAACATACTTTTAATTCTATTCCAATATATGTTTATGACAAATGTCTTATTATAAAGCATACTTTAAGCCTTAAAATAATAGTCTATACCATGTAAATAGGTTAAGCTCATGTCATAGATACAGAGGTATATATAAGCCAAACTCAAACCTTAAAAAGTCTGCCGGGAGTAATTAGCCTATTTCCACTCGTACAAAAGAAGGTAGAAAAGATTATAGTACATTTTTTTGGGTGGACTTATCAAGAAAAATTAAATCAACCAAATACAACAAGTTAAGTACTTAGAAGAGTGTGAAAAATAATTGCATTCATGTAAATGTGGTGAAATTAATTATAGGGTCGGATCATTACTCCCCCTGGTTCTTTTTAAGTGTCGTTTAAGGTTTTTGCACATAACCAACAGGGGTTGGTTCAAGTGGTACATGCTTGATTCCCCTTAAGCAAGGTTTCAGGTTCGAGTCTTGTGGATGGAAAAAATCCCCTTAAACAAAAAAAAAGGTTTTTTGCACATAGATTAAGGAATGCAATAAGTGTGTCTTTTTAGCTCCATTGTTTACAAATATACCCTTTCTCTCTCATTAAAGCATTTAAAACTCTCAACCATTTCTAGTAATGTGCAATAAATACTCCACCATTTAATAAATTTGAAAGAGGGTAAAGTTGAAAAATTAACATTTATTATTGCCTTGGTACGTAAAAATAACACTTATTTAGAAACAAATTTTAGACTCTAAAATGAAACTTAAAAAGAACCGGAGGGAGTAATTAAGTGTATAGTCCATCAAATTATAATGGCCTACTATTGTTTTCCACGTGTACTATCTAACAGCATATAGCAATTTTAAAATGAATTCACCCAAAAATATGAAGTTATGTTAAAAAAAGATATTAAAGATTTAATTAAAAATTATTTAAAAATCCCTAAATTTTAAGAATTTTTTAATGAAAAGCTGAGAATTCCTTTTTTATAATAGCACAAAGATGTGTGGAAAGGAGCAGTTCATGAAATTCCTTTCTCTAGTCTTCATTCCATGAAATTCTTGAGAAAGAAATGATGTTGTTAGTTAAATGTTGCTAATTAAAGTGGACTTTTTTTTTTTTTTTTTTGCTTTTAGGAATTATCTTTGATCTTTGAAACCTTTTATATTCATATAGATTGAATCAAGTGGTACATGCTTGATTCCCCTTAAGCAAGGTTTCGGGTTCGAGTCTTGTGGATGGAAAAAATCCCCTTAAACAAAAAAAAAGGTTTTTTGCACATAGATTAAGGAATGCAATAAGTGTGTCTTTTTAGCTCCATTGTTTACAAATATACCCTTTCTCTCTCATTAAAGCATTTAAAACTCTCAACCATTTCTAGTAATGTGCAATAAATACTCCACCATTTAATAAATTTGAAAGAGGGTAAAGTTGAAAAATTAACATTTATTATTGTCTTGGTACGTAAAAATAACACTTATTTAGAAACAAATTTTAGACTCTAAAATGAAACTTAAAAAGAACCGGAGGGAGTAATTAAGTGTATAGTCCATCAAATTATAATGGCCTACTATTGTTTTCCACGTGTACTATCTAACAGCATATAGCAATTTTAAAATGAATTCACCCAAAAATATGAAGTTATGTTAAAAAAAGATATTAAAGATTTAATTAAAAATTATTTAAAAATCCCTAAATTTTAAGAATTTTTTAATGAAAAGCTGAGAATTCCTTTTTTATAATAGCACAAAGATGTGTGGAAAGGAGCAGTTCATGAAATTCCTTTCTCTAGTCTTCATTCCATGAAATTCTTGAGAAAGAAATGATGTTGTTAGTTAAATGTTGCTAATTAAAGTGGACTTTTTTTTTTTTTTTTGCTTTTAGGAATTATCTTTGATCTTTGAAACCTTTTATATTCATATAGATTGAAACGCATATTCGAGACTCCTAGGTTTACGAGGATGATACCATGTAATCAATTAATTCATATCTTAAAGGCTAATAAAATTTAAAAAAATATACAAATTAAAACAGTTAGAATTTTATTGAAACTTTTGTCTAAGTAATTATTGATATATATATATATATATAATATTGACTTTTAATGAAATAAATTCTGTCACTTTATTAGCTTATTCAAGAGTTTTAACAAATTTTGACTGAATTTTATTATTCAAGAGTCTCAACCAATTTTGACTGAGTTTTATGTAATTTATTTTCAGACTGAATAGTAAAGTCAGAATTTTCATCCTATGGATTCAGCTATCTAGCTAGGATGTAATGGTTATCCTTATCAGCTTTAATTTCTGGTACCCAGTTTGTAAGGCACTGATCGGCATAGCAACAATCACGGTGTCAATGAAAGCAATCCCAATTGTTGGATCGATGCATGACATCTAACTTTTAATTTGAGAAGTCAAACGTTCTGTGATGCACATTGTATCAATGGCCCAAGTACTTCAAAAAGAATTTATATTTATGTTGCTATATAAGAGACTAAAGGAAGTCAACATTCTTGAAGGCTATATATAGAACTGGTTTTTTTTTTTTCTATTTTGTTTTTTTAGTAAAATTTAGTTTTGGTCCTTCATTTATTTTTTCATTGGTTTTGATCCTCTATTTTTTAAAATCATGTGATTTTAGTCCTTATCATTAGTTATATTCTACTAAGTGATAACGTAACAATATTTGTAGATTTTGCTATGTATTTTCTTTCAAATTTTCTAATTACAGATTTCAAAATTTAAATGAAATTTTGCTCAGATTCTAGCTTGTGAAAAATTTATTATAGATTTTTTTTAAACAAAGCACGAAACTTTTATAGCAACATTCTTTATGTAAAAAATTTGTTATTTTTTTTTGAAAATTTATTACAAATGATTTTTCTAGAGAAAAATCATAAAAAAAATTTCTATGATTTTTACCCGGAAGAAGTCGTAACGAAGATGCGAAAGTGACTTAACGGAGTATATATAGTTAACAAAGATGACAAAAAACCTTTGATTTTAAAAATTGGAGGACCAAAACTAATAAAAAAATAAATGAGGGACCAAAATCAAATTCCACTATGTGTTTGGCAAAACTAGCTGATAAGCTAGCTGGTAGCTAATAAGCTAGCTTCTAGCTGATAAGCTCCTAGCTTATAAGCTCTGAGCTGATAAGCTAACTTATTGAATTAGAAGTGTTCAGTAAAACTAGCTGATAAGCTAGTTGGTAAATGTAAAATGACATAAAAGGACATAACTACATAAGTTTTATTATATAAATTCTATTTGTGTTTTCCAGACAAAAATATATTATTATGTAATTATATTTTTAGATTTTTTTAAAAAATAATTAAATTCTTATTAAACCTTTTAATAATAAAACTTTTAATTAAAATAAATAGTATAATAGTTTCATAAAATTATGAAAAGAAAATAGTAATTTAGTTAATTCATAATATTTTTAAATTACTTATCATATGGGTAATAATAGATAAAAAGAAATTGAAAGGTTTTTATCATTAAAATTAAAAATAGATAAAAGAAATTAAAGATAATAAATGAAATGTATTAAAATATAAGAGATAGTGATGGAGGAAAATTAAATAAGCCACAAGGTATAAGCTAGAAGCTAGGTGAAGTAGCTTGTAGCTTATAAACTAGAAGCTCCTAAAATAAGCTACTTTGAAGTACTTTACCAAACACTTTTGTGTTGGTCAAACTAGCTTATAAGCTAGTCAAATAAGCTAGTAGCTAGCTTATTGGCCTTGTCAAACACACTCTATATTTCTGGGGACAAAAACATATTTACTCCTTTTTTTTTTTATTAGATTCTGTTTTAATTACCATTAAAATAGTATTCAAAGTATTTTCACTATAGGACCTTCGGAACCAATAAGAAAGAGGAATAGAAAATAAATAAATATTTTATCAAAAATGTTAACTTCGTTATAAAAAATAATTACAAGTAAATATCTTAATTAATTGAGTTGGATTTTTCTTTATTCAGGACTTTTAAGTCATCGATGAAGGAGTGGCAATTGGACCCAATATGCTTTAACTTTTCTATAATACTAGGAGAAAAAGAGGTGAAGTGCACAACAAAATGATAAAATCGATTGTGGTATATTTTTTTAAGAACATAAAAATACTTTATGACAAAGTAGTCAAAATATCATTATATTGGCTGCTATCCATCTTTGCTAACTTATCAGCAAAGGAGTTCCTCCCTATTAATATCCTACAGACTCATAATTCACTTTAAGAGATAAAGCATCAAATAAATTGAAAAGAAAAAGCAATTTCCAAGGCCGTTTTTACATTAATAAACCATCCAATTGCAAGAAAGTCGATTTCTATTACGGTACTTGAAAAGTGGAATTCCTCACAGAATAATAAAGCTTGAACAATGACTTTTACCTCAACTTTATAAAATCAAGCTCTTGACCGATTTATTTTTCCAACGAACTAATGTTTTAAAAATTTAACTGGTGAAGGCACTAATTCACCGTTGAATAAAAATGACAATTGGACCTAGACCCAGTGGTTACTCGCAAAAATTACTCATAATGTGTAGGGTAATTACTCACCAAATGGGTTTGGATCTGGGTATGAGTAATTACCCGCATTTTTTAATGGGTGCGGGTACGGGTACTATGGTACCCTATGCTACCCATACCCGCACATATATAATATATATAATTAATGTAATTTATATACATATGATTAATTATATATATATATGTTTATATTATTAATTACTATTTTTCCTAAAAAAATTAATGTTAATATATATTATAGTCACAAAAAAATATTAATATATATTACTAATTTAATTAATTTAATGTTGGAAGAATGCCATTATTTGTGGAACACGTTTAGAATTAGTTGTTTGTTTTCTAGTATTTTTAATAAACCTATTCTTCAGGGATAGGATTCTTAGTTGATTTATCCTTCCGTAGAAATAGCCATGATATAGTCATGGGTCCTTCTTTTACTCTTTATTCTGTTTCTGTATTGGCTATATAAAGTCATTCATTTCATTGAATAAATTCAAGCTTAAGAGCTACAATTAGTACTGATATCATCTAATCTTAACAGTGGCATCAGAGCCCACACAAGGGCCTGATACTTAGAAAGCATAAGGGAGAAGAGCTGAGTGAAACACATGGCTGACGACAATAGCTTCCTCAGTATTCCGAAGTTTGATGGAGACTATGATCACTGGTCCATGCTAATGGAAAACTTGCTGAGGTCAAAGGAGTACTGGAGCGTGGTGGAGCAAGGCTATGAAGAACCTAAAACATTGTCGTCACTCACAGCAGCAGAACGACGAACCTTGGAGGAGCAAAAGTTAAAGGACTTGAGGGCAAAGAATAATCTATTTCAATCTATTGACAAGAATATTTTGAAAACAATCACCAACAAAGCCACCTCCAAAGCACTCTGGGATTCGATGAAACAAAAATATCAGGGGAATGCTCGAGTTAAACGAGCTCAACTCCAAAGGCTACGCAGAGAGTTTGAAATTCTAGAAATGCAAAATGGTGAATGCGTGAATGATTATATCTCTAGAGTCATGATAATAGCAAATGACATGAGAGGAGCAGGAGAGATCATGGAGGATGGTCATATTGTTGAGAAGATTATGCGCACATTATCTGACCAATACAATTATATTGTATGCTCAATTGAAGAATCCAAAGATATCAATGAGAAGACAGTAGATGAGTTGCACAGTTCATTGCTTATACATGAACACAAGATAAAACGGAAGGAAGTGACTGAACAAGCATTGAAGGTTACAAGAGACAGTTATGCTCTACGAGCCGATGAACAATTCAGTAACAGAGGCAGAGGCGTGGTGGATACAGAGGCAGAGGCAGAGGCAGATCATTCGACAAATCCACAATTGAGTGCTATCGATGTCACAAGATGGGACATTTCCAGTATGAATGTCCCACTTATGCTAATTATGCAGAACACACAGAGCTGGACGAAGGAGAAGAGATGCTGCTTATGTCATATGTGGAAATGCAAGGAGCCACACGAGATGAAATATGGTTTCTGGACTCTAGATGTAGTAATCACATGAGTGGAGACAGGAAATGGTTCACCGAGCTTGATCAATCATTCAGACACAGTGTTAAGCTGGGAAATGACTCCAAATTGGATGTCATGGGAAAAGGCAGCATTCGAATGAAAATAGATGGACGAGTTGTGGTCATCACAGAGGTATTTTACATTCTTGATCTCAAATCGAACCTGCTTAGCATTGGCCAACTTCAAGAACGAAATCTAACCATACTGATTAAGAACGGATGTTGTAGCATCTATCATGATATTAAAGGTCTGATCATACAAACTACGATATCTGCAAATTGTATGTTTGTGCTTTTGGCATCTATTCCCTCTGTCTCTACTAATATATCAAAAGCATCATGTTTCAATGTAACCTCTGAAAATGTCACAAGCTTGTGGCATCAAAGGTTTGGCCATCTTAACATGAAAGGATTGCGGACTCTTGCCTATAGGAAGATGGTTCACGACCTGCCCATATTGAAGAATCAATCCAAGTTGTGCACCATATGTATGACAGGAAAGTAGAAACGTGATCCTTTTCAAAAGAAAAGCACTTGGAGAGCATCCATACCTCTACAACTCATTCACTCAGACATATGTGGTGCAATTACTCCTGAATCTCACAGTCATAAGAGGTATATCATTACTTTTATAGATGATTATACCCGAAAAATGTGGTCCTATTTTTTACATGCCAAGTCCGAAGCTTTTGATACATTCAAAAGGTTCAGGTCATCAGTTGAGAAAACAACAAGATACAGCATAGTCTGTTTGCGCACCGATAGAGGTGGAGAGTTCACTTCATCAGAATTCAATGACTATTGTAGCACAAATGGAATTGCAAGACAACTCACTGCTGCCTACTCACCACAGCAGAACGGAGTTGCAAAAAGAAGAAATCGAACCTTGATGAATATGGTGAGATGTATGCTTGCAGCACGAGATGTTCCAAAGGAGTTTTGGCCGGAAGCAGCAAACCTGGCCACTCATGTTCTGAATAGATGCCCAACCTCAACCTTGCCAAACATGACACCTGAAGAAGCCTGGAGAGAGAGAAAACCATCAGTGGAACACCTCAAGGTGTTTGGATGCATAGGACATGTTCATGTTCCTGATGTCACAAGGAAGAAGCTGGATGACAAGAGCATCAAGTGCGTGTACATGGGAGTCAGTGAAGAATCCAAGGCTTTCCGAATGTATGATCCAGAAACAAAGAAGATTATCATCAGCCGAGATGTAGTTTTTGATGAAATGGAAAAGTGGGATTGGAAGAATTCAGGAGAGACTAATTCTCTTGATCTTATGTGCGAAGAAAATGAAGATTCAGAAGCTGAAAATCAAGCAGATAATTACAGGAAAGAAGTTATAGGAGATGAGAGAATCAATGTCCCTGAAAGGAAAAGAAGGCCGCCAGTGTGGATGAGAGACTATGAGTCTGGAGCCGGATTGTCAGAAGAGGAAGAAGAAGGAGTGGAGCAACTCACCAAGGAGATGCAACAACTTGCTATGTTTGTATCAAATGATCCCACCACCTTTGAGGAAGCAGCCAAAAGTCAGGTATGGAGGGATGCAATGGAGTCTAAGATTGCAGCAATTGAGAAAAATGGTACATGGGAACTAACAGATCTACCACCAGGAGCAAAGAAGATTGGTGTTAAGTGGGTATTTAAGACCAAGATAAACAAAAAAGGAGAAGTAGACAAATGTAAAGCTCGTCTTATAGCAAAGGGGTATGCTCAACAAGCTGGAATTGATTACACTGAGGTATTTGCACCTGTGGCTAGATGGGATACCATTCGACTAACGTTGTCCATTGCAGCTAGTCGAGGATGGAAAGTTTATCAACTCAATGTCAAGAGTGCTTTCCTGCACGGAGAGATATCAGAGGAAGTGTATGTGGAACAACCGAAGGGATATGAGGTGACAGGCAAAGAAGACAAAGTGTATAGACTAAAGAAAGCTCTCTATGGGCTTAAACAGGCTCCTCGAGCATGGTTTAGCAAGATAGAATCATACTTTGTCAAGGAAGGTTTTGAAAGAAGCACGTGTGATCACACTCTGTTTACAAAGAAGGAAGGGGGAACAGATGTTCTTATTGTGAATTTGTATGTAGATGACCTCATCTTTATAGGAAGCAGTGGGAAAATGTTTGAAGAATTCAAGAGCTCAATGAAAAGGGAATTTGAGATGACTGATCTGGGATGCATGAGATATTTTCTTGGTGTGGAAGTCACACAAACTCCAAATGGAATTTTTATTTGTCAGAGGAAGTATGCTAACGAAGTACTGGAAAGATTTGGTTTACAAAATTGCTCATTTGTCAAAAATCCAATCGTTCCCGGGTGCAAGCTCACAAAGGATACTGGAGGGGTGAGGGTTTATGCTACCACATATAAGCAAATGGTGGGAAGTCTTATGTACTTAACTACCACTAGGCCGGATCTGATGTATGTTGTGAGTTTGGTGGCTCGTTTCATGGAAGCTCCAACGATAATCCATCAACAAGCTGTGAAAAGGGTCCTGCGCTATTTGAGAGGAACCACTGAACTGGGGCTGTTTTACAAAAGAGAAGGAGGTGAGAATTTGGTAGCTTTCTGTGATAGTGACTATGCCGGAGACCTTGAAGACCGAAAGAATACCTCAGGGTATGTTTTTAAGATGTCAAATGGATTAGTTGCTTGGAGTTCTAAGAAGCAACCCTTGGTGTGACTTTCCACCACTGAGGCCGAATTTATTTCCGCAGCAGCTTGTGCTGCTCAAAGCATTTGGATGATGCGTGTACTTGAGAGTTTGGGGATCAAGCAAAGTAAGTGCATTATTTTCTGTGATAATAGTTCAACAATTAAACTTTCAAAGAATCCCGTTATGCATGGTAAGAGTAAGCATATCCATGTTCGATTTCACTTTCTACGGGAGTTGACAAATCAAGGAGAAGTTGAATTAGTACACTGTGGTACCAAGGAACAGCTAGCTGACATCATGACCAAGGCCTTGAAACTGGAAGTATTCGTAAAATTGAGAGAAAGACTTGGAATGTGCAGCATTGAAGGGATAAACTGACTGTGTTTACTTAAATAACAGTTCGATTTAGGGGAGGGTTTGTTGGAAGAGTGCCATTATTTGTGGAACACGTTTAGAATTAGTTGTTTGTTTTCTAGTATTTTTAATAAACCTATTCTTCAGGGATATGATTCTTAGTTGATTTATCCTTCCGTAGAAATAGCCATGATATAGTCATGGGTCCTTCTTTTACTCTTTATTCTGTTTCTGTATTGGCTATATAAAGTCATTCATTTCATTGAATAAATTCAAGCTTAAGAGCTACAATTAGTACTGATATCATCTAATCTTAACATTTAAATGTTATAATTTTATCCTAAACAATAAAATAGTAAAACATGAACTAATTTCCATTTTCCCTTTCATTGTTTTAATCTCTCATCCACTTCCACATACCATAGTTGTTTTATAGGTTAAACTTGGATTATCTATGAATTATTTTTCATTTATTTTTAATTAATTTTCATCTTGTAATAAATTTATTATTTTTATAGTTAACAAATGTGCGGGTAATGGGTACGGGTACTTGAGTACCTAACGGGTAAGGGTACGAGTATTAGAATCATTACCCACGTGGGTATGGGTCCGGGTCCGGGTATTTTTTAAAAGCGCGGGTATGGGGACGAGTACTATAGTACCCTACCCAAACCCTACCCATTGTCATCCCTACCATTAAATGTTTAAACTGTAGTCGAACCGATATTAATTAAATATATATTTTTAATATTATACTAGAATGGTACCCGTGCAAATGCACGGGCGGCGTCAAATTACGAGTAATGTTTATTTTTTCATGTATTACTAATTTTTTTATAAAATTAATTTAATGTATAATCATATAGATCAATTAGAAGAATGTAAAGAATATGTTAATGTTATCATGATATTTATAGAAAATAATAATCAATACATTACTAATATATATAATCATAAATTAATATATTGATATTTGATATCTCATAACCCAATCACTTTAAACTTATACAAAATATATGAAAAAAAAAACCTGCTGGGAGAGTTAACTCCACCATGATTTTGATTTTCACAACAGAAGCAAGACTACTTCTCGTGTAAAATACTCGTGGTTCATAAAAAAAATACTCTAAACCTATAATTGAAATTTTGACTTAACTCATAAAATAATAATTTTATTCTAGTAAATGAAAATAATATAAATATAAATTTTATAATTCTAATTAAAAAATATGTTCATGAGAAATCATAATCAATACATCATAAATATAATTATAAATTTAAATTATATTGAGATTTGAGATCTCACATCCCAATAATTTAAAACCTATATAAAGTGTATAGAAAAGACTTTTGTTGGGAGAGTTTAGGGTTTACGGTAAATAGATAAATAAAATATATAAAAGAGATAATAAGTGAAAATATTAATGAATAAAAATAAATAGATAACTCATATATTGGAAAAATATATTAAATTTAATGTAAATACATATTTATTATATTTCTTAACCTGTGTTTTTATAAAATGAAATAGATTAATGGGAACAAATAATGAGAGAACATATTTTAATATAATAACAATAAAAAAAGGAAAGTGTGATAAAAAAATAAAAAAAGAAAAAGCGGCAAGAACATGACTCTTTCCCATGAAGAATATTTATGGTTCATAAAAAATTCACTTTATTAGAGAGTGAAAAAAATTAAAAGAAACAGAAATAAAAAAACGTAACACATGTTTTGAGAAAACAATGTTACAACAGAGTAAATAGGTAGAAGTAAATAAATAAATAAAATAGATATTAAAAATAATGAATAAAATAGAAGACGAAAATAGTAGTAAATAGTATTAACCTAAAAATTATTCTCTACTTGACTTGGTGCTTCAAGAAGAGATAATTACGGAAGTTCAATATTGGAAATCATCGAAGGAAGGCTATGTTTATTTGCTGACAGTGGTAGAGAAAGAAGAAAAGGGCAAAATAAGGACCATACTCATATTTGTGAGCAAAAAGAAAGAAAATGAAAAAAAATCATAAAATTGAATAAATAAATCATTCAATTGAAAGAAAAGCACAAAACAACATACCGTGAACAGGAAACAAAACACAAATGAAACTGACGCGTGGATACACTGATTTAATTATAATATAGATAACAGTTTAATTAATAAAATAAAATAAAATTATAAGAAATTATGATATATAAAGTTATAAATGAGTATAAATAACATTATTATAAATTTTATAAAATAAAAAAATTAAAAATAATTGATAAAATAATAGATATATGTGTAATCCTTAAATATATGTCTTTTTTCTTAAAAGTACTTTAGATTAAATAAAATTAAAAATTTGAATTTTAAGAAGAAAGAAAATGAGCTTTTGACTTATTTTTTGGGTTAAGTGGATCGGTAGTTACTATCCGATCCGATTCTTAAAATCATGCTACAAACCCAATACATTCCCTTTATTTATAATCGATTTTTTATGGGTGTGACAAAAAAATTAATTTCTTTCTTATTTCTCTCTTTAATCAAATAACCATGCATACTATTTCTCTTATATTTTACATGTACTATTATCTCTTATGTTTTATATGTTGGGTATTATTTTTGTATCATCTTCTAATCTAATCAATTATTTTAAACGGTGGTTGAATTAATATATTTACATCAGGTTCGTGAAATCGATCAAGTCAATCAATAATATGGGTGTGTATTATAAAATTATACATATAAGGTGTGTGTCAGTGTGTATGCGGAGAATTATACATATATATAATTAAGTGTATAAATAGCTAGGTGCATAAAATAAAAAATGTGTGTACAGTGGGTGTATTGCAATATCAATGCAGTCTAACATTGAATGGAGGAGAAAAGGGTTAATTAAGGGTCCACCTGATGAGCTTTCTGGTACATCAAAGTCCCCACCCTCACAATTGAATGCAATTATGCATGTACTACTACTCACTCACCCACCCATCTCTCATTCATTTCACACAACACAATAATAGTAAAAGATAAGAGTTTAGGTTTATTATTACACCCAAGCTTGTAACACGGCCTCTGCCTCCAACCATATTGTCATGCATGCAATTTTTTTAACTATATATGGATGATTTGTTTTAATATATATATTGAATTAATTGTGTATGTTTTAATAATTTTATTTTATTTAAATTTTAAAATATTTATGTAATGTACGGATGCAAATTACTATATACTTTATTTATGATGCAACATAAATCACTTGAATCTGTACTCTACTCGTCTGTGGTATTAAGCTGTGTAAATAGGTTGAATGGTGTATATATTCACCACAACCTGCCATGAGAAGCCATTATGATTCCAGTGTTCAGTGATTTTTTTTCTTTTTATTTTTTCGTGGTGGTCTTATGTGTTCACAAATATAGAGGCAGCTATAACCTGCTACCAACTAAGTTGCAGGATCATGTTTCCCAGAGGTATTTGGAAGATTATAAACGAGGTAAAACCAAGCATTTCATTCTAAGTAATGTTTTTCTTATAAAATATATTCACTTGATGTTGAATAATTATTTTTTTTTAAATCAAAATATTTTTCATGCGAGATAATTCTACTCGAGTTGGTAGGATCTTTATGGGTGATAAAACTTTTTCAATCCAAGTATTTAACGTAACTACATATCCATGACTCGAACTCAAAACCAAACAATCGATCCAAGCCGGACATGCAGGCGTAAATAATCTTTATCTTTATATATATAAAAGTAAGGTAGTGAAAGTGGCAAATGAAATCTAAAGTAAGGACACAATAGTAAATTCCTTTAAGCGAAACTTCTAAAAATAGAAAGTATCTTTAACATTTTAAATAATTAATTTTATGCATCACCATCAATTAACTATAGTTATAATTATATTAAAGTAAATATGACTATAAAAATAAAAAAATATGATAATAACAAATATAAATAATAATAATAATAATAATAATAATTTAAAGTATGTCTAATAATTTAAAAAATAAAAAATAATAAGAAATTTAAAACATTCTCAAACACTTTAAAAACTAATTTATAATTATGTTCACTGTAATTATAGTTATTTTTGTATAAAAAAATCAATATTATTTAAAGCTCATTTTAACAATTTTAATATTAAAAAGGAAAGGTTTATAATATAAATAAAAATATAATACGGAATTTAAAACATAATAAAATAATTTCATAAAGGTAAAACTTTATTGTAAAAAAATAAAAATATAATATAAAATTTGAAATATGGTCAAACACTTAAAAATTATTTGTTATCGCGCCCTTATTTTAGATTTCATTTGTCACTTTCACTACATTAATTTTATATATATAAAGATAAAGATAAAGATAGAGATAAATATTATAATAACAGTAATTGTATTAATTATTTAATTATAGTTATCTTTATTATATCAAACATCAATATTAAAGCCAATTTTAACCATCAATATTAAAAAAAAGTTTATAACATAAATAAAAATGTACAACTTTAAGTGTAAGTGTGTCAAAAAATGTAATACTAAATTTGAAACATGTTGAAACACTTAACAAATGTACAACTTTTGTTATAATAATTATAGTAAATTATTATATCAAAATATCAAATATCAGTATTAAATATTATAATAACAGTAATTATATTAATTATTTAATTATAGTTACCTTTATTATATCAAACATCAATATTAAAGTCAATTTTAACAATCAATATTAAAAAAAAGGTTTATAACATGAATAAAAATGTATAACTTTAATTGTAAGTGTGTCAAAAAATGTAATATGAAATTTGAAAAATACTCAAACGTTTAAAAAATGTACAACTTTTGTTATAATAATTATAGTAAATTAGTATATCAAAATATCAAATATCAGTATTAAAGGTCATTTTAATAGTTTAAATATATTAAAAACTGGTTTATAAGATAAATAAAAATATACTATGAAGTTTAAAATAGTATTAAAAAATATTTTATAATTATGTTAATAGTAATTATAATAATTATTTAATTAGTGTTCTTTTGTGGGTTTCCTATTTTTGTTTAATGGGTCTTTGTGACCATGGATCAAGAACAACGTTTCTTCATACTTTGCAAATGTCAAATTCCCAACTAAATATTTGAAATAAATTAAATTGTGATTGGTTATGACCATCTTCATTTGGTTATTGAGTTTTTGTTTTTTTTTTAAATTTCATTGTTGACAATGATAAATGAAAGATTGAAAATGTTGCAGAATTTCTTTAATTGGTGACTTATCTTTGTATGTGTTGTAACAACTTAGTTGTTTTGCAAAATTTCACTTGATAGAAAAATTAAAATTTGATTTGGTTATGGGTAAAACTAGCTAGCAAAGTTTTTAAGTGGTTGATGAACTGAGCAATGCTTATAACCCATAAAATTTTAGTTATATTCAATTGTATTGCCAAATGCGAGCATATATAAGTTGGCAAGAAAATTATTGGTGTTTAGAAAAATATATTATAATTCGGTCTATTTGAATTTAAACCTTAAAATAAAATAATGAACGTTACGTCCCAAAACAATTCCAAAAATCTTAAAGTTTTATCTTATATAAGAGGCATTCTTGGAGCACTAGAAAGAATACTCTAAAAGTCAATTCATGTTTTTTTCATCATGTATGTACTAGAGGCATTCCATAAGCAATAAAAAAATCTCACTAAGGGGTCATTCCATAAGAATTAGAGATAATGGTATATTGTATGATTTTTTTATTATAGATCAGATAACAAATCAAATCAAATAAAATCTTTTCAAATAAATAAAAAGATATAAAAGACTACAAGATATAAGAGTGTGTTACGAATAAAAGATGTAATCATTTAATTTAACACAATTTGATAAATGGGAATGGGGAATATTAATCATAAGTGAATCTCTTTGAAGAAAATTTCGTTCTGTATGAAAGGGGGTAAGAGAGCGAAGGTTTAAAAAATTGGTCAATTTAATGGATATGTACAAAAAATTTAAATATGATTTCTATGAAATAAGAGCTGGTGGAGAGTATGATTGAAAATGGTGGTGAGACATATTTTCAGTTAGATAATAAATGGGTTAGTGGGAGCAATTATAAGAGAAATATTTATCAATTAACCTTTAGTTATCCCATTAAAAATGTAATATATAAAAAAAATCTTTGACAAACTACAAAAAATAATAATAGTTCCTTTTTTAAAAATGTACTTTTGAAACTTTTAGAATGTTTAAATAATCATTTTTTTTAGAAAATATTATGTAATCAATAAATTAAAATAATTTTAAAAGTACTGTAGTATTTAACTTCTTTTATAAATATAATTTAAAATAGGATTGAACGAATATACACGGAAAATTTAAAAAAGTTTACATGTTGGGATGGAATAAAGGAATAAAGGGAAGTAGCTTGAGTTTGTTAGGATATATTGTGCAAATGAAAAATTGAGGCAAGGATAAGATAAAAGATGTATAGAGAAAAATAATCATTCACGTTAATATGTAATTTTAAACTTTCATATATTATGAATTCTATTTATTAAAAAATTATTATATGTATTTTTTTTGTCAAATAATTATTGTATGTCTAATACGACAAAAATGCCCCGTGCGTAGCATGGGTACACGACTAGTTTAATTAAAAGGGATAAATTTAAAATTTAGATTTAACTTAATTTAAAATATAAATTTTGAGCTCGATTTATTTCACTTATTCATAACTTATATATGTATTTTAATTTTTTAAAAGTTTATAAAGTTCATTAAATAGTATATAAAGTAAAAGGAATAAAAATGGTAAAAAGATATTGAAATGTAAAAGTTAGATAATTACGTAGAGCTGATAAATTGGGGCAAGCCCATCGGATTCGAAATTCCCCGTTAAATTGTATGCTTTTTTATTTTTAAAATTTGAGCTTGAATTATATCGACTTTTATTAAAATAGCGGACTTAGCTCACAAAATTCACTAAAAAGACCAGGTTTAGCTCGTATTTTGTTGGGTTTTGACACCATTTTTTGAGTCTGAATTAAATATGGACTTTTTTAGCCCGACTCATTATAGCCTGTAGCCTGCAATCGGGCTTGATAGCTCATTTTTCCACCTCTATAATTACGGAAGCTTTCTGTTAGAACCTTACTATTTGGAAAACTTTTAAGGAATAAAGGAAAAGGAATAACTACCCACGTTTGTAAGAAATTCACCATTCACTTTTAGTTTAATGCTTACGAGCAAGAACTAGAGCCAGCAAAATGAGCGAAGTAGATCGGGCTGGCCCACAAAAGCCCGTAAATTAAAATGTAGAGCTCAAACCTTTATTTTAGAAGTCCGACTAACTCTCAGACTTTTTAGCCCCGACCCGATAAAGCCTGTTACTCACAAAAGGTCTAGTCCACAAAACCCGAAAAAAAATCGGCTTACCCGCAAAAACCCATTACCCGCACCGGGTCGGGCCGAATAACTCGAATTATCAGCTCTACCAAGAACATAACACAAGCCAACTTCTTGTCCAAGGGATATTTTACAACTAAGTACAAAATTTAATAATATTAACCAAATGAAAATGGGATTGGGACTGATTCAAAACTATTTTCCAATAATTGTCAACTTTTTTTTATGTTAACCACAAGTATCCCCTATTACCAGGGGCAATCCTGTTCAAAGTTTAGTCACAATTAAGGCTACTCATCCCTCCATAGCTAAGACTATTTAATAGGGAATGAACCTGATAGCTCTTCCCAAAATCTCAGCCCGCGTTGTTAAGTGCTAGCTAAACCACAACTCTTTATTTTTTTTAATGATTGCCATCTGAAAATTGCATATTTCTGCTACTCGATTGTTGATATTGGGCCATTTAAATTTTAACAGGCCATTCTTTTCCTATCCTTTTTTTTCCTAATCCCACCCCCCTTTTATTTTTATATTTTAACCAATTTTTATACTAACCCTCTCATTAATAAGCAAACCCTACCTCCCTCATCCTAAACCCATCCGAAAAACTCCACTCGCTTCCTGTCCCAAACCCCTCCCATACTCCCACTTTTGTAAAATGAAGAAAGTGAGAGCGAAAGTGGTGGTGGTGTTTGAGAGAGAGAGAGAGTAATGGTGGCGTGAGGTGTGTAAGAGAGAGCGAGAAAGTGGTGGTGGTGTGAGGTGCAAGAGTGAAATAATAAACTTTGGGTTGGAGAATCTAGCATCATTTAGAGACGAAAATTTTCATGGAAACTTTCAAAAATTAGTTTCCATAACTTGTGATAGTTTAGAGATGAATTTTTTTCATCTCTAATGATTGAAAAATTTCATGGCAAAATCTTACACTTCTAGACATTAATTTTTGGAAGCAATTTTTTTAATATAGTTATGAAAATTAATTTCCATAAATTTTGACAATTTACCTCTTAAAATTAATTTTCGAAAGTATTTTTAACAAGTATACTTTCAAAAATTAATTTCTAGATGGAGAAAATTTTGATTAAATTTGCTTCCAAAAAGTAATTCCAGAAGTGAAGGGGGTATTTAAAAAAAACTAAAAGGTGAGGGGTGAGAATAGAAAAAGGGGGTGAGAAAAGAAATTCCCAACTTAAATACATACAAGATTTTACTAACATGTGATGTTTGTTATTCCCACCTCTTTTTGCTATTCTCACCCCAATATATCTTTTAAAAGATATTTCCCAAACTACCCTCACCCCTCACCCTTTCCCCTTCCCCTTCCCTTTCCCCTTCACCATCACCCCCACCCTCACTCTAACATCCTGAATTTTACTAGGATAAATATTAATTAAATCAAATAAATAAGGAAAAGAAATAATTAATTAAATAGGAAATAAATAATAGGACTACTATTATTATTAGTTTTATTTCGTAAAGATAATTTTAATTTAAAAGAGGATAAGGGTGGAGAGTGGGCTCAAACCCAATTAGGCATTCTAGTAAGGAGGGGTTAACAGATCACCCTAATCCTTATTCGTATGATCTTCAGAGAGCGAAACGCTAAGGAGGGGAGAAACTGTGTCTCAAGGGAGAGTGGTTGTGGACTAAGCTTCAAGAATCGAAGAAAGACTTCCTTGCTGTAATCAAGCTTCGTTTAAGGTACGGTGAGGGAGAGGGTACTGCTTGTATATGCATGTAGAGGTGCTTGGGTAGTAGCCTAAGAGTATAATTGTATGGATGTATGTATATCTGTGAATGAATGATATAGACTATTGATTTATGATTGATTGGATGTATATTAATGATTTATTGGGTGAGATTAAAGATGATATTGAGAATGATGAAAAAGGGATGATTAGGGATTTGAGGATTGGGGGTTTGATGAATTGGTTGTATAATCTGTAAAAGATTATTATTTTGTTGAGTTTCGGATGATATTAATGATTATGAATGATGTTTAATCGAAATGGATTTATTAGAGATTGATTGGAAGGGTTTAGAGATGTTAGAAATCATGAAATCTGCGATCTGTGTCGCGGGAAATCGATTACCGGGTGTGGTAATCGATTACCAGGGTGTTCTGGGCAACCCAGGAGTGCCGTTTGTTACTGGTAATCGATTACAGGTTTGTGGTAATCGATTACCAGAGAGTTTGTTTTCAGGTAATCGATTACAGGTGTGTTGTAATCGATTACTAGAGTGTTTGGTCGCAGGTAATCGATTACAAGGTGGTTGTAATCGATTACCAGAGACGTTGTTTGCAGGTAATCGATTACTGGAGGTTGGTAATCGATTACCAGAGTGGAATTTGAGAGCCTAAGTGCTTAATGATACTTGATATGCTTGATGATTATTTGGAATGCATGTGGTTGGTGAACATGCCATGTAATTGATGTTATTTGGAATGCATGTGGTTGGTGAACATGCTATGTAATTGATGTTATTTGGAATGCATGTGGTTGGTGAACATGCTATGTAATTGATATTATTTGGAATGCATGTGGTTGGTGAACATGCGATATAATAAATAATGATGTTACTTGAGTTGTGCGGGCCCATAGAGGGGGTACATTTCAGGAGGTGAACTGCGTTGTGCGGGCCCATAGAGGGGGTACAACTCAGGGGATCAAGATGGGGCGTTCGATGCACGGGCCCATAGAGGGGGTGCAACCTAGGAGTGATTGTACTGGCCCATAGAGGGGGTGCAACCTAGGGTTGAATGTCGTTGTGCGGGCCCAACGAGGGGGTACAACCTATCGGTTTGTGTGGTGATGCCGATAGACTATCTTGGTAATAACTAGAGTGATTGACGAGGTGCACCCATTGTGTGGAGTTCCAAGTCATGATCTTTGGGTAGGTGATGCGATGAGCTTTGGAGCATATGATAAGTTGGAATACTCAACGATGGAATTGAGTTATATAATAACGAATTTTGGTGCATATGATAATTTGGAATACTCAACGATGGAATTGAGTCATATAATAATGAGTTTTGGTGTATACATGTTGGATGTATATGTGTAATACCTGATGTGATATTGAATTATAAATGATGTTAAGAGTATTAATGATGAATGAATATTATGTGAGTATGTGAGTCCTTTGGTGAATGATGGTATGAACTTTATATGTTGATATAGATGAATGGCTATATGCTGAGTTTTAGATGAATATTATTTGATGGATTGTGTGATGTTTTGGTATGAGGTATGATGAATGATGATGTTGTGGGTGAGGATAAGGTAGCCTCCTATGTGTATGTATGAGTAGCATTCTTTTCCTCACCGTATACTGTGGATATTATTTTTACAGGTGTTGATGATGACACGATTGGTGTCGTGTTTGATTAAAGTAAATGTGCTCTGATAGATGTGACATCAGGGTATGACTTGGGGATCCTTATTATGTTACTAGTTAGGCAGATTCTTGTGAACTATTTTGGATGCCTTGCACGACAAGTAGGATAATTAGTATTTTTATTTCTTTGGAGATTCCGCTGCATGAGTATTGGATTACATTTGAAGTTTTATTTCGTTTTAATTTAATTGTCTTTCGAACTAAAGAGATTTTTAAAAGAGAATTTGTGAACCTTTTACCCGTCATGGGACATTATCTTTTCTACTTTTCAATTTATTAAACATATAAGAGTATGGGGTAGAAGGGTATCACATTAGTTGGTATCAGAGCAGGTCGGTTCATCGGTCTTGAGTTATGAGTTTACTATGCTTCTGAGGTGTTAACCTGATTGATTGATTGATTGACTGAGTGAATTGTTTGCTTTGGCTGGACTGTTGATTGATTTCTTTACTGTTTGCTTTACTTGGTATGTTGCTTACCCTTTCTTTGATACAGAAAGAGTAATGGCCGGGGGGTAGGAACGATCGAGTGATGGCCGATGCCCTGATGGCCATGGCACAGGCGGTTGGCAACCTTAACCAACATCACGAGACAGATTGGCTTGCCCAGTTCCAGAGGAACCATCCACCTACGTTCCGTGGGGGTTATGACCCAGATGGAGCTGCCGATTGGATCTACGAGATCGAGAAGATCTTCAGAGCGATGGACTGCCCTATGCTTCAGAAGGTGACTTTGGCAGCATTCATGTTATCTGGGGATGCCGGCTTCTGGTGGCAGAGCACCTGCCAGAGGATGATTGATGAGGGCACAGCCCTGAGCTGGGATAACTTCAAGAGGTTATTCCTAGAGAAGTACTTCCCACACGATGTGCGCAACAAGAAACAGATAGAGTTCCTGGATTTAAAGCAAGGGGACGACACCGTGGCAGACTACACATCAAGGTTCGAAGCACTTGTACGATTTTGCCCGACATATGAGAGGGCTGCCAACGAAGAATCCAAGTGCGTCAAGTTTCTCAGCGGCCTTCGTCCGGAGATCAAACAAGTATTCAACTACCAGGGGATCACGCGCTTTCATGAGCTGGTGAACAAGTGCAGGATTTATGATGAAGACAATAGGGCAAAGGCGGCACATTACAAGAGTGGAGGGCCTTTGAGGAGTCAGAACAAGTTCCAAGCAATTAACAAGGGCAAGCCATATTCTCGACCGACGGGAAATCCCAAGATTGGAAGTGGCAGTGGAGGCACAGTACAAAAGAAGAATTATGCTTCAACCACTGGTCAAGCGACAAAGGGTGGGGGTGTTGGTTCTACCACTCCTATTACCTGTTACAAGTGCGGAAAGGAGGGTCACCGAGCAAACCGATGCGGAGACAGAGAAATCACCTGCTACACCTGTCAGGAGAAGGGACATATCGCTCGTGATTGTCCTCAAAGGACACAAGGGGCAGTAGCGGCAAGTGGAGATGCCAATGGAAGCGCCAGTAAACCTAAGGCTACTGGGAGAGTCTTTGCCTTGAGTGGTACTGAAGCTGCTCAATCCGAGGACTTAATCCAAGGTACGGGTTTCATTGCGGGTAATCCTTTAGTGATTTTATTTGATTCTGGTGCGACTCATTCTTTCATATCACATGCTTGTGTGTCTAAGCTTAAATTGCATGTTTCCTCTTTGCCTTTTGTATTGAGTGTGGAAACGCCAACTAGTGAATCAGTCTCTACATCTAAGGTGTGCTTAAACTGTTCTATTTTTGTTAATGATAGAAACTTCCTAGTTGATTTGATTTGTTTGCCTCTAAGTCAACTATATGTCATTCTTGGTTTGGACTGGTTATCGTCCAACCATGTCCTTCTAAACTGTGCTGATAAATCTGTTGTATTTGGTCACCCTGTCGAGTGTAAGAATAAGGATTTTATGACTGCCAATCAGGTAAAGGCGTCTCTAAGGGAAGATGCCCAGGTTTATATGCTTTTAGCTTCTTTGAAATCTGATAGTAGCGCTATGGTGAGTGAGATACCGGTAGTGTGTGAGTACCCTGAGGTATTTGCTGATAATGTGAGTAGTTTACCGCCCAAGAGAGATATAGAGTTTGCTATAGACTTAATGTCGGGTATAGGACCGATTTCAGCTACACCTTATAGGATGTCACCCATAGAGCTAGCAGAACTTAAGAAGCAATTAGAAGACTTGTTAGAGAAGAAGTTTATAAGGCCTAGTGTGTCACCCTGGGGAGCGCCTGTCTTGTTTGTTAAGAAGAAGGATGGTAGCATGAGGTTATGTACAGATTACCGCCAGCTTAATAAGGTAACCATTAAGAATAGATATCATTTGCCTAGGATAGATGACTTGATGGATCAGCTAGTGGGGGCATGTGTGTTTAGCAAGATAGATCTTAGATCAGGCTATCATCAGATCAGGGTTAAGGAAGAGGATATACCTAAGACTGCATTTAGGACTAGGTATGGACATTATGAATATCTGGTAATGCCTTTCGGTGTGACGAATGCTCCTGCAATTTTTATGGATTACATGAACAGGATTTTTCACCCTTATTTGGATAAATTTGTAGTTGTCTTCATCGATGATATACTAATTTATTCCAAAACTAAGGAGGAGCATGAGGAACATCTAAAGGTAGTGCTTCAGGTTCTTAAGGATAAACAGATGTATGCTAAGATGTCCAAGTGTGAGTTCTGGTTAGAATAAGTTTCTTAGGTCATGTAATTTCTAAGAGAGGTGTAGGCGTAGATCCTTCTAAGGTAGAGGTCGTGCTTAAGTGGGAGGCTCCTAAGTCTGTGAGTGAGATTAGAAGTTTTCTTGGTTTGACTGGGTACTATAGAAGATTCATAGAAGGGTTTTCCAAGTTAGCTTTGCCTTTGACCGAGTTGACTAGGAAGGGAGTTGCCTTTGTGTGGAATAGTAAGTGTGAGACTTGTTTCCAAACCCTTAAGGAGAAGTTGACTAGTGCACTAGTGTTAGTGTTGCCCGACCTTAGCAAATCCTTTGTAGTATACTGTGATGCCTCTAAGATGGGTTTAGGTGGGGTGTTAATGCAAGAGGGTAAAGTAGTAGCCTATGCTTCTAATAAACTGAAAACCCATGAGAGAAACTATCCTACCCATGACCTAGAGTTAGCAGCCGTAGTGTTTGTGTTGAAAATTTGGAGACATTATCTGTATGGTTCCCGGTTTGAGGTTTTTAGTGACCATAAGAGCCTTAGATATTTGTTTGACCAGAAAGAGCTGAATATGAGACAGAGGAGGTGGTTAGAGTTCCTTAAGGATTATGATTTTGAGTTAAGTTACCATCCCGGTAAGGCCAATGTGGTGGCTGATGCCTTGAGTAGGAAGTCTATCCATGTTAGTTCCCTAATGATTAAGGAGATGGATCTTTTAACCCAGTTTAGGGATCTGAGTTTAGCTTGTGAGATGACCTCTGAGAGCGTGAAGCTAAGAATGACCCGGGTAAGTAATGACTTGTTGAAGGATATTAGTAATGCCCAGTTAGAGGATCCATTTTTGGTTAGTAGGCGAGAGGCTATAGAAGGAGGTAATGGTGGAGATTTTGTGATAGGTTCTGATGGGGGTAGTAAGATTTGGAGACCGTGTGTGTGCCTAGTGAACCTACCATTAAGCGTTTAGTGCTAGAGGAAGGTCATAGAAGTAAGCTTAGTTTCCACCCAGGATCAACTAAGATGTATCAGGATTTGAAGAAAGTATTTTGGTGGCCTAGGATGAAGAGAGACATAGAGGAGTTTATGAGTGCCTGTTTAGTATGCCAAAAGTCTAAGGTAGAACATCAAAAGCCTTCAGGATTGCTTCAACCCTTAAGTATACCCGAGTGGAAGTGGGATAGTATATCCATGGATTTTATAGTTGCCTTGCCTAAGACCGTGAAGGGACATGACTCAATCTGGGTTATTGTGGATAGGTTAACTAAGAGTGCGCATTTCCTTCCCATTAACATTAGGTACCCCTTGGAGAGACTAGCTCAGCTGTACATCAGTGAGATTGTGAGGTTGCATGGCATACCATCTAGTATTATTTCAGATAGAGATCTCAGGTTTACCTCTAGATTTTGGAAGAGTTTACAGCAGGCTTTGGGGACCCAGCTTAGGCTTAGCTCTGCTTACCACCCTCAGACTGATGGTCAGACCGAGAGAACCATTCAATCCTTAGAGGATTTGCTTAGAGCTTGTGTGTTAGACCAAGGGGGTAGTTGGGATAGCTTCTTACCTTTGATAGAGTTCACCTATAACAATAGTTTTCACTCTAGCATAGGTATGGCGCCTTATGAGGCATTATATGGTAGGAGGTGTAAAACCCCTTTATGTTGGTGTGAGCCGGGTGAGAGTCTTGCATTAGGACCTGAGATAGTGCAGCAGACCACCGATAAGGTTAGGATAATCCAAGAGTTATGCTGATAGGAGAAGGAAGGAGTTAGAGTATTAATGATAATGAATATTATGTGAGTATGTGAGTCCTTTGGTGAATGATGGTATGAACTTTATATGTTGATATAGATGAATGGCTATATGCTGAGTTTTAGATGAATATTATTTGATGGATTATGTGATGTTTTGGTATGAGGTATGATGAATGATGATGTTGTGGGTGAGGATAGGGTAGCCTCCTATGTGTATGTATGAGTAGCATTCTTTTCCTCACCGTATACTGTGGATATTATTTTTACAGGTGTTGATGATGACACGATTGGTGTCGAGTTTGATTAAAGGAAATGTGTTCTTATAGATGTGACATCAGGGTATGACTTGGGGATCCTTATTATGTTACTAGTTAGGCAGATTCTTGTTAACTATTTTGGATGCCTTGCACGGCAAGTAGGATAATTAGTATTTTTATTTCTTTGGAGATTTCGCTGCATGAGTATTGGATTACATTTGAAGTTTTATTTCATTTTAATTTAATTGTCTTTCAAACTAAAGAGATTTTTATAAGAGAATTTGTGAACCTTTTACCCGTCGTGGGACATTATCTTTTCTACTTTTCAATTTATTGAACATATAAGAGTATGGGGTAGAAGGGTGTCACACTCACCCTCACCCTCACCCTCACCCATGGGCCATGGCCACTCCCCCACCCACAGTAACACTCTCATTCTTTCCCTCTTCTCCCACCCCCACATTGTTTGGAAGCCAATTTTTAGTTGGGCTTTCAGACATGTGTCCAAAAGACAATTTTTTAGTTTGGCTTACAAACTTAGGTGTTCGAAAATCATCTTCGGCCATATATGTCCATAAGCCAATCTTTTTTAAAAAATAGCTTCGTAACACATGTCCGAAAGCCTTTTCTCGTGAAAAAATGGTTTCCAATCAATGTCGAGGTGGGAGAAGAGGGGAAGGGGAAGGGGAAGAGGAGGGGTTTACATTGGCTAGGGTGGGGTGGAGGTGAAGGGGAAAAGGAAGGGATAAGGGTAGTTAAGGAATTTTATTTAAAAAAATATATACAGGGGTGGGAGTAGCAAAATGGGGTGGGAATAGAAAAGTCCCAAACATGTTGACCAGATGGTTTAAAAGCCCAAAATGAGTTATCCAAAGGCTGATTCCCCACTTAACCAAAAAGAAAAAAAGAAATTGCTTACAAAGTATTGACCCAAAATAAATTTGCTACACTAAGGGAAAAAAACTCATTCTAATAGAGTAACACACTCTTCTAAATATGTGTTTGGTTTAACATTTTAAAATAACAAAACTCAAGTTTAAATCTCTAACACAATTATTTATAGCATTTAAAAGGTGATTTTATGACGTAAGAATAGTAAATCAAACACACTCTAACATATTCTATGCAAACCGTTGGACAATGCCCTCATCCATCCTATTTTCATCTTGGAATTGTCTAAAATGTAAGCAAACCTCACCTCATGAAGTTCGATCATGTATATTTTCCTTTGCTAAAAAATCAAGAGGATAATTGGTTTTTTTTTTTTAACCACAGGTATTCTCCATGAGAGGCAATCATGTTCGAGCCGGGAACATCCACATCATGGTAGGACTAATTCTCCCATCGGTCCATCCACAAGACTCGAACCCGAGACCCTACTTAAGGGGAATCAAGTATGTATCACTTGAACCAACCCCCGTTGGTAAGAGGATAATTGGTTTTAGAAAACATTTTTTTTATTTGCACTTTTAATTATTGAAATACTATCTTACTTTTATTGTTTTCTATTTTTAAAGATTTATGAAAGAAACAAAGAAAAGTTATTTTAAAGATTTCCTATACAAATATTTAAAATATAAAAAAAAATAAAATCATGTTTTTATAATTAAAAATAAAAAAATGAAAGTAGAAAACATTTTTAAACCAAATAGATTATCGTTTCTCAACAATATTCCAAAAACATTATCGTTCGAGACTTCGAGTTATGCAACTGGACGCCTGCAAAGTTATTTTGGTGTGAAATGTTTGCCAACTGAATTTTTATCTCTCTTTTTTTTTTCCTGATTTTCACCTTAGATTTGACACATTGGTTATAATTAATAAAGGAAAAAATTGCTTCATTAGAAACAAAAGAGACTAAGCTACTTGTATTTAACTTGGAGAGGGAGGTTTGTAACACATTTTTAAATATACTTTTTTTAACATATTTATAATTATTAGGTGAAATTCATATATGACCCAATAATAAAATTCATAAAGAATAAAGTGAAAATTTGGGACAGTCCATGATAAAATTCACAAGGATGTACAAAGGGGAAAAAAAACACATAGAAAAGAGCAAAGGGTGAAATGTAGCAAAATTAGAATCAGTGATGATTCTTCTTCAATAAATAATGGTAAATAAAAGTTTTGAATTACAATTCATCCTTGAAGTTAAGAGAAAATATAATGAACACTGACTTGTGCTTTCCACATAAAACTGCACAAAAGTCTTGCCATCCTTTTCAATACCTAACTCTCTATATGAATATTGAACAAGTTAGAAAACTTGCATCCTTTGATGCATAGAGAAGATTTCTTTGACAACCCCACCCCCACAGAACACAGAAGGGAATTTTACCTAAATTAAACAGCTGTGTGTCTCTGGGATGAGAATTAGGGCTTCCAGAAGGTCTTGGTCAAAACCAGAACTTTTTCCATTCCATGTGATTCAGGTTCTTCATCATAAATGGTAGGCTTCCACCTCACAGCATGAGCAATGTGAGTTACTTTGTCAATTACTTCAGGGGCATCTCTCACTACTACAGTACCCTCCGGCCGCAACATTCGATCAATTTCAACCATCAAATCAATAAGATTACATCTGCAATGAAGTTGTGAAGCAATGAGAGTGAGAACACAAATCATGACAGATTATAGAAAGGTAAAAAAATTGCATTAGCATAGATGCAGTTGTTGTAAGTTGTGGTTCATGAACTTAATAGAAGGAAACTGGCAATCTAGGATACTCTTACAACTAAAACTTGAGTAGCAATTAACCACTCCTTCATATCCATGAATCAATCATTCTACATAGCAAACCAATGAACATCCAATGTCTTCTACTGATGCAAGCTCTAAAAATTCAAACTAATCAATATGCTGTAACCTAATTGCAGAAATAATTTGATTTGGCATTCTGAAGTTTCAAACATTTAAATGCATCCAATTTAATGCTATAAACATTCACATTCACGGGAAAAAAATTAATCATATTAAAATAATGTGTCAAAGAAGCAGCGCAGGACAAAGCAATAGAACAGGCTTAGGAAGACATAAGCTGTGCTGTGACACAAGATTAGCAGTTTAACATGAAAAGTACCTGCTTTTACCAGAAGCTGGATCTTTTATAAGTGAATCAATGCTGGCCACATGGATCAGATCATAACTTCGAGGATATGTTGAAAAAGGTTCACACCTGGTAATATAACCATACAGCTTAGATCCAAGAATATTCATTCATTACGAATTGAAATACATGTTCAAATACACTAAATTAAAATCTTTCACTAAATATCAGAAGCAGGATCAAGATAAAAAAAAAAAAATGTTAGAGCTTAAGTTCGTTAGTTATCATTTTATAGTGATACCTAGAAGATATCACTCCTTTTCCATAAAAAAATAAAATTAAAAAAAAATACCTCCCTAGAATCACAAAATCATATGACTAAAGTTTTATTGAAAAAGGTTTATCATTGCCAAGAAAAATAAAGCCATAAGTATCAAGAACAAGTCAAAATTGGAGTGCAGAAAAAATCTTGAAAGCAAGATGAAACAGCTGGAATACCAGTTGAATCATGTTCTTCTTAAGACAATTACCATTGCAATACACAATTTTTTCCTAAAACATATCCTATTTTCAGATCACATCATCAATGTAAAAAAGGAAGGTTTCTTGGCCAAGTATTAAGATACATGCCAAAAGATCAGAACCCTAAATATTATGGATAATTTCTTTAAGAGAAGATGCATGAAACTTTCGGAAAAAGCTCACCAATCATGATAGATTCCAATAAGGCCTCTGTCAAAGATCATATCAAGAGTTGGTGGCTTTTGAGCTGGAACTACATTCATTACCCACACAGGATCAGACTTTAAGGCTGCTGCAAAACCCCCAAATAATGCATTCATGTCCATGACATTGCGTACAGATGGAGTCCCCAATTTTATCTTCAAAGAATTCTTATAGTGTGCGACCCTCCTTACCCACTGCCTAGTGTCAGCCTCATACTCATCAACACCATTTTTCAAGAGTGTGGACCTTGGAGGTGCAGCAGTTAGCCTCTCTGGCCACTTGGGAATTGTTCCAATAGCATAATCTCCTTTGACAGAAGATGTCCTACTGACACATTTCTTCAATTTGAAGTACCTGCACAATAATCTACTTAATTTCGCAAAATTTAAAGTAATCAATGAGAGATCTTTTAACGATGCTGGACAAGACAGCAAGAGAAGCAAGGATAATAGAAGGAAAAATAACTCAAACTAGCAGTAGTGTATTGGAAATTACCAAGCTTGACTAGGGTCATCTGAATCATCACATAACTCAAGACCAAATTCATTTTGGTTGGGAAGACACGCATCTCCTGCAGGCTTCTTCCAGATCACAGTATTACCATCTACAATTATCAGTTCATAACACAAGGCTCTTGCCACAGCCTGGAGATCGGACCATTCTTTTTCTTGTTTAGGCCACTGAACAGGCGGACCAGAGATGACTAAATATCCACCAGGACGGAGCAATCTATCTACTTCAATGAAATAAGATGCATCTGCAAGGCATATTTTCTGCATTAGGAAAGTGACAAGTGTGTAGAAGTTGAGAAGATATGCACAAGTGACCTCAGCCGCAATGAAGAACTTACTGTAGGCTGTAATGGGATCAAACATCGAGAACAATGAACTAAGTCATATGCAAATGCAGGAAATGGGAGTCTGCGAGTGCCAAGCATAGCAACAAAAGCTGGTATTCCTCTTTCAAGGGCAAATTGTATCTGTGATTTATGTGAATCTCTTGGAGCAAAAGACATGGTTAAAATATTTTGAGCTAGTAAATATCCTCCAAAACTAGCAACCTGTTAAAAAATTAGATGTATTTGCATGTTAAACAGTAATGAATTCTAATAAGGTTTCAAAGGAAAACAGGAAAACATCCCTTACCCCACACCCCATGTCAAGAGCAGTCCTTATAACACCTCCACTTATTGGAATGTATTGACCAAGTTTTTCAATATATTGCTCTGCCCCATCTGGAAACATTGTACCACCACCAGGGAATATAAAGTGTTGACCCTCTAGTTTCATCCACCCCTGGTGACCTTTCCTGTCAGCAATTTTGTTGTGTGGCATGTTGTCGTGCCATATCTGCACATAATATATTGTTAATGCTTTTGTTGTAAGATAGTTTGTTGATGTCCCTCATTAAATGTAAAAGAAAAAAAAGTGGAATATACCGAAAGAAAAAAATATTATAAACATTACCTTTGCCAATTCATCCTCTTAAAATCTTAACATTACAGATAGTTATTATAATGGCAAGTATCTAATATCTATTACAGAACAGAGGAACCGAAATCAATCAGGGGTTCACATAAACAACTACTTAAACATCTTTCACCCATAGCTCTAATAGGCATTATGAATTTACTCATGATAACAAAGGTTTTTAAGATCTTTTATTTAACAATGGTACTTAATAGATCTTAGATTTTGGACATGGGCCTAACTCAACCAAAAAACTAGCTTGTAGAATGAGGATTTGCCCAAGACTTATAAACTATAATTTGACCTTATCTCTAGGCAACGTGGGACTATAATAATAGGGATATATCTACCACACAATGGGAATTAATTAATTAAACTTTCCTCTTTTGGGTCCCCCATTTTCTCATTCTTCCATCTCTCTATCACCTCTTTCTCACTTTCACCACACTGAAAACTAATTTCTAATTTGGCTGCTAGCCTCAATTCATGATTGCAATGAAGTTAAAACAAAACCCAAAGAGTCATCTTCTAGAGCATTTCAATTTCTATTCTGAAGAATCTTTTCTTTCCAGGGGATTCTTGAAACAATGTACCCTTAGTCTCTCCAAAACTTGGTTGCTAAAAAACATGAACAAAGCATTCTGTTGGATCAATAAGAAATCAAACTTAGAGATACCCATCAAGTCCGCTTCCTTCTAAAATAGCATACTGAAATCTTGAAGTGATGATGCTGTCTGTGGATTATATAAATATGAACCTTGCCACAACCCAACAGCATAATTACTTTCTTATTTTAATCACGAAGGCATATCAACTAATTAAGCATCATATTACCAGCAATAAGGTCCAGGATCCAGAAACAGCTCAAAATTCAGGATTCTTCTTAAGGCTCAAACTCCAAAACACTCAAGAGCTAGATACTAAAAAGTTAAACTCCAAACACAGCCCCACCCCATTCTAAACTAAAAATCCACAAAAACAAGCACCATAGTCCTTCACTATATACAATAGCTCTCTCCACATTACACATAACAAGGCACCACCACAACTACAACCAAATTCTCTTCCCATCTAGTGGAGTCAGCTACATAGATCAAACCATGTCATAATGTCCTGTTATGAATCATATCTAATCACAAACTATTTGAATTATGTCTAGTGACATAACAAGTACCACAATTTAAAAAAACAACATTTACAAACTTTCCATTATTTTCTCAGCACCCAAACAAAACACTGAAGTAACACCACATGACCACACCTTGTGCATGCTCTCCGGCCAATGCACCGGAATCTGGTACCCTTTGGGCGGCGGAATCAAGCAGAGGGGCGTGTCCTCCGGCCGCGGGCAATGCCTCTCTCTGTAGAAATTCATCTCTCTACTGAGCTGGCTGTTCAACTTGGGATCCTCACATGGCATGTGGTCCACCATATTGGAAGGGCACGCCTCGATTGCCATCCCCTGCCCCGCCTCGATCGCCTCCACAATGCGGTGGCGCTGCCGCGAGTCGGTGGTGGAGAGGTGGACGGTCCGGCGGCCGGAGCCACCGAGGGAGTCACGGAGAGTGGTGAAAACAAGGATGAAGAAGAGGAACACCAAGAAGAAGAACGCTGCGGAGATAACATCCAAGAGTCGCCATTGACGGGTGTTGTTGCGCTTCCAAGGTGGCAGAAAATTGGAGTGACCCATTTGAGGAAGAAGGTGGATCTGATCAAACCGCCATCTGGGTCTTGGATTTCAATGCGATTTGAGGTTAAAAATCGGTGCTTTTTTGTGGGAAACAGAAGGGGTTGCTTGGTGGGGGTGGAGTGTGGCGTTTCTTAATTTCTGTGATGGAAAGAGTATGTAGAGTTATGGAGTTAGATGATAAATGTAGCTGGGTCTGTGCGTGAGTGTGACTCTTGTGGCTTTTGGTAAGTGTTGTTGGTGGTTCTTTTTGTGTGGGATATTGAGACAAGATTTAAGAGTAAGATTTGAATGGAGTGGAAGATGCAGGATCTGATGTGCTCACCGGCTCTGGTTTTGGATTTGGACCATTTTTTCTTTAATGTCATTGCTTGCAAATGTGTATATACACTAATACAGAGAGATTATATTATAAGTCACCGACTGATCTAGTTGGTAACATTGTACCAAGAGATTATTAACAATCCAAGTTTAAATCATACGATATGTTTGTTTTGACTTTTGAGGTTGGGAGTGCTATAATAATAACTTATGTTGAGTTCATTACTTCCTCATTCCAGTTATGTGATTTATATAATAGATTCATACAATAAATGATATAATATAATATATATATATATATATATATATTATTTTCTATCATTATATCATCTATCATATTTTATTTTTTATTTTCTATCTTCTTTTTATTATCCATCACATCTTATAATTTAGCATTTTATTTCACCTTCAAGTGCTTTGAAATACACATTTATGTGAGAATAAACATACACTATAATATTTCATTCAAGTAGTTATCACTAATGATCCATTTTGATGGTGTAACGTAACATAATATTATTAATTGAAAGTTTTCGTTCCTCTTAAATCAAGTATTAGATTCAAGTCTTATAAATTAAAAAAATATTAGGAGAGTGTTATTTCTTAAATGCACTATTTTCACTCAAATTAATTGGAGTTCAATGTGATTTCTCAACACCAATTAAATATGACTCAAATTAGTTACCATTAAACTTAGTATGTGGTTATTAGAATATGAATGAAATTCCATATTATTAATATCAATCAAATGTTTGGGACAAAATATATTCTCAGTTAGAATAAATAAGCACTTCAAAGAAAATAGAATAATAAATATAGGATTAGATTGGATAAATTTCTTAGAAGAACTTATGGGAGAAAAAAATAGAATTTATCAAAAAGGTAAAATGATTTAAACTTCTTTCATAAATTAAAAATAGTCTTTTACAACTCAACTACTTCATAAGCTCTCTCATCTAATTTCTAAAAAAGTTGAATAGCAAAGAGTAATTTATGAAAGAAGTTGAGATCATTTTATTATTTTCTTGATTCATACTATTTTACTTTCCTATAAGTTTTTCTAGATAAGTTTTAGATAAATCGTCCATACCTAATGGTGTGAGGATTCTCTCTAGTTGAGCAGCCTCTCAGCAAGATATAGCAACGAAATAGCTATGGATTAGCTACTGTTTTGAATTACTTAGTTATTCCATAACTATTCCGTAGCTAATGTTGGCTGGAGAGGCAGGGGAACATCGAGATGCTACCTAATGGCATGATAAAATGGGAAACATTGCCACACTTATTATAAGTAAGAAGGCATGGTTGATTGTCAAAACAGATACATAAAAACAAAAACGTACATATGGTCAGACAAATCTCTTATAATAATACTAAAATAGACATATATACCACCCTATACACCTTAAAGAATAATAATTTAGAAAGAAAAAAAGACAATCTGATTATGTGATTTAACTAATGAGACATGAATCTTTGAAGACATAAGAGTCTCATCAACTGTCTTAAATTAATTAACATGAGCGGCATTACATGGCACCAAGGTTATTAGTAAAAAACAAGTAACAAAATTAAAGTTAACCAATCACTACCGCTTGAGTACTATATATGGAAATTTAGTAAAACTACACAAAGAAACTGCTCACAATTCAAGTGGCTTTCGTCTCTATTTCATTCCCAATACTTTGGTCTGTTTATCATTTCTAAACTAACTTTATTTACTAAATTTATCATTTTAACACATATGTTATTAGTGTAGTTAATGGATTGATTTGTTTATACTATGTTCACATATGTAAAGAAGTAGGAAAGAAAGAAATATGATAGACAGAAGTAGGAGATAAAAAAAAAGGTCAAAAATAGATTGAAAGTTATAATATAGATGTACAAATCTATCCTAAAGTTATAAGAAGGAGTGGTAACGGTGTCAGTGGTGATAATTCTCAACACTCTCTTTCAAGCTGGAGAGTCGATATCTATCATTCCCAACTTATAAGTAAGATCTTGAAATCACTATGTGGGACGTCTTTTTAGTTAACACATCTGTCAATTGATAACCTAAGGGAACATGAGTCAATGATCAAGACGTTATCTATTTCATATGTTTTATCCAATTATGCTAGTTTGAATTATGAGCAATGTTGGAAAACAACTAAATCTTAGTCTGAAATCTCTAACTTTTTGTTAGATAACAATCAAAGAATTTGTATAAGTCTTAAGATCTAACAAAGTCTGAAGTGTATAACTACAGGTCTTAAGAAGGTCTGGCGTCAGGATAAAGTACCCTGATAGTCTGAAGATTGTCTTAGTCTAAAGACTTCATCAGACTGAGCATCTTGAGTCCGAAGTAAACTCAAGTCTAAAGACCAATTCATCATCAGACTTTATAACCAGAAGTTCAGACCCTATATGAAGAATATTCCAAACTACTTGAGTCTACATCAAATTCAAATTCAAATTACCTTTGACTCAGACTACAAGTTATCTGATTGAAGAAATATTTTCAGAAATCTTTTTAGTCCAGAAAGCACAATAACAAAAAGAATGTCAGAAAAGGACATGCTGCACAGCACAAAAGCACTTTGGTCTGTTCACTGTACACTGTTGCAACTGCAAAAAGTACAACAACGACTCCATGCATTAAATGCTAAGAGACAATGTAAACTTGCCCTCTCACATCAACTAAGTCTCTCGGAGCCTATAAATTGAGTAATAAAGATGGAAAGAACAGAGAACTTTTGAACAAGAGCCTACATGCTGCCATTTCTACAACTCTAATTCTTTAATTATTTTACTCTTCTTATTATTATTTGAGATGTTCATCTCAAACGAGTTTTGACTTGAACATCCTCTGATAAATCTCTGTGTATGTTTGTTGTATAGGGGTGAGAATAGGTCAGGCCGCTCATCAGGGGCCTACAACCCGACCTACATCAGGGTCAAAGCCAGGCCAATTTATTAAATAGATTAGGCCAAGGCTTTTTCAAAAACCTATATAGCAAAACAGGTCAGGCCTCAGGCCATCGAAAAAGCCTTTTGAGTCTATCAGGCCGACTTATTCAACTAAATATAAATGAAATATTGATATTTTATATAATTTTATTATTATTATTATTATAAAGGTTTTTATTATATTACCTTATAACTATATATTCATTAGCTTGTGTAAATATATAAGTATGTTGTCTTCCATAAAACATTTGAGCATATAAGTCTATTCAAATACATGCTTATGATATATTCAAGCGCCTTACTATAAAACAGGCTTTTAAGCAACCTTTCAGGCCAAGTCAGACTTTAAATAGGTCAGGCACATGCCATTAAATAAAGCCTATATCAGGTAAATAGGTCAGGCTCAGGCCATGGATTTAAGGTGCAGGGTAGGATCAAGCCTTGGAAAGCCTAGCTCAGCTCGGCCTATTCCCACCCCTTGTATCCACACTTAATGTGTAGAAATCAGAGTAATTATCTTTCTTTCTTTGTAAAGATTTGTTTAAGCCTGAGGAGTTGAGTAAAGAATACCTTGTAAAGGCTTGGGAAGGTTGTTGGAGAATATCTTGTAAAGCCTGAAGAGGCAGTGAAGAATATTGATGTATGGAACCTTGACATAGTGAAAAATCATAACTGTGTTGGGGATTGGACATAGCACATTTGGTTGGTGTGAATCGGGATAAACCTCAGTGTGATATTATGATCTTTATCTTGATTTAGATATTTTATCTAACTTGGGTTAAACTTGTGTTATCTTAAAGCTTATTTTCAAAACCTCGTTGTGAAAATAATTTTTACATGAATCTGAAAATTTTAGGCTCTGATAAAACCACTACATAATTTGTCTGAGGTTTTGCACAAAGGTCTTTTATGAAATTGTGTTGCAAAAACTTGTGAATTTTGAAGAAAACACAATTCAACCCCTCTTCTTGCGTTTTGACTATTTATTTCAAACAATGCCAATGGCTGATTTGTTGTCACATAGTAACTGAAATACACAGGTAAAACATAAGAAATGGGGCTTAAATTGTGTTTTTTTTTTTCAAAATTGAATTTTTTTCTCGCAACACTTAGTTTCGCAAAAGTGATTTGAGCAAATCTTCAGACTTGGTGTGAAGTAGTTTTAGGTTGAGTTTGAAGTTTCAAACTCACGTAAAATGATTTTTTTCACAAAAAAAACGTTTTTAGAATAGTTTTGTTTCTCCAATGAACACATATAGAACCCTTGTTAGTTAAACAAATAAATAACAAGGGTAGAGAGAAGCACACAACTATTTATTCTGGTTCACACCAACCACAGGTGTTATGTCCAATCCTTAACACAATTAGGATTTTCCACTAAAAAGGTACCTTTACGCAAGTATTCTTCACTGCCTCTTCAGGCTTACACAAATATTCTTCTCAACCTTCTCATGCCAACAAACATGTATTCTTTACAACACACAAGCCTCATTAGGCTCTAACAATAAATTTAGAAGAAAAAAGATAAAGCACTGGGTTTACACACTAAGTGTGAATAGAGATAATGAAACAAAGTTTTTTCAAAGCGAAGATCAGATCAAAACTCGTTTGAAATGACTTGAACAAAGAATGAAGAAATGAAAGAATGAAAAAATCAAATTAAGAAATTTTTGAAGCGTTTTTGCACTTGTTCAACGGTTCTCTGTCTGTGCTCTTCATTCTTCATCTTTTATTCATAGGCTCCATGAGGGTAAAGACATTGAGAGAGAATAAGTTAACGTCGTCTCTAAACATTGAATGCATGGAGTTGTTGGTTATATTGTTGTAGCAGCAAAGTGACAAAAAGCAGCCTAGACAACCTCAGCGCAGACCCTCTCTTGTCCTTTTATGACATTCTCTCTGCTATCACAAAGATCTTCTGATAACTTCTTCTAGTAAAAGGTAGTCTGATATGACAGGATTTTGAATTTGGGCCATGTAGGTTTCCATATGTTTGACTTGCTTCTCTGGGTTTGATACGGATTCTGTTTTTAGCGTAGCTTCAAACTTGAGTTTCATAACAATCTTTAAAGAGCATAAGGAAACTTTAGACTTGGAGTCTTTCAGACTGACATGATACAATATAAACGTCCAGACTTCAAATTTAGTTTATGTAGCAAATCACTTCAAACTTTGTAACTTAATAAAAATTCTCCATATTATTATTCATCAAAACTTAGAGATTTCTAACTGTGATCCAGTCTTTTTCTAACAGTAACTTCATAGGAGCTTCATATTCAATCTAGTTTCTCATCCAGTACACTCTTTAACTATAGTAGTTCATAAATTCTTTATGCCATGGCTGGAAAAATCAAATTTGTGCTTGAGCTAGCAATTGCATTCTGCTTCTTGCTCCTCCATGTAACTAAGTTTCCACCCAAGAATATACAGTAAACCAAAGTTGATCTCCTATCTATGAATGATCTCGCATAATAAGAATTTGTATAAATTTCCATCTCTTTTGACCACTGATTTTGTACCAGGTGTAGACTTAAGACGCTAGAGAATTCTTTTGATTACTTGCAAGCTCCTCATTCTTCGATCATGCATAAATTGGCTAACACTAATTGCATATGCCAAGTCTAGTCTCAATGAGCAAGATTGAGTTTGTTAACTTGAGGACTTTTTTCACCATTTCCAATCCTACATTTCTATTCTATAGGTACATTGGTAGCCTTACAACCGAATTTCCCAGTTTCCTTAAGGGTGTGTTTGCGAGTTGAGTTTTGGAGGGGAAGGGAGGGAAGGGAATGGCTTATTGGAAGCCCTTCTCCCTTTGTGTTTGGGAATTTGGGGATTTTACAAAGTCTTCCCCTCCCCATCCTCCCCCTCCTTTCCCCTCTAACTCCTTCATTTCCCTCCCTTCTAAACTCACAAACACACCTTAAAGAGATCAAGAAATATTTCCTTTGAGAAAGTAAAAATGCTTGTTGGGAATAAGCAACTTTGATCCCAATGAAATACTTCGTCTTCTAAGATCTTTCATTTCAAATTAAGTTGCTAATTTTTCCTTCAATTATTGTCTCTCTATTGGGTCACCACCTAATATGATATTGCATCAATATAAACAAGTGAAATAGTGAGATTACCATCTTGAGAATGCTTCAAGAATAGTGTGTGATCACCTTGGCTCTCCTTATCCTAATGATAACATTGCTTTTGGGAATCTCCCCAAATATGCACGGGGAGATTGCTGTAATTCATAAAAGGTCTTCTCTAATTTGCACACCTCTTGGGAATTATTATCCGGTGAAATCTCCACATAAACTTCCTACCCTACGTTTCCATGAAGTCTCCATATAACTTCCTACCCTACGTTCCATGAAGGAAGACATTGTTTTATAGCAATTGCTGATACTCCCATCCGTAATGAGCAGCAAGAGAGCGACAAATACCCCGTGACTTCATTTTCGCCACGGGTGCAAATACCCTTTTGCAACTAATTTGAGTATACACCATTCAATAATTTTTTACTGATAATTATATTCTCAAATTCAAGAGTGCTAACAACACTCTCTAACACTCTTTCCAACACGCTTCATGTGATTGGTTAAAATTCACATGGGTCCTACCAAATTATGTGGGTCCCACTACCAATATAGTGGGATCCATGTAAATTTTAACCAATCACAAGGAGTGTGTTGAAAAAAGTGTGTTAGAGAGTGTGTTGCTAGACTTTTCTAGCAGTAAATAAGAAAAATATCGAAAGGAAATGAAGATCTTGGAACAAATTCATTTAAACTATGGAAGAGTATATACAAAGAGCAACCACAATAAGCTGTTAAATGTTGCACAAATGTACGTTTGCAACCTTGACTCAATTCAGGACAAGGGCAAGCTAAGGCAATATTCTCTTGACTTCAGTGCAGAAACCTCGCTCCATTATAGATGACCAATGGCTATGAATAAACAAACATTTCAACCTTTGTCCCGTTATCATCAATCCATGATCATAGTTTCCGAGTTGATGTCCTAAGATTGTATTCGTGCTTGATAGATTAGATCTCAGCAACATGGACCTAACATCTCGATCAAATTCCCTTCCAGTTTCTAGAACCCTTTGAAAGGTGGCGTTCCTTTGGTCCGCATGTCGCGCATACAAAATTTTGTTGTGTGAATCAATTCGAGCCTGCAAGGGTGTAAATTATGCGTTAGCTACTTAAAATCATCTTGAGAGTTATTTGCCTACTGGCAAACAAAATTAGAGGAATGAAATACTAGGATTGTAGATTGTTGGCATTATAAATTAAACTAGGTTAGGAAACAGAAAATCGAGGAAACCGAGGACACCTGTATCTGATTATCAGTAATCAAAGCCTCAAGTTCTTTCTCAAGTCCAGCAACAGTTGTCTTGAATGCATTAGCCATCATGTGTAAATCAACAGACACAAATGGGTGTGTATACTGGATAAGGGCTTTGTGACGGATTTGATCATAAAGTGTCTCAACATGGTCATGCAAATGTATGTCGAGTAATAAGTTTGCTTTAAGGTTCCCTAGGTACTCAAGACACGATGCATAATGGCTGCAAAAAGGAAGAAAATATATCAATATTCACAGGAAAGAGATGGAAGGAATAAAAAAAGAGCAAAAAATTTGGGTAATGAGCCCACTATAAGAAGTCAAATTAAGTAAAAATTAAAAGATGCCAACCCCTTTTCAACCAATACAGTACAATAGAAAACACTGTTTTGAAATGTTTTAATTTGCAGAATACAAATCAAAAGGATCACAATCAGGAACATCACTCGTCAGTGATCTCCAACAATCTACCTTATTAGCAAAAAATATTCCGATCTCCGACAATCTACCTTATTAACAAAAAATATTCCTTCAATATACCTACATCATTCATAAATTTATTGCATTCATAATCAATCATGATTCATGAGAATATCCAAACCTCAGATGCCCTTTAAAGTAATAGTATTTTCCATGACCTCCAACACTACCCTTGTTAACAAGAAAAAAAGATTCCCACAATCAACATAAATACAAACATTCATAAATGTATTACATTAATAATCCGTCATTAAAAATAGTCCAACCCAGACATCAATGTCAAGTCTGTGATCTAGACTACCCCCGTATTAACAAGAATAAACCATTTCTGCAATACATATACAGCATTCATCAAGAATCAATCATAACAATAGCCAACCAAAGATGATACCAATGCCAAGTAATAGCATAGTCCGTGCATACTTTCCAATCAAATTTTTTCTTAAGCCTTGCTCATTTTCCCAGAAATATAGCTCAGCACCACATATCACGAACTACAACCTATGCAGCACCAATTCCACCAAATTGGGAGTCTTCATAAACTTATTTCAATTTGATTAGGCAAGATAGAAAAAAGAAAATGTGATGAGTAGAGATCACTCTGCAGAGAAAAAAGAAAGTGCACCAACTTGCCTTGAGTAAAAATCATTTATGAGTTCCCTTACTTCAGGTACTAACTCTAAGAAATTCCGGAAGTTGGGTATTATCTATAACTTTGTTCTGCAAATGTATAAAAAAAATCAGGAAGAGAACAAAATCAATGACTTAAATGGTCACTTAGAAGCAGAATAATCGACGGAGTACATGCCTTTAACTCTGTCCTATCAAATGTAGCAAGTGCACAAAGTCCCCCATATGTTGCAACATCTTGAGATGAAATCACTTCATTGTAGTGACTACCTAGTTCTGGGCCTGTTTCTAGAAACTGCATTAGATAATCAAGACATTGTCACCAGAAGTTATAAACAATAAGGTTAGCAGGTTATTATTATTCAAACAATGATAAATGATATTGAATCCTCAAACAGTCAAACTACTAGTAAACGGGTTTTCATATCTCATGCAATAAACATTCCAGTGCTCATGTTGATTTCAAGCTGAAGCAAATTGAAAAAGACAGATTACAGGAGAATGTAAACCATGGTAAAAGTTGACAATGCCAATATACTTCCTTTTTTGGTGCATTATAATAATATAATTTACACGACTCATAACAAATAACCAATGTGCCTTATCCATCAAGTTGGCGCGATTAAGTGTGTATTTGGTTTGGTGTTGAAACTGACCTAACTCAAGTTTGGATTCCCTAACACAACTATTCCTAGCGTTGAAAACGTGAGTTTATCACATTTCAACGCTAAACCAAACATGCTCTAAGACATGAACCGCCAACTCTTCGTCATACACTAACTCACAGGTCAGAGATCAAACTCCAAACAAATTAATAAAACTTAAAAAGCTTTCAACCTGGTCTCTGACTCTGTGACTCATTATCCATCATATTCTCTGCATGAATATGTTTTTCTTTAGCAACTCTTTTGAACAAGACATTTTTCCACTAAATGTGGATTTTTGAACTGGAGACATATTTTATTATTAGTATCCCATACCATATCATGACAGTAACAATTATGGTAAATATCAATATAACAGATTTCAGAGATTCTCATCATTGCAATCCACCTCACAGTTAATGTAAACTCCTAGCTCAAAATATACCATAAGCTTTCATAGCTTTCAACCAAAGAAAAACTGTCATGAAAAATGAAGTCATAATCACAATCCAAGAAGAATATTTCAAGGAAGGAAAATACCTTTCGGGCAGCAAGCTTGTACTTTTGGCAACTAGATTTGATAACCTCTGCAGCACAACGCAGCTTTGCAGCTGTTATCTGGTCAAGGGGCCTCTGGTGTCTGTTCTGCCTTGCTAACATAGCTGGTTACATGAGGGAACTGACCCATCTCGATGCTGACCAGAATTGCATTCATACACATATGAATAATGTGCTTTGATGTAGTTGCAATAATCCCGGGTCCGAACATAACTCTTAAAGCATCCCCTAATTGACCATGAGCATAATAAAAGTCTCCAAAATCATTGTATCCCATTCTTATGCTCTCTCTTTAATCAAATTCGTCTACACAATGAAAGCAAAGTTGAAGAAGGAACACACAGACTCAGAGAAATGAACCCCAAAGCCTACCCAATCTATTTTCTTACCCATGCCAGTAAAATTAACAAAAATGATAAAATAATTCAAAAAGTACCTATTATCTATATAGCACAATCAAATCAAACCTAGCAAACTAAACAAAAAACCATGTAATAAAAGTTAACAAATAAAGAAAAAACTTATCAGTTATCTGTGGATTTAACACCTCTAGGATGAGGTCCTTGTTTTAGGCTAAAGTAACTAGTTATAGACTTATAGTTATTGATTCAAAAATAAAAAATTGAGATTTAATAATTTCATAATTTGTCTTCTATGTGTATGCAATCTTAACACATTTATTTTAGAATCATCAGCTATCACTACTTACTTCCCTCTAAAGTACAACTCAACTCTACAGGATCGAAATTCCATATCTATAGCACACTGAATTTAGACCTCAGAAATTGAAAGCAAGCAAACACACAGAAGTTAAATAAAAAAGAAAATTCGGAAATCGATGATTATAGAATTGATACCCTATAGGCATTGAGGTCATTCTCGAGCTTCTCCTTTTCTGCTCAGCCCTTCGATCCACCGCGTCGCACCATGCAAACGTCAAGGACGTAATCGGGCCCCAAGCGGCCATCGATTTTGTTGGCGACTTCCCTCATGAGTTGAGTGTTCTCCCCCTTCTTAATCTCGTTCATAGGCCATGCGAAGCGCCTCGAGCTGCATCGCCATGTTGTCGCCGCAGCAGTGACCGGAGATGAAGAGGAGGCGCGCGCATTTGGTGCGGCCGGAGTAGAGGCTCGCGTACGCCTCGATGTCGAGTTGGTCTCCACTGATGATCGGTACGGTGGGTGCGATTCTCAGCGTCACCGCCGTTGGCGTAGATTTCGTCGATCATGGGACCGGAGGAGTCGTCGTCGGCGTCCATGTGGGGGATGAACCCTAACGGAGAAAGTGGAATCGGGGTTGGGGTTAGGGTTTTGGTTTTGTTTTTCGTTCAGTGGCGAGTACTGAGTGAGTAGGAGTGTATTCTTTGGAGGGTGAGGCTTCTATGAGAAAGTCGTTTGAGTTGCCTTTTGTTAAAGCAGTGCACCTCAATTTTTTTTTAATTATTTTTAAGTGGATCTCGTAATTACAAGTTATCATTTTTTTTTAACCTTTTACAACTTAATTAACTTTTGTTCTTACATTGCACCTCTAAAATTATCAAAGATCATGAATTATGACTCAATTGGCAAGGGAAACTGAAATTGTGGGAAGAATAGAGTTTGATCCACTAACATTCTTAGAGATGAGTGAGGAGACATTATTGTGATTAAGCCTTAAACAAGATTATTCCTAGTAATAGGGGATATCTGTGATTAACAAACAAAAAAATCTACCTCAAAAAAGTTTGCTAGATGAATCCCATAAATCGAGTGATGTCCCATCAGTGCCACAAGCAACAAAGTTTTTGGATGGCTTATAAGTGCTTGTTAAATAGTGTTTATTAAGTACCTTGTTTTGATGGTGCACTTTGTGTTATATAAAACCATCCCTAATGAAAAATGATTAGTGAATTCTTAAAATTAATAACTTACCTAAAAAATCTTGATATATGTTGGAGAAGAGTAATGTGGTAGAGTTGTTTAAATGGAAGAATTGAGAGAATCTCCAACACACCTATGGAACACCTTTGACACCAAAATAGCAATGGAGAGCAATTACCCATTATTTAACATGGAGATGTGGTGCTACAAGGGACTGGATCCTCTCCAGTTACTGGAAATTTTCAGTAGGAGAGAGCTTGAATCCGTGCTACACAGAGCAATCGTTGCTCTGCAATTTTTTTGGTACAACTTTTTTTTTAGTTTTGTAGAAAAAAAATAATTCATTTTTACAATAAAATATAAAATAATGAGGTAGATCGTATTGTTCATTTAAGAAAGTTTTTAGAATTGTTGGATTGGAGGAAAAAATCAGTTGAGTTGCTTAAAATCACAAAAATGATATGGCATTATAGGAAAATGTATATAAATATAACTTATTCAATAGAGCAATCCATGTGAGTTGTTGCTCATGTGAGGTACTTCATTGAAAATAGTCTGAGTTGGAACGTATTTATTAAATTATATTTGATAAAAATATATATATTTATTAAATATATTTCATATATATGAAAAACATTTATAATAATTTCATTCAAGTATTTTAATTTTTTTATTCATATTTGCAATATGTATGGTTTTATATATTAAAATTGGAACATATGTAATAAAAGAAAGTGTGGTTTAGTGGTGATATTGCTTGACAAATATGTGGAGGGCCAAACGTTCGAATCCTTGTGGGTGCAGTATGTAACGTCTTAATTTCATAAACCTAGAAATAATGTCTGTTGGAAACATATTCCTGGATTTATATAATATATTTTCGCGACATTACCGATATCGTAAAAAAGCTACATGTCAAGCTTAATGTAATTCCAACATTTACATAAGCGGAACAATATTCATACATCATAATTTACATAATTCATAAGCCACTCAGTGGTTCTGAATATCTATATGCATAAATACAAGAATATAGACAGAATTGTCAGAAAGTGGCACATAAACATCAAGCTTCGCCATGGAGTCCCAAAATAAGCGAATATAAGTGGAATAGTCCACCTGAGGAGCTCCAAGCTCTCCGACCATGCTTCCGGCTAAAAAACTCTGCATATCTAAAATGAACCCACAAACATGGGATGAGACTAATGTCTCAGTGAGTATAACTATAGTATGCAAGTGTAGGGGTGAGACAGAATTGCCAGAAAGTGGCACATAAACACCAAGCTTCCTCATGGAGTCTCAAATAAGCGAATACAAGTGGAATAGTCCACCTAAGGAGCTCCAGGCTCTCCGACCATGCTTTCGGCTAAAAAATCTGTATATCTAAAATGAACCCACAAACATGGGGTGAGACTAATGTCTTAATGAACATAACTATAGCATGCAAGTGTTGGGGATCACACTAATGCTATGCAACATACCAAGCATACTTAAGACATACACATGATTAAATGAAGAACTTGGGACAATTTGAAACATATATGTGATTAAGTGAAGAACTTGAGACTATGGCTATAACATGAGCTGCTAAATCCAGTTGTCCAGCAACATGGGTCTTAACTTGACATGCAGCTAGACCTGAGCTCAGACTGTAAGGAACGTTTTCCTTGGGAACATAAAGTCGTCGCCATTACCCGAAGACCGAAGCCTAATTTTAATCATTTAACATGATGGTCCTAGACATGTGATGCCCGAAGCCGGAATTGTTTCCTTTAACATGATAGTCCAAGACCCGTGACGGCCAAGCCAAACATGAGGATATTTAACTCAATTTGATTCCATGAAACATGAGTGCTTAAATTAAATTTCACAATGATATGAACATGATATTTACATGACATTAAGATGGACTTATGAAGAAACCCCCAAGTCCTTATCAATGAAGTGAATATTTCAATTACAAAAAAGAAGGGTTGAATTGGATCTCTTTTAAAATTCTGTAACTTCTTCTAATATTATTCTGCTCAAGTATTACTTGGCTAATATTAGAAGATTAAGATTAAGTAAATGATAGTTAAATTGTAAGAATGTATAGTATGCAGAAAGTACAGTTCCTTCTTTATTGGAACTTTCTTCAAGTATCACTTACTTAGGTATTAGGTAAATTTTTAAAAACCTTTTATAAAGATGGAATCACAATTAGAACAAATATGCATAAACTGTAAGGAGAATAGGGAAAGAAGAAATGTGCATGCAGTTTTTATACCGGTTCACCTCTTAACCTTAAGGCTACGTCCAGTCCCTACTTTCAGTATGATGTTCACTAAATCAACCTGTTACAAAAGCTTCTTGGGTACTCCTTACCACTAGTATTATTTCGCAGCCTCTTCAAGCTCACCCCAGTATTCTTCTGCAGCCTCTACAGGCTCAAACCAGTATTCTTCTACAGCCTCTGCAGGCTCAAAACACAGACAGATTTCTTCTGCTGGTATTACATAGGATATCTGCAGCCAACTAGCCATACTATCACTTGCAGAAATAGCTTAGGCTTCTCTCAAGAAAAACTAACACTTTTATTTTATTCTTGAGAGATACAGAAGATAGAAATAAAAAATTACAATAAAAAAGGCTAAAAAATTTCAATGGAAATAGCACAACAGATATAAATGAGCCTACACACTCTCTTTCACACTTTCCTAACTGTTTGAGACTAAAGCTAAGAGATTTACAGAGAGTGGAATTTTTCCAGAAGGTATAAATGGTAATTTTGATGCACATATTACTTCTTATAGTGTTGTGTATTCCAGAGTGAAGAGGGAGCTCCTTTTTATAGGCAAGACCATCCTACTAGCTGTTGGAGTGCCTTGGAGAAGAGGTTAAATCACCAGTTGTTAATAAAAGAGTTGTCACTTTCATGTGGAAGCTTTTCTCTTTCTTCACCTTTGACTGGTCATATCTTCTGGAGAGGTTCTTCTGGAGTTATGATTTCTTCTCTGTTTGAACTTCCTTCTTCTGGAGAGGTTCTTGAGACTGCAGGAATACTAGACATTTGTGTAATTTTAATTTTTGCATGTTGTATCCTCAACAAATTCATATTTTGATGAATCAAGGCAATTTGCTTCTTCTGTAGGTAGGGCTGTAAACGAGCCGAGCCGAGTATCTGAAGCTCAGACTTGCTTGTGAAAAAATTGAGTGGCTTAAGTTTGGCTCATTTATTTAAACCAGCCACACTTATAATCTTGGGCTTGGCTTGTTAAAGAAAAACAAAGCTTGGGCTTGATTTATTTAGCTCATTTATAACTTCATTGTTTTGCTTTTATGAAAATTTTCTTTAATTTTTTTTAATGTTTATGAATTTAGTATTTAATAAGTATTTACTATTAAATGATAATATAAAAATAAAAATATATTCTTAATATATGATATATATATATAGTTAAAAATTCAAAAATATATATTTTTTCAAAATTCATTACATAACTTCTTGACTAATATAAGAAATATTTCAATACTTAGTTTCATATATATATATATATATGGTAATTATTTTACATTATTATTTTATTATTTATTTTAAAAATAAACTTATAACGGTATTTTTTCTTTTTTCAAATAATCTTACTTTAGTTTAATTATTTATATTAATTAATTATTATATATATAATGAGCGAGCTATTCACGAGTTCTTAATGTCAAGCTTATAAAGCTTAGACTTGGCTCATTTAAATAATCGAGCCCAACATCAAGTTTGGGCTTGTTTGTTTAATTAAACAAACGAGCTTGATTGAGCATTTAATGAGTCGAGCTCAAATAGTTCATGAATAGCTCAGCTCATTTACAACCCTATCTGTAGGTATACTGTCAATGGAAACTTTCTTTTGAAGCTTAGTTGTTTATTGGTAGAGACTTCATGCTTATCTTCTTTAATAGTCTCCTTAATTTTTTTTAAAAGATCTGTTGATTACAAGTCAGAATGTGGACTTTGTGTCTTGTTGTCTCAATTGTTTCTTCTGAAGCATTCCTGACAGAGTATATCTTCTGGAGACTTGGCATCATTTCCTTATGAATCTTCTCAACAACTTTCTTGCTTTCTTTTTTTATTATTTCCTTTGTATGATACTGATATTATTTTCTTTTTAAGATACAACAGTATCTTTGATATAACAGTTATTCTTTAAGAGGTTTAGCAAAAGTTAAATTGTTTCTTCTAAAGACTTTTTGTTCCTTCTGAATAAGATCTTCTGAAGTCTTTTATCTGTTTCTTCTTAAGACAATCTCAATTGAAAATATTAGTACTGATATTCATAATTATATTAAGTGTATTTTGAGAGTTTGTCATTATAAAAACATCTCAAGAGGATTCTTGGGTCTTACAACCAAAACCCTATTAATGTGAACCCTAGGGCTATATACATATAAATCTCAATTTCTTATTTTCAATAATCAACCACGCCCAACACAACAAATTAATCATAATCATATAACCACATACAAGACAAGAATAGGGAGGGATTAGAGAAGAGGGATCATGGAAGACCGTTCAAGCAAGAATGAAGGTCGGGTGTGGAGTTATACTCACCTGATCAAGCTCAAAGAGAAGAGAAAAGGGTGGTGATGAGTGGTGATTCTAAGCCCTTCTCCTTGGTTAGAGCCCTCAAACATGCTCCCTCCTCTTCTTTCTCTTCGTTTTCCTTAGCTAGGGCAAGGTGGAGATGTGGAAATGCAATAGAATGGGTCAAATGACCCTATGAATCTATTTTTAAAAACTGATCTCGTATATTTTCGCTTAAGCGAGAGAATTTTCGCTCAAGCGAAAATGACAACATTTCAAAACCCTACTTCTGCTGATATTTTCATTCAAACGAGAAATTCTTCACTTGAGAGAAATGAGACTTTCTAGAGCGAAAAATGAGACAATAATACTATTGTGTAGCATATCAAACTGAAGCCCGAATCTTAGTTTTCTAATGCAAGTTGAAATCACCTAAAATCGTCCACCTACAACTCTAGATATCATCAAATTAGTGCACAAAGATCATTAGGCTTAAAATCCGAAATTAAGCAACAACTTTAATTGAAGCCCACGAGGTACATTCCACGTGAACAATGATATAAATCATCAATTCACCCCAATAAGGCTAATGTTAAAGATGCTAAGTGTCTATAAAAATACGTTCATCACAATGTTTTTTTTTTTCTTTTTTCCTCACTACTAAAACTTACTACCCATATCTCAGCTTAATTTTCTCATGAATTCATTTATGATTGGAAACGGGAACTTAATGTTGGGCTCTACGCTTAAGATTCTCTAATTTCATAAATTTTTATTCTCTCCCTTTGAACATAGTCCTTATAACCTATGATTTCTCTTACATTTCTTAGAGTCCTGATTTCGGGATGTTACACAGTCTGCTGGTTTTTTACCAGCTTGACTAGTCAATCATTGATTCTGATGTAGATCCAAACCGAACCCTTGACCGGACCAGACGGTTGTTTTTCCGGTTAGACCAGGTCAATCGACCAGGTTAGTTTTAATAACACTACCGTTAAGTAATATGAAGATTTATGTCCATGCAGATCATTAGCATCTATATATACACATTGCATATATATAAATGTACGTGATTTTTTTCCATTACATATTAACCGCGACGACCATTATTTGTAGGCCTAAGAAAAGGCCTAATTCTAAGCGATAAAAGACATTAAATGACATATTTATTTAATTTTTTTGAAAAAAAAAATGGGAGACTAATTTTAAGAAAAAGTTATATTAATTGGAAAAATGACTAAACTAGTACATCGGTCCCTGACTCTTGGGGAACCATGCAGTTTCATCCCTGACTTTCTAAAATAGCACTTTAGTCCCTGACTTTATTAAAAACATGCACTTTAGTCCCTAAAGTACATGTTTTTTAAAAAAGTGAAGGACTAAAATGCATGTTTTTTAATAAAATAAGGATTAAAGTAATGTTTTAAATAAAATCAGAGACTAAAGGGCTATTTTAGAAAAGTTATGGACGAAACTGCATGGTCCCCCAAGAGTCAGGGACCGATGTGCTAGTTTACTCATTGAAAATCTATTTTTTATAAGGAAAAATTGTTTTAATTATTATCTATATGAGTAATATTTTTATATTTTTAATGAGAAAAGATTTAATAATTAGTAATGTTTTTATATTTGATATAAATATTTTTTTAAATTTTGGGTAAAATATGATTTTAATCCTCATGAATTTAAGTAAATTTGGATTTGGTCCTCATAATTTAAAGTTGGTGTCTTAAGTCTCTCTTTTATGAAAATCACCCCAAATTAATCCTCAGTACTCCTTTCGCAATAGACTAAAAACATTTCTGACAAAAAGTATTTGGAACTAAAAACACACCTAATAAAAACTATTTTGGGTGATTTAAAAATAACAAAGAGAGACTCAACACACCGATTTAAGTTATAAGAATCAAAATCAAATTTACTTAATTTTACAAGAACTATAAAACACATTTTACCCTTAATTTTAATATTATATATATATATATATAAATTGAGGCATTGTATCAGGGGAAGTCTAAAGTGATTGCTTTATCAGCCTTCTCCTCCAACCAGCCCTGCCTATTAATTCGAATTAACCTTTGTAAAATGATATATACACTATTTGGTGTGTGTTTGATTTGGCGTTGAAACTGGCCAAACTCAAGTTTGGATTCTCCAACACAACTATTTCTAGCGTTGAAAACGTGAGTTTGCCACATTTCAATACTAAACCAAACACGCACTTGGAAGTATATGAATGGCAAAAAAGAGAAAAAAATTAAAATGAAAAATAATAGATTAAACAAGTAAAAAATATTTTTTATATAAATAATTATTCAAATAAAGTTATGAAATCACACCAACAAGCATTTAATTTTAAAGGATAAAATTGTAAAAAATAATTTCAACTAATAGATAAAATCTTGAAATGCTAGCTACTTGGAATAGCATGTTATAAAACACTAGTCGTTACTAAAAAAAACGCTACTTTATCATATATGATTAACATTACAAACATTACAAACACACCCATTAAAATTTAATTTGACTTATTGTCGATATGCACTTTTTTCTGTATCAAAATACTATCATTTATATTATGATTATTAAAAAATTAGCTCTTATTTCATATTCTCCAAGTCCCATTTTATTTGACGTTTAAGGTTGTAGGGTAGGAATTAAGAAACGTCATTAATATTTTTGGTTTTATAAAAAAAATTAACTAATTTCCTATTATACCCTTTATCTCTCATATTAAAAACGCATTATTTGAGTAATGTACATTATTAACTAATGAATAAGGGTGGAATTGGAAAAAACACATTTAATGGTGTATTGATATTATAAAATAATAATTAAAATGAGACAGAAAAATTGCTACCCGTTTCTTTTTATTATCGTTTTAGGGTCTCAAATTTATTTTTAAATAAGTGATGTTTTCATATACCAAGACAATAATAAATGTTATTTTTCCAATTTTACCCGTTTCTTAATCTAATTCTTTTTATTTTAAATATTTATTATAAAGTTATATAATAAATATTCTACAATTTCAAAGTCTTGATAAATGTATTCTTTATATTTTCAATAAAAAATTTATGGTATAGTGGTAAAAAAAATTGAAAAAAGAATTCATTTTATTGAAAAAAAGAGAAATTAAATACATTAATTAGAGAAAGAGAAATGATATATTTTGAAAAATAAAGCTAAAAGACATAATTATTGGATTACTTAATTCTTATGTAAAACCTTAAACGACAGATATAAAGAAACTGATGGAGTGCCTTCTTGTTTGATCCGCGAGTTTATGTACGTATTTTTCTAGTTTTTGTTGAATTGACATCTACCATGGAAATTAGAGCTACATAAAGGATTATTAATACTCCCTTCTTCCCTTATTATAAGACCCTCTCAACCGTTTCACACAGTTTAAGAAAAGTTGGTTAATGTATTGGTCTTTTAAAAAAAATAATATTATTCTAAATATACCCCCTATTTAAAAGTCACTATGTTTTAGAAACATTAATGGTGACATGGTGGAAGATTCTAAAATTCACTTTCCAATGAGATAGTTGAGCATATTGGTAAAACTTCATTAATTATTCACACTCATCAATATATGGGGAATAAAAAAAATTGAATATTAATGAAGGGCAAATATGGAAAAAAATAATTAATTTACCTAAAATCTGCAAATGGTCTTATATAAAGGGATATCCAATTCTTCTAGAAGGGGTTTTATAAATAGGGACGGAGGGAGTAACTTCTTTTGGTGAAAATTAATGATAGCATATGAATTTACTTAATGCTTAATATGCCTATGTTAAACTCACATGGTAAAAGTATAAAGATTCATATTAATTAAATCACTGCTCATTGTATTTATCTTATCTTAACACAATAATGAGATAAAAATACTAAATTAAAATTTAAGTTTGTGTTTGGTTTAATGTTAACCTCCTTTTAAATGCTTCTAAATCTAAATAAAAAAGTATGTAAGAGGGTACTTATGAGTGAACCCAGTTTTACCTTCCTTATAATGGATTTCCAATAACACGCTAAATCATAGAGTTTGCCTTTTGTGTGAAACTTTGGTGTCTCTTAAGTGTAAAAACACTAAACACCACTGAAGTATAGAACCGACTCTCTTGACTTATCTTAGGGATTGCAGGTGAAGAGTGACAATGATCAATGCTACCTTGACAGACAACACGTTATAGATGCCTTGATGGTGGGGCATTCTTTGATTTGCTGAGCTGTATGTTGCAGTCTATTTTCTGTTTAAGATGTAGCAAATGAGCAAGATATACCAAAACAAAATGCTTTTAGAGATCTTATATGTATTTGGAGATTAGTATGATTCAATTGACCTTAACTAGTTCATTTCTCATTTGATATCTTTCTGATAGATTTTGAGAACCATTACAAAATAGATAAGCCACCAAAAAAATGCTTTGGGCCATAATTGCTGTAAAGAAAATTTCACTTTGCACCACCCACAGAAAATGGGGTTGGAAAAGAATAGAATTCATCAAAAAATTTGTTGAAATGAACAGAAAAATACACAAATCTTGAGACCCAGAAAGCAGATCAAATTAGAGCTTTCTGTGTTGATTTTGGTCAGGTGGTGGGGCTGTCCAATACTGCTTGACTGCTACTAGTATCTTTTCTCTCTGGTGAGGCCCCTTTTCATGATCAGCAATTCTGGTATCCCATTGCATTGCTTCTGCAAACCTCTTCACCTTCAGCAACACATCCACATCATCACGCAATATGACACTACCTTGTGGCCTCAAAATCCGATCCATCTCAAGAAGAATGTCCTCCATATTACATCTGTGACACATTACTTTGATAAATTAGACAATTATCTATAGAATCACTATTGAAATAGCCATTTGTCAATTTTCAAAATTATAGAATCACTGTTGAAATAGTCATTAGTCAATTTAAAAAATTCACTTTAAAACTGACAATTTACCTGTTCTGGTAGAGAGTAAAAACTGAATCACCATGTATGAAGTCATAAGTTCGTGGGTAAGTGGACATGGCTTCACACCTGAGAGGAAACAAAAGTAGTTAGCAATGACCTTCAACTACCACATGCTGAAAAGTGTGAAGCGTCAAAGATTTTGTTTATATCCTCCATGATACTAGATTGAAAACAGTAGTATCTGTGAAACAGTTTCCTGTCTATAGTAAATGACAAAATTAGGTAGCACTTGACTTTTTTTAAGCAGGGATAATATGCAATTAAACTTTTTTTTCCTAAAGTTGTTTTTAATGGGAAAATCTTGATTATAATTTCAATGTAAAAGCTCTTACAAAGTGAGAATGACTGTAAAGTGCACAAATAAATCATGGGTGGATAGCTTAATTAAGATCACATTACTTATGCACTTTCTAGACAAACTCACTTTAAAGGAGACTTTCTACTCAACTAAGTATATTACTTTCTAATTTTCCCTACAATTAGTCTAACTTTTTAAGTATATTGCTTCCATTAAGCAAAAGGAAGAAAGACATACCAGTTTTGGTAGGTTCCAATCAAACCACGTTCATATATGGCACCAAGTGTGTTGATCTCAGCTTCAACAGGGACAATGTTCATGACCCAAACTGGGTCATCAACTAATGCAGCTGCAAATCCTCCCAAGTAAGCATTCATATCAAGAAGATTACGGTACCTCCCACGGTCTGCTAGCTGATAGTCCAGGGTCTTGTAGTATGCCACTCTCTTCTTCCATAACTCAGTGTTTTCTCTGAACATGTCAGCTGTGATTCCTTTCAAACTTCCACTACTAATCCTTGGGGGAATTGATGTTAGTCTCTCAGGCCATTTAGACAATTCTCCACCACTAACATCTTTTATGTCATTTACCTCAGGCAATGGTGTCAAGCAAGTATCCATTTTGGTGTACCTGCAATGAAAAAAAAAGAAGTTAAAAGAAAGTAACCAAAGAGAAAAAAAGGTACATAAAACAAACAAAAAAAAATATTTCATTGGAAGGGCCCCAATAAAGAATCTTATCTTTTGAGCTGATCTACAAGATTCAGGAACCTAAAGCAATGAAGTAAGAAACAAGGCGCAACATACACATGCTACAAGCTAGGTGGCTAGATTTTAGTTATACTGAATTACTGACTAGTCTCTTTATAATCCAAGTGGTTTTGGTATCTCTACTAAATTCTATTTGGCAGCAAGCATAATTTGCTTTTTTTTTTTTTTTAACTTTGAAAAGAGAAACTGCTAAAGCTAACCCCAAAAGCAAAATCAATTGCATAAGGAACTAACAGTGACAGTGAATATTGTAAGTCAATCTTTCCTCAAAATTGCCAACAGAAAGTTACATTACATTAAGTTATGACGTTAATTTGAAAACTAGAAAGTGCCATATATTACCATGCTGTGTCTGGATCCTGTGCCACACAAAAGGGTCTATTCTTGAAGACCTTCCGCGTTATTTTGCAATGTATATGATTGCTTGGTTTCTGCCATATTGCAAGATCACCCTTCTGTACTAATTTTTTCCAGCATAGACTTTTTGCCACTCTCTCAATTGTATCCTGTTCATCTTTGAGGCTCTCACGAGTCCTCTCCCAACCTTTCCAATGGCTCTCCCAGTTTATTGGTGGCCCTGATAGAATCCAATACCCACCAGGACGTAGTACTCTATCAACTTCAGCCAAATAAATTCCCTCTGCCAATCAACATAGAAAAACCAGAAACAAATTTAGTTTACACATTCACACAAATTTGAACATGATATGTTCAACATAAGAAGAATAGTATGTATGTACTATACCAGACTGGCCCCATGGAATGAGGCAACGTGAGCAGTGAGCCATGTCAAAGGATCTTGAAGGGTAAGGAAGCCTAATTGAGGCAAGAACTCCAATCAATGCAGGAACTCCTCGTTCAAGAGCAAATTGAACTTGAGCTTCATGTGTATCTCTTGGTGCAAATGACACTGCTAATATGTCACGTGACATAAGATAAGCTCCCCAACTTGCAACCTGCAATAGTAAATTGCAATAACTTTTTAGTGGCCTAGTGAGAAATTTGTCATACACACAAATAATGAAATTCTGCTATGTTCCAAAATTTCAATGGATGCACACTGTGCCCTGGTTGAGTTATTACAGACCCAGTTAAGTAAAATTGATTCAGAAATCATTAGTTGATATGAATGATACATATTTTACGAAGCACGTTAGACGATAGTGATTAAATCAATTCCACATGATTTCGCACGGTAGCAACGCAGAACCAAACGGGCTATTAATAGATGTGACTACACATAATTTGCATTCCACCACCAATGCTTCAACAAATAGCATAACTTCAAAGAGTATTATCATTATGATTAGCACTAAGTGTTCAATAATGCATAGTCTTACTCTATTCAAATCATTGAGCAAAAATTCTTCGTGATTTCAGGTGAGTAAGCCAATAAAGAAAATTTATTCTATTTCACTTGACTGTACCCTTTTTTATTCCTTTGGTCTAAACGTCACTTTACTTCAGTTTGAAGAATTTAAGAAGATTGTTGTGCAAACAAAAGATCCGCATTTTCCCTTTCCTCCCTCCACGAAAGGACAAATTCATAGTTTAGACTTTGATGTTACCAATATCCCTTGTGACCTTAACTATAGCTGTATTTCCGAACATTCATTCATGTTCATCGAATCACAGCAAAATCCTCTAATATTTCAAAGAAAATTACGTCACGAGTTTGGAATAAGACAGCCAACTCAATTACAATAATATACTAGAAATAGCATATTTGACATACAGGACATGACAATTCTAGAAAATATTAAACAATAAACATTGAAAGATAAAGTCAAACGTAGAAAATATATATTATAAAAAAATAAAAAATAGTTTAAAAATTTTAAGAGAACATGCTGAAGCACAAAATTTGTGGGATTTAATTTAATTTAACCATTCTTCTATCTCACACCCACTTTATCAGTCTAATCATACGTTCCCATGAAAACCTATAAAATATGTGTGATTTAGATTCCCAATTCCCAATTAACCCACATCCTCTTTTGAATTCTCAAGCATTCCAAATCAGACAAAAACTCAAATTACCAAACCCCACAGAGAAAAAAGTTAAAAGAAGAAGAAAGGAATTTCTGAATTTATCAGGTCCAACCTTGAAGGGTGGACCAATCATAAACCTACTTAGTGGGCCAATCACATTCCTGCTCAGGTTCCTTATTCTATTATTCTACTAAGTTGTTCAACTACCCACAGAAGGAGGTGAACCACCCGGTTCGGTTCAGCAACAATCAGAACAAATTAAACCCACAAGATAAAGCTTCAACCAATCAGAAAATTGCAATAGCAGTAGTAAAAATCAAGTGTCCGTTTGATTACCAGATAAGTAAATAAAAATTCAATTTCATATAATTAATTTGGGATTTGAATTCTCAGTAATTAACTGCTGAACAGTCATAAAATTCAAGCCGTCTAATGTCGGACAGCCTAAAAATCAAGATATGATTTAAATATGATTTAGACATCTTGTTTAATCGAACAGCTTGAATTTTGTGACGGTAGACTGCTCGAAATCCAAATCCGTAAGTTAAACGCACACTAATACGAAGGAGCTAAAATTGAACAAGAAAAAATGGCACTACCTAAAGAACAGAACTTGACACCGGTTCAAGAAAACCGAACCGGGAAAACGGTTCAAGAACTAAACATAAAAAACATACCCCACAACCAGTGTCTAAGGCGGTTCGGATGGACCCATCTTGAAGGTTGATGAGCTTTCCGATGTCATCGATGTACGCGCTTGCGCCACGTGGAAACATGGTCCCACCACCAGGGAACCTGAACCGTTCCCCTTCGAACCGGACCCAGTTCTGGTTCTTCTTCTCAATCGTCAACTCCTTATGCGGCACGTTCGCATACCACGCCCAATCGCGGCTCTCCGGCCACCTCGGCGGCACGCGGTACCCAAACGGCGCCGGAATCCTACACCGGAGAACCTCCTCCGTCGCCGGACAATGCCTCTCCCTGTACACCAGCTTCTCCCGCGGGAACTTCAGCGACCTCTGCACGTCCTCGCATGGCGTGTACTCAGACAACGAAGAATCACACGGCGGCGCGTTGGACTCACGCGCCGGCACATCCGTCGGTTCGGGGACGTAGTGGTGGGCGGAGAAGTCGAGGTTGTTGGAATTAGCTGAACGAGTGGGGGTGGCGGTGGTGGAAGAATTGAGGTTGTTGCAATTGGCGTCGTCGGCGGCGGCGGTGTAGTACCTGCCGGAGATTGCGACGGCGGCGGTGGTGGTGGAGGGGTGATGCCAGAGGCCAAGGAGGTAGAAAAGGGTGCAGAGGAAGGTGGTGAAGGTGATTAAGTAAAGCCTTGTGAGTGGCTTGTTAGGTTTCTTGTATGCGCAATTCTGAAGAAGGAATGTCCAATTCGCCATTGTTGATTATCAGAATTCAGAAACTGATACAGAGAGAAAAAGAAAGAGGTACCAAAGTGTGTGGAGTTATCAAGAACAAAGCATGATGATAAACGTTATGTTTTCATCGGGTGGTATAATAAGATTGAAAACGCGCTTATATTTATATATATATATATAGAGAGAGAGAGGGAGTGTTTGGACTGTGGTTCAACTTGGGCGTGTGTGTGTCTGAATTAAGTTACGTGAAGAAGAATAGAAGACTGCTTTATTGTGTTGTGGATTCTGGATTGGAATGGGAAGCACATAGACTTGATATTACCCTTCTTTCACTAGAAAAGAAAAGAGAAAGAAGACTAAAAATGTCAAAAGATTTACGTGTTTTGATATTTTTCCTTTTAAGTTAAATTAAATCCTTGATTTTGATTTATATACTAGCGGAAATAGAGTCTCCGTGTTTTACGACCCCTCTTAAAACTCACATGTTCTCTTTATATTCATAGTATTAATTTCATTCCTTCAGTCCTAATTACAAGATAATTTAGATAAAAACACACTTATTAAAAAAAATAATCATTACGTTGACTTTTAAAAAATTATTTTATAAGATTACATGTTTATCTCTATTTAAAGTTAAACTCCACTACCATGGTAATTGTGTCATTTCAAAACTTTTAATGGTTAACAAGGCGAATATAAAAAAAAAAATAATAAATGCTTTTAGATTTGTATACTTTATCTTAGAAATAACACCATAAAAAAGTTTTAAACATTATCTTATAAATAGGATCGGAGTGTGGGAGTATAGAATATAGATATAGATATACCATCAAAATCAAATCAATTTAATTTTTTTTTCAAACCACGCCAAGAATCAACTTGACATGTGTATATCCAAATCAACAGTTATATTTCTTGATTTTCTTCTTCACGGTTCACAGAAACATTTAATGTATTTTGCTAATTAAATGCGTTTAAGGATTTAAAAAATATTAGATAACTTTGTGTTTTTAATATGAAAATATGTTTTAGTAAAAAATGTCTATTATTTTTTATTTTCTTAATCAATACCCTAAAACCATTCGTCATCATCTTTATTATTTATTAAATACTTCCATGTACTATTTATTGTCTATGTATAATTTTTATATAATTTTGTACGTGAGAGGAAACAAATATTTTAAACAAAGAATTAACATTAATTAGAAAATGGAAAGGGGTTGTATAGGAAAAAAAATAAAGAAATGTTCAATGGTACAACTGCAAAATCATTCTACACAAATGAGTATAACATTATTTTTTATAATCTTTTTGTAGAATTAGTGCCTCCTCAAATCTATGAACTCAAAGATCACTTATGGATGTTTGTTTAAGGCTATGTAAATATATTCTCGGAAATATATAATGAGGGAATGCCTATTTGTGTTTGTTACAAAATTAAACAATTTTATTTTTCAGTATATAAAATATTCCCAGAAAAAAAAATAAAACTTTTAAATTCCTACGGTAAACATAATTTCCATTTTTTCTTAGTTTCTATTCTCAAAAGAATGATTGCAGATTAATACATTTCCATGTGATTTTTGTGTGAAAATTCCAACACAGCCTTTTATTTGTCCATTGTGTTTTATATAGTAGCATTATTTTGAGAATTATATTATAAGCAAAATTAATATTTTAATTATTTTTATTAATTTCAAAAAAATTCCTAAAATCTTAAATAGCAACCAAACACATTTTAAATATAATAGTATATACTTTAAAATAACAATTATTCTGATAATATTGTGTTCTCGAGAATTAATTTATATATTTATCTTACCTAAAAAAATATATATAACGTCAACATATATGTCAAATGCGTCATTTTAGTGACCGGTTGGGTTAATCAGTTTGAAAATTAGATTGGTATATATATTGGAAATGGAGAATCATGCCATTTTTCATTTTACATAAATGATTTAATTAATATACACTGTCAATATAAAGAAATTTTATACAAAGTGTATCATCACATTATTTAATAAATATGACACCTCATGTATTATTAAATTTAATAAATGATGTGGCAATACATCATTGGATGTTTGTATAAAACTTCTTTACATTAATAGTATATATATGTTAAACTCTAAAATAAAATATATATAATCAATATTAATTAATTTTTCTCTTTAATTAATTAATCAGTTAATTAATTTATTCATATTAAATTTCTTCCATCAATATTATACATAACGAAAAATATTTACAAATTATCATCAAAATAAATCTTATCAATTAGACCTTTTTTTTAGATTTTCTAAAATTTAATGGTTCAAGTATATTTATGCTTGAATTTACTTTTATTTTCATAAAAAAGTTTTTATTTTAACTCTTTACATTTCACGATAGTTCATATATATATATATATATATATATATATATATATATATATATATATATATATGAGATACTCATTTGTTAGATTATATGAGGTACTTGCTATTCCCTTCATTTCATGTTATGAGTGTCATTTTTTTTATATTAATTGTCATTTTACAATACCATTAAATATTTTTTCAATTATAGTATTATTAATTAATATGGGAGAGATATACAAGGGGTATAATAAAAGATTAATTAACAATTTTTATAAGAACTAAAATCTTAATTATATTTATTGGTTTATATATATTCATAACCTTATAGACAATTAAATTGAAATGGGGTGAATAAAATTAATATTCCCACACTAAAATCAAAATTCAAGAATAAATATTTTTCATCAAAATAATACTAAGTTTAATTATACATTCAATATCTTTATTACAATCCAATAACTTTTTAGGCGAATTTAATCCATTAACTTTTTAAATTGTTACAATTAGTGAGTATCTTAATCACTTTTCCTCAAATTAAAACTCTCATATTCTTGTTATTTACTTAAAATCTCTGCACAAATTGAAGCGAAATTGTTTAAATCTTTTTCTATTCAAAAGTTATCAACCAAAACAACAAATTTTAAACCCAAAATCAAAAGAACTTTTTCCCTCTCCAAAAATCCAATCTCATGTCATACAAATGTTTTCAATTTTTATCAAATTTTCCTAATTTTTTTACTTCTAAACTTTTGAAATTATTTCATGCCTCCATCATAAAGCTTCAAATTTTTAAATAAATAAGTTGAAGAGTTTTACTTAGAAAAAAATTGATAGTATAGGATATCATTAACTTCATTTTAAAAATTGAGAGATTTGATTGACTAGACAAAAAATTGAAGGTGCGAAATCACAAACAACAAATGTTTTTGGTAGATGAAGGAAAGGGAAGGACAAAGGCAAATCTCCCTACAAAAAGGTTACGCATGCTGCATCCGCAAAGAGAGCCCGTGTAGCAAGATATCCAGCGGTCATCCAGGACCCGAAAATGAGGTGTTTGGATCCTTTATTGCAGCCTCAGCAGAACTCGCTACAGAATAGCTAGGAAACAGCTATCAATTTAACTCTGGAACGTTTCCATAGCTATTCTGTATCTATTTAGTAGCTATACTTACTAGAAGAAATACACCGCTAGAGAAGATCCGGATGAGTTGCCTCTGTGCACCTTCCTTTGCTAACATGTTCACACAAGAGTTACCACACAAAAGTAAATTAATAAGAAGGATTAAAAGTACGATTAAATTATAATAAACACAATTTCGAATTCTAATCTATATATATCGATATGTACCCAAAAAAAATCTATACTGCGTCTTGCAAATTATATAGTCATAATCTAATCTTCTATTCTAAACAAACTTGGGGATATAAGAACTAAATATTTTTTTTAATAGACGACCCTACGTCGTGCCATGCTTATATCTTCCCACTTTCAGACTTTCTCCTATCTTACACGTTTCAGTGTTTGGCAAAATTATGATATTTTAAAATTAGTCTAATTAAATTCAAAGCTTGTGTATGCTCATATCGTTTATACATAAACAAGCTGGCAACGTGACAAGTTCATCATGCTATTGGTTATATTTTCTTATCCATTTCAATGGACGTTGTATAACATACAAATAACAAGTCCCCATCCCTTAATTTTCTAATGATATTTTTAAAATTAATTATAGTATAATCCAAATAGAATAGAGAGACTTTTTTTTTCTTGTGTAATTATTTTAGTCTAAGTGGTGACAAATGGCCAAATTTTAAACAATTATTAGCAAGCAGGCTCAAACATGGTGGTTAGTGGTTACATCATGCATGTATCTAGTTGGCTATCAATCATTCAAATTTTCTGTAAATAAATTGATAATGAAATTCTAAGAAGGTGTGTTTCCCTACACGCACAATGTTTCATGATTAAATGAAATAGAAAATTAATTAGAAACATGGTATTGGAGTACTGACTTCTTCTTGGTTTGATATATGCTCAGCATCAATTTTTTTTTCTGTAATAATTTTCATATATACTACTTAATTGAAAGAATATAATAATGTTTTCACATTAGAAGTGACTACTCCGTATGGTAAGTGTTGGTCTGTTGCAATTTTTTAAAAAATAAGAAAAAATAGAATATTTAAAAAATGTTTTTAAAAATTAAGTTATGTTTTTGAAAATCATTAATGTGTACGTAGAAGTGTGGAAACTAAATCTCACAATACCCCTGACAAACCCTTCTTAAGATGGTTGCTTTAAATATGAGTGCAAGTCAAAATATTTATTTCACCCTTTTACATAAATTAAAATAAAATAAAGATATAATTTAATTAAAAGTAAATGAAAGAAGAGTTTTGACTTAATGAGTAGGACCTGCTCCTATATATGTATCATTGGTGCAAATAGTGTACTCAAAAGTCATGTAGTTCATATAAGTATTTTAGTTGTTTTAATTACAAAATTAAGCTAGTAATCTAAAGATTTTTTTTATTTTTTTATAATTTAAATAAGATCATAAAACATTCTAGTTTATAAAGTTTTGATTTAACTCCAAATATTTTTTTATGTTTTAAACATTATTTTTTTCAGTTTATACTTTAGTTTATTGCTGTTCGAAATACTAGCTATAAAAGTTTATATTAATATTAAATGTTTGTTTTTGCTAAGTATCATGCTTTGTTAGTAAATTAATCAATCAAAACATTTGTTAACGTATATATCATAAATGTTTATTTAGGACATAAAATTTAAAGATAAACTTAATAATTATATATGATTTTTAATTATAAAGTTCAAGAAGTACTACTCTATAGCTTTATTGTGGTGAAAATATTACCATAATTTTTGTATCGGTTTTTCTAATATGTGCAATATTGAACATGATAATAAATCTCAAAGTGAAAATATTTTATTAGAAAATTTAATTATCACAATATTCAATGCTTAATATTAAATGCTACATTTTTCAATAAAATTTTTCTACTTTTGATTTATTATCCTATGCAATATTACACATGTTAAACAGTTCTTATATTAAAACAACTCATATTAAAAGTTTAAAAATTCTATGATAAGAGAAATAATTAAAAATAGCTAGCCCCAAATTACAAATAACGTTTCAAATTAAATTGTACTTTTAATTAAAAACAAATGGTTTTAATCCTAAAAACATCATTAAATTTTTTAATAATTTTATTACTGATTAAGCTTTATATAAAAAAAAACTGTATAAACATACCCAATAATTTTTTTTTCTTTGTGTGTTACTAGTAACGTGCAAAATAAAGACTGCTATCTTCGACATTGAATTCTTTTATATTAAATTTATGTACACATCTATATATGTTTTATCGGTTTTTCTAATTTGTACAACTTTACACAGGATAAGAAAATAATAGTGGAAAGGTTTTATTGGAAATTACAACTTTTAATATTACCAATGCATTGAATATTGTGGTAGTTGTAATTTCCAATAAAACATTTCCTCTTTTGTTTTCTTATCCTGTGCAAGAGTTGCACATGTTAAAAAAATCCATGTTTTATTACTATTAAATAGGACTTTAATCAAAATTTACGAATATTTATAATATAAGAAAATCATGAAAAGATTCAAGTTTTCGATCCTTAGAAGTGAGAGAGAACCTTTCCGACTAGCTTGGCAGGTGAAAAGTGAAAAGGAAGAGTTTTTGGCGTGCTGGTCAAGACATTTTAAACATACAGTTGTTGTAATTTTCAGTAGTTTTGACACTGAAATTAATGGAGTCAAGAAACGACGTCAGCACCCCATGGGATTTGAATGATTATGTCAACGTAGTTTTCTTTCTAGTGCACAAAAATTTAAGCGCATTTCTTATCCAATTAAACTATCCCTCTTCCATAGTTCCATTAAGTGCACCAAAATTTTTGCTAGTAAACCCCCCCCCCCCCTTTTTTGAGTTTTGTGAGCTACTTGAATTTTTGTGGGTAACATAATTTTATCGAGCTGAGCTAAAAAATCCAAAAATTTATTCGGGCTTACAAAATAAAGATTTGAGTCCTACATTTTCACAGGATTTTGCGAGTTGGTCCGATCATATTAACCCATCTCACCATTTCTACATTAAAAGGCATGTGCTAGATAAGCACCAACGTGAACAACATTTCTCCATTAATAGTAATAATGATTTTTCAATTATAAATTATAGTTTTATACATTTATGCTTAGGGTTCACTTAGTTTACAATTGGGTAGAATATTGATTTTGATAGATTTATAGAATCAATGACAATAAATAAATGATATATGATTTATGAAGCACATTTAACAAAAATAATTTAAAATTAATTTCACATAATTAATTATATATGTCTTTTCCCTGGGAATCAAATTGACACTTAATTTGATTGCAACGGAATGCATCATAAATGAGGAGGTGAGAGAGAAATAAGAGAGTTCATTGTCTTGTAAGTCAAAGACATAAAAGGAAAGTTAGAAAAGTATCATGGGGCCCACACAATTATATTTAGGGGTGGGCAACAACCTGCAAACGACCTGCACCCGATAAATCCGAAAACAAAAAAGACTACACGGGCGGGTACGGGCGGGTCGCAGGTGAACGGGTGAAAATAAATGAGTTAAGAACGGATTAAACTGGGCGGGTTCGAGTACCTTAAAAAAGTTTCGTCGGTGCCCGAACCGACCGATCTGAAAGCCCAAAGCCAGTCCAGTATTTTCCAGCCCAATAAGAAAGGCCTTTTAACTTCTCCAACCCTAATTTGTGTGCCCACTCACCCATTTTATCTTCAGATGAAAAACTTGCAGCAAGCCAACAACCATTTTTCTCCTTCATCGCCTCTCCTCTCATCTCTCAAGCTCTATCTCTTTGTTTCTAGTCTCACAGACACAAACCATCATCCTTCCTTCCTCCACCTTACCCTTCACTCTTTGTCTCTCTCAGTCCTGCCCACACCTCTGTTCACCACCGCTCTCGACCCCAACATCCGCCATGCATCACTGCTGCCGCTGTTGACCTTTGCCCCGTTGCGCAGTGCGCACCTTCGTTCACCTTTGTCCCGCCGCGCACCTGCGTTCACCTGTCGTTGCTGCTGCGACTTCGTCCATGAATGAAAAGGTCACCGTCGCGTCGTCCCTGGATACCAAGACCCCGTGCTTGTGTTTGATTTTTTTGTTAAGCCCCTGTATTTTTTTAAATTTGTATTTTTTAGTTGAGTTTGTGTTTGATTTTTAAATCTGCAGAAAAAGGTCATCCTTTGTTCAAACTTTTTTTTCTGAAAGATTAAATTTTTCTTTTTCTTTGTTTATGAAAGATGGAAAGTTTATATCTTTTTAAATTTTTGAAGTGTTTTCTTATTTGTTTTGAACTGGGTTTGCGTTTTTTGCACTGAAATTGGAAACTTTTTAATTTTATGTCGCTGCTGGTAGAAATCTAAATTGTCTGTGTGCTTTGTTTTCATTGAAAGGTGCAAACTTTACCGACTCTTAGTGTTTGTTTTGATTTTTTTTGTGCAGGTTTTTCTCTTTTCGCATTTTGTTTTCTTTTCCTTTCTCCTTATCTTCTGATTTCGTTTTGATTTTTCATAGATTATTTTTGGATGGTGACTGAGTTGTGTCATGGAGGTGGAGCCGTGGAGGCTACCTGGCAGCAAGGATGCTGCAATTGCAGCGGCGTAGACTGGACACTTAGGGGCTAGAGTTTCTGAATGTGACTCACTGTATTTTATTTTTCAATTTGGGTTGAATGTATTTTAAGCCTTTTTTAATATTTGGAAATTTTTAATGAATTTTTGTCAATCTGGATGTTTAAATAGGCCAACTAATTAATTAGCCCATTTGTTTTAAATTGATTTTTTTAAAAAAATTAATGAAAGGAAAAAAAAAACTACGCAAAATTTCATAAGGCCAAAAAAACACCAGACAATATAGACCCGATTATATCCACCCGCCCAACCCGTAACCCATCCAACCACCGACCCGTCCAATCCGATGCATTAATTGGTTGAAATTGGGCCTGTATTTACAATGGGCGGTTTGTGTCGGATTGGGCTTTTTGGGCCCGAATCCAACCAAACCCGCCCGATGCCCACCCCTAATTATATTTCTCTGCATGGAAGGCGAGAGATTGAGAGAAGAAGAAGTGGGCTTGAATAATAACCGAATGTGGAGAGATAAAATTGATTTTAAAGGTTCCTAACGTAGTTTAAAAATATTTTTATATCACTTCTATCTAGGGCTGTAAATGAGTCGAGTCGAGCAGAGTACTTGAAGCCTAAGCTTGGCTTGTAAAAATATGGTTGACTCAAGCTTGACTCATTTATTTAAACGAGCCAAACTTAAAGTTTGGGCTTGGCTTGTTAAAGAAAAACAAAGTTTGGGCTTGGCTTATTTAGTTCATTTATAACTTCATTGATTTTGCTTTTATGAAAATTTTCTTTAAATAATTTTTAAAGTTTATGAATTTAGTATTTAATAAATATTTTACTATTAAATTATAATATAAAAATTGAAATATATTCTTAATATATAATAAATATATACAGTTAAAAAATTCTAAAATATTATATTTTTTCAAATTAATACATAACTTCTTGACTAATATATGAAATATTTTAATACTTATTTATAAATATATAGAATATTTATTTTATTTTATTATTATTTATTTTAAAAATAAATTTATAACTTTATATTTTCTTTTTCTATTTTTTATTAATATTACTTTACTTTAATTATTTATATTAATTAATTATTATATATATAATAAGCGTTCACGAGCTCTTAATGTCAAGTTTATATAAGGCTTGAGCTTGGCTCATTTAAATAATCGAGCCCAATAAGCTTGGGCTTGTTTGTTTAATTAAACAAATGAGCTGGATCAAGCATTTAACGAGCCGAGCTCAAATAATTCACGAATAACTTAGCTCATTTACAGTTCTACTTCTATCAAATCAAACAATTAACATTCTCTATTTCTCTCCTATTTCACATTTATTCTCTCATACCAAACAACTTATAAATCACCCATATCTCTTTTCTATTTCTCCATTCTCTATTTTTTCCCTCCTACCAAACACAATGTCAATATTTCTTAAGTAAAAAAGTATGCTTTTTCACTACAAGAAAACCGATTTTTAGCGACGGCCAAAAGTCGTTGCTACAGGGGAAAAACCGTCTCTATTTCATAATTAGCGACGACCCACCATTCGTCGCTAAAAACCTCGTCGTTAATGCAGTAACAACAGCGTTTTACAACATATATAGTGTCGTCCAGGTCAACGCTAATAATTTTTTTTAAAAAAAATCATTTTTTCCCAGACTATCAATTGTGAAAATCAAACCCACAACTTGCATGATAGCAATAAGAAGCATTATCATTACGCTAAGTTTGTTTCTTGAAACATATAGTGGAAAATATTATATACATAGTGAAAAAATAACAAGAAATCAGCGTCGGTTAGGTCGCCTAGCTGACGCTAAATATTTTTTTTAAAAAAGTTTATTTTACCATTAACTTCGGTCTTGCGTCGGCTTAGCCGACACTACTAATGATAGTGTCGTGGCCGACGCTACCTGTTCATATCTAAAACGCTGATTTATTTTAGTGTTTTAAATAACGATATGTCATATGTTTGTGAATAAGAGAATTATTCAGGGATAACTTTGAAGTGATTTTGATTCATTGTTAAAAATTGGACTCTAATTAAATCGTTTTTATTTTCCTTACCTAATGTTGTGTTTGTTTATATATGTAAAGAAAAAATTAAAGGAAAAGTGGGGGAAGAAAAATAAGAAAAAAAGTAGATATATATACTACTTGAAAGAAGAAAAATATATTAAAAATGAAAGAAATATTGATATGGGATTTATATTAAAATTTTATCATTTCCAATGAAGTGGAAACACCATCCTAAAGAGATGGTTTTGTCCTTTTTATTTTATCTATTTATTTATTTACTATTTATTTTGGGCAATATGAAATATTTTTCATTTTATATATATTAAAAACGTTATCATGTTAATTAATTGATATTTTTTTTTCCTATTTCATCATATAAATGAAGAAAAGTTTTTCTCTCTTCATACACTTTTTGTTAATTAATTTATTATCTAAAAAAGTTGACATATTTTTTTAAAAAAATATTTATTTACTCACAAACTAATTATTTATTCAAAAATAAAGTAATAGTAAAAAATATATATAAAAAATAATACTTATATATATATATTATAACGTTCTTAATTCTTTGATGCTTATTTAGTGCAGGGGCGAAACCATAAACTAAGGGTAAGGGGGCCAAAATTATAATTTTTCCTAATCAATTAGTTCACCCCAAAATACAATTTTAATATTATATATAAATTAAATATAAAATAGTGAATTAAGATAAACACTTAGAATTCATAGATAAATATAGGCTTAAATATGTTTTTGGTCCCTGCAAAATACCCGATTTTTGCTTTTGGTCCCTCAAAAATTTTTCGTTAGTTTTTCGTCCTTCCAAATTTTTTTTTTTTTGCCCTCATCCCTCTGCTCACTTTGGTTGACTTTGGTGCTGAGTTGGCACTTTCTCTGTCCTAATGTACAATCTAACGTGGACCAATAGGAAGCCAAGATGTATTAAACCTTTTTTTACTTGATTAACTATAAATTATTAGTCTTTTATTAATCATTAAAGACAGTAAAACCCTGATTAAGAGCCACTAATCTTTCCCGGTAAAATTTTTTTGTTTCCCTCCTTTTCCCGGTTAGTAACAATTCCCCTTAACAAATACGATTGAGTGACCTATGTGAGTCAGTTTTAACCCTAAGTTTTCACTCTCTGTAACCCTGCGAAGGTTTCGAACTACTGTTGAAGGCTTCGGTGACCACGCAGTGGAGACGCGTGCGTGTTGAAGGATCTTCTTCTTGCGGTGGAACGGGGTGTGTGTGGTTCCCAAGTTCGTAAGGAGCGTAGAGGTAAGGTTTTGTTACTGCTAGTAGATTCCATTCTCTGTTTGCATGTGATTAAAGTCATGGGGACCAGTAGATTCTTGGATGGTGCTTTTGTGTCATTTAAAATTCAAATGATACCCCACCCCTTTATTTAATATCTGCTTATGTTGCATTGATTGTGTTTGGGGGTTTATTTATTGGTTGGTAGGTCTAGTTGTCTAATTTTTAATTCCAAAAATGCATCCTTTATTTTGTAGGGATGTCTTTCTCTGTTGCATTCCATGTGAGGGGCTGTTTTGTGAGTGACCCGAGGCCTCATTACCAAGGCGGTGAGGTACATTTGTTGCACAACATAGATGAGGACAAGTGGTCCTTCTGAGGCAGTTGGGATATTGAAAGAGGATTTTGGTGTGTCAGGCAAGGTTACACTATGGTGGAAAGAGAAGGACACATCATTTGAAGATAGACTGAAAAAAATCTGTGATGATGTTGCTGCAAGAGAGGTGGCTAAGTATGCCATTAGGAATAATGTTGAGGTGGACTTATATGTAGAGAGTGGTCTGCAATCTGGTGTTGTAGAAGGGACTGTTCCAAAAAATGATGTAAGTGATAGGAAGAAGAAGAAAGAGACTGCAAAAGGTGGTGCTGGAGTTAAGGCATCAAAGGTTGTTGGGTGTTCTGGTGTTAAAAGTAAGGGGAAAAATGTGAGGGCAGAGGGTAGAAAGGTCCAGGTTGGATCCCCACAGGGGGGTGGTAGGAAGAAGGAGAAGAATGTTGTAAAAGAAGTGGCTGAGGATGAAGGAGGTGTTAGTGAAGACAGTGAGGGAAATGTTAGTGAAGACAGTTTGGGTGGTGTGCATTTTTCAGATAGTGAGGAAGAAATGATGATATCCATGGATGATGGATTTGCACTTCCTACACAGGAATCTGTTCAGCCTGTCAGTTTCTCATCACCAAGGGGATTGAGGAGGAAGTCTGTACCATCAAGGAGACCAATTGGTCAAGGAAGAAGGAGAAATGTTGTACACATTGGAGAGTCTAGTGGTGTTGGGGCTGCTGACAGCAACATTCCATTATTGGTTGGAGCAGTTGGAGATGATTACAATCATGTTATGGAGGAGGAATACATCAATGACGAGTTGCAGAGTGATTATGATAGCTCTGGAGATGATGATGAGACTCGACCAAGGTATGTGAGGTATAGGAAGGAGGACATGTGCAGGGATTTTAAATTCAAGTTGGGGATGGAATTTGCCTCAACTAAGGAGTTCAAGGATGCAATATTAGAGCACTCTGTATTAACTGGAAGGAGTGGAATACAGATTCTGTGTCAGGCACTTATATGCGAATTTTAAGAAGAAATTTGGTGGAGGGACCTTGCTTAGAGATCTGATGATGGGAGCATCAAAGAGTACTTATGTCGAGGCTTTTGTGGAGAAGATGGACCAAATCAAGGAGATTGACAAAAAAGCATATGATTGGTTGTCTGCAATCCCAGCAAAAAGCTGGTGTAAGCATGCTTTTTCATTTTATCCTAGATGTGATGTAGTCATGAACAACGTTTGTGAGTCTTTCAATAGTACCATTTTACTAGCTAGGGATAAGCCCATTATTACCATGTTTGAGTGGATTAGGACTTACATCATGACTAGATTTGCATGTCTCAAGGAAAAACTAGCTAAGTATCAAGGAGATGTATTACCTAAGCCTAGGAGAAGGTTGGATAAGGAGATAGAGAATTCTGCACATTGGTTCCCTACTTGGGCTGGGGGTCTGAAATTTGAAGTCACACATAGCATGGCTCCCCAAAAGTTTGTGGTGGATTTGCAAAAACAAACTTGCACATGTAACTTTTGGGAATTAGTTGGAATTCCCTGTAGACATGCTGTCAGTGCCATTAGTTACAATAGGGAGAAACCAGAGTCATATGTGCATAGGTATTATAAAAGAGAGGCCTATGAACTAACATATGGGCAAACAATATCACCCATCAATGGGCAAGATATGTGGCCCAAGGTATCTGGCCCAACAATTCTTCCACCCAACTATAAGGCAGGTCCAGGCAGGCCCCAAAAACTAAGAAGGAGAGATCCTGATGAGGATCCCAATCCTACAAAGTTGAAAAGGTCCCACACTAGGTATACTTGTGGAAATTGTCATGAATCTGGGCACAACACTAGAAAATGTCCAAAGAGACCAGTGGTAGAAGAACCTGAGCCAAACAATCAAGAACCAGCTTCTGAAGCTGCACCAGTTAATCCAGGAGATGATACCCAAGTAACCCCCAAAGTTTTCTACAGACATGTTTATTTCAATATATTGGAACACTATCTAACAACACCTTTCAACTTTTGGATAACGAGGCACAAATGATCAGACTTCACAAAACCAACAACCATCAAAAAACAATTCAAAGGTATTTTGCATAATATAAACTCACATGTTATTATAAATTTCATTGAATTACAACTTGTTATAACCTTTCATACCTGCCAGGGGAAAGAAAAGGCTTCTACTTCAACTGCAGAACTTGCACAAGCACCAAAGGGAAAAGGACAAGCAAGTACAAGGGCACAAAAGGGAAAAGGACCAACAACTACAAAGGCACAAAAGGGAAAGGGTCCAGCAACTACAAAGGCACAAAAGGCTAAGGGTCCAGCAAATAAGAACTCCACATCTACTGCACCTGTCAACCCACCTCCTGAACCTGTTATTCCAGCCCCTACAGTTGTTCATCCACCACCTGCAGCTGTTAATCCACCCCTTGCAGTTGTTCATCCACCCACTGCAGCTGTCACTCCAGGCACACCACCAAGTTTTGAATAGCCAAATTGGAGTGCCATGACAACTTCTGAGCAAATTGGAGTGCTCTCCAATGTGCATGAGACCACAATGTGTATGCAGGTAAATAAATCTGAATACACTGATTGCAATACTAAATGAATTTTGTTTATCCTATGTATACTAAACTTCAATGTGCACAATTTTCAGCAACTCCAAGGGTCCCAATTGCCACCTTACCTCACAGAAGCAAACAACATATTGCATCACCTAATGAAAGTTGCTGAGGAAGTTACATCAGCAAAACAATATGATTTGGAAGAAAGCTGCAAGCCAATTAGGATTGTCAGACAATGAGCCTTATATGAACTTCATGAACCAAGTGGTAATATCCATTCCCTCAAATTTTGAACTGTGATTTCCCAATCAGTATATGGCAATCACCCAAAACCTATCTCTTCTTTCATTATTCACTATAGGATGAGGCAAAGGAGTTATGTGGATTTTAAGACTTTGACTACACTACTACATGTGATGGAGGAGGGACACAAAAATCAAATGTCACTACAACAAAGAAGGATGCATGAAGCAGCACATGAACTTTTTTTGGGAGATTAGATATGATTTAGGATGGTTGTGTTCAATGGACAATGATGTTTTTTTGGGAATTTAAGACTATGTAATTACCATGCTGGATCATGGTGACAACCTCTGATGTGCTTTGGACAATTGTTTTTTTTTTGAATTAGGACTTACTATTGGATAATGTAGTGTATGCAACCTTTATTTGGTGTATTTAAAGACCTTCTGGCTTTAAATTTTTAATGTTGTTGTTGTTTACTCAATTGTTCTGTTACTTCTACAATTTCCTGCTTAGTTATAGTCACATGTTTTGGTCTATAACTGATTTTGCAGTCACAAATGATATAGCATAAGAATTGCATCATATCAATATCAGCAATTCATCAATTCATTACTCAAGTTTTTGGTCGATAACTAAACTTGCAAACATTTTCATTAACCAATTACAAGCTTAAAATCCCAAAACACTTTCATTCTACAAGATGCCATAAAGGCTGATTGCTCAATCATCACTACCTCATGTTACAATTTCCCCTAAGTACAAATCATAATCCCTAAACTACTATCTTCCTCATCCCTTACAATTCAACCCATCAAAAACACAAATTGCAATTGTCATAACAATTGACAAGATGACCACGCAAATAGCAGCCTTCACCTTCAACCTCTCAACCATTAGCTTTCTTTGTAGCTTTATAACCTTTCTTTTCAAGTCTTCAGCTTCATTTGGGAATAATGCTTCTGACTCATCCAACCTACCACTCTTCTCTGTCATTTCATCATCAGCCCAACGAAAAAAGTTGATGGTAAACTCTTTCTGAACACAAGAAAAAGATACATTGAACAAACATTAATTTTCTGTCGCCAACAACAGACAAGACAAGGAGGAATATCAAAATGAATTTCGAGCTTACATCCCAGTTACGAAATCTCCCAAGATTCTTTATTGAATGTGACCTCAAAAGACAAACTTCTTCGCCGCAAGAGCAGAGCAACCTCCGCGAAGTCGAACTCGAAGACGAACACTTGGAAGTTCCGTTTCTCTTGTCTGATGCAGAAGCTTTGCCTTTCATGTTCTTCGACAAATTTGGGCGACGGAGATGGCGACGATGGAGTTTATGGAGGATCAGAGGATACTAGGGCAGCGATGAAATAGAGGAAGAAGATGGGTAGGGTACGAAGGCAGAGCAATATAACACTGGAAAAAAAAACAAAATTATTAATGTCCACGTATGATTTTAGAATGGGACAAAAAAAGTGCCAACTCAGCACCAAAGTCAACCAAAGTGAGCAGAGGGATGAGGGCCAAAAAAAAAATTTTGGAAGGACGAAAATCTAACGAAAATTTTTTGAGGGACCAAAAGCAAAAATCGGGTATTTTACAGGGACCAAAAACATATTTGACCCATAAATATATATATATATATAATGTAAGTAATTTTAAAATTTTTATGAATTATTTTAATTATTATTCTCTTTTTACTAATTATTTGAAATTATTTTAATTTCATTATTTAACTAATTATTTAATTTTTATTAAAATATTTTATCACTAAAAAATTAATAAAAAATATAATTTATAAAAAATATAAATTTATAATTACCTAGCTAGCACTATATTTTTGTTTAGAAATAAAATAAAATTTATATGATATAACTTTTATGTAAATATATTTTTTATTATATAAATATAGTCTATATCTTCTTTTATATGAGCTTCCACTTTATAAATTTCCCCAATAGGCTAATACTATATTTATCTGTCCAAAACTCCCATTACATGAAAACACTGAAATTAAGAAATATAATAAATGTGTTAATTTATATTAAATTTATTGTATTTTATCTAATGTATTTTTGAAAAAAAAATTAATATATTTTTTTATCTCTCTATTTTAATTATTAATTTTCTCCACTTATTATCTCTCTTATTAAGGCTAAATGTAGAAAAAAGGTAATTAATACTCTCTTAAATTTCTAAATAGGATAGATAAGTAAAAATATTTTTTTCAAATGAGATATATTAATAATATTAATATTAATATATAATTATATATAGTATCAAGTTTTTTTTAAAAAAAAATTGAGGCCTTTGTTTCCAACTATGCCTCGCCGCCCCTGATTTAGTGTTGAAATTAAACAAATACATAACCAAATATTGCCTCTCTCAGTTGATCTTTGCACCATGACAATTGTCCTGAAACAAAATGCGAAAGCTTAGTTGATGCAGTATACTAGTATATAATGATGCTACATTAGTTAATTACTCGCTGCATGAATGCATGGCGAGGCCTCCCATGTAGGAACTCATGACTACATGCCATCTCATAGTTTTGTCTCCACCTCAAGTGCTGTCTTACATTCTTAATTTCTTTTTGGTCTCCTTGACGGCTCTATAATAATGTGCCACCTCTCAATACATTCGCCCATTGATTGCAAATTAAAAAATGTAAATATTGTCAAATTTAATTTCATTGTACTTGAATGGAAAGGACAAATGGACACATGATATATATATATATATATATATATATATATATATATGCCTCAAATTGGAAAATAAAAAGGGATATTATGTATATATCCGCTACCAATGAATGGTTCCATGAATCATGTACAGTGAATTACTGAATTATCTAATCCTACGGACTCTTGATCTCACAGAGCAATATTTAAATAAGCTAGTTCGGCGTGGTTGCAAATTTTTAATTTTTTATTTTTAAAAATTTTCAATTAATTTTTTACAACTCAAAACCAAAAATTGAAAACTTATTTTTGTGGTTTTCAAAATAAATATTTTGAAAACCACAAAAAGTGATTTTTAGTTTTTGGTTTTGAGTTATAAAAACTTAATTAAAAAATTTTAAAATATAAAAACTGAAAACTCGCAACCACCCCACCCATTAATTTCCTTCAAAAATCGGTAGTAATGGTTTTACACAGTCTAGGGATATATGTATATGAGCGAGGTAGTAATTGGATAATATGGAACTGGCCGTACTTTGAAGCACCAGTTGTAATGATCGTGGAAAAAGAATCATCAAGTTTTATTTCTTTCTTTTTTCCAGGAAGTTAATAAAAAAACAACAATGATATATATAAAACACCCTTAAATTTTCTACACTCAATTAACAACTCTCTATCTCTATATATTTTTCTTCACATTGCATCACATCTCCATTTATCATATTTATTACTTTTGTCTCCTCCATTTTTATCTCTCTCCATGGATGTATAAACACCTCTAAGATTGAAAAAATAATAGTTATTTTTAAATAAAATTAAATCTAAAAACATATTAATTATTTAATTTTTTTAATTGCCAATTTTATTCCGCTCCCAAGGATCCATAGTTGGAGTATCAGCTATAGAAATTATATGATAGCACCACCGGTGGCGGACCTGGACAGGGAGACCCCAGGGCCGGCACAACATATATGTAGGTCTAAAGTAAATTATAAAATTGAGATTCAATTCTAAGATTTTTAATTATTATCTATTAACTAATAATTAGTAATATTTTTATATATGATATAAAGGTTTTTTAAAATATTGGGTAAAATATGTATTTAATCCTTATAAATTAAAGCATATATGTGGGTTTGGTTCTCATAATTTAAAATCAATGTGTTGACTTTATCTTTTCTTAAAATCACCTCAAATTAATCTTTAGCACCCCTCTCGCCAGGGATTAAAAATACACCTGATAAAAAATATTGGAGACTAAAAACACATCTGATAAAAACTAATTTAAGGTGAAAGAGAGAGACTCAACACACCAATTTAAAGTTATGAGAACCAAAATCAAATTTATTTAATTTTATAGAAATTATAAACATATTTTACCATTAATTTTAATATACATATATATAATTTGAGGTTTTGTAATAAGGGTGAGGGGAGGCCTAAAGTGATTGATTTACCGGCCTCCCCCTCATGCCGGCCAAGGGAGAGTTTTTTTTTTAAAAAAATATAGTATATATTTATACATATTCATTAAATTATATATTAAATTTTGTTTATATTTATAATAAGATTTTTCATAATACTCCCACATTCTTATTATTTTTAATTAATCAAATTACACAAATTAATAGAAATAGTTAAAGTGATTGATTTTATTAGTTTCTTATAGGTTTGTCTAGGGTGGACCATGGTGGTTCAAAATGTAAAAATATAGTAATTTAAATTTTTAACCAACAAATTTAACGTTTATTTTATTAGTGATTGATATTAAACTAGCTAGTTTCTCGTTACTTTTATAAAATTTTGATTGAAAATAATAAAATTCAAATCAATAGTAATAGTATCGTGTAATGTAGAAAATTTCCCCTTCAACTTTAAATTGATAGATCCTTAACGAAATCAGTATATGTTTTATTGTAAATTCATATTTTCCCTTAAATTAAACTTAAATAGTCATATAAGAATCATTTAATAAAAAATAAAATTATTCATTAATTCACTTTTCAGCAACCGGTAAAATGTATTCTCAGGTATTCTTTAAAGTGGTTTAGCAAAATTTATTCAGCTAGAAATAATGTTATCTGTTTAAATAATTTTATTTTTAAAATCCACTTTATATTAACAATACACTTTAAATTTTATACATATAATATAATATTATAGATTAAATTTTATTTTGAATCCCTTAAATATTTTATTCAACATCCGCCACTAAGCACCAACTAATGAAACACTCATAATTTTCACCTTTTACAATTTTAAGTGGATTCTATTATTTTATAACTTAAACGATTTTTTTACCAAATTAATCCCACAAGTGATGTAATATCTATATTTTTTATATCTTATCTTTTCAATACTTGCTTATAGAAGCATTCCTTATTAAGTAGCAACTCTCTATAGTGCTGCAATGATGCTTTTAAATTATGTATCATCCTTAGAGATGCTCTAAGGTTTCTATGCTAGGAGACTATTGGATGGAATGGAACCATTGATGGTCGACATTAATTATTTTCAAGCTCAATGAATGACGGCTATAGTAATATATGACGCAACTTAATTATCTCTACATATATAGGTAGTTAGATGCGAACGCTTGCATGTGCTTTGTTATAGACTAGTGGTCTTATATTCACTTTATACCTCTCAAATATATCACATGCCATTTTGACGTACACGTATAGGATTTCTACTTTTATACTTAGGAGTTCAACATTTTGGGAGTTCTGACTTTTAGTGGGGAAGGTAAGAAAACAGTGTGGGGATTTATTTATTTATAGAGGAGGGCACATGCTCGTTTTTATTTGGAAATTGGTAAGTTAAAAGCATATATGTTTGATGTTATCAAATAGTAGTTGGTCACCGTAGAAATGGATCGGATAATTTTTAATTATAAGATCAAGATTCAAATCTTTAGTTGTCAATTTTGGGAGGATTGCCTAATCACCATCCTTGACTCGAGAATTAAACTCAGTCTTTGAAAGTCAAAAAACAAAAAAAATATGTTAGCGTTGTTTTTTTTTAATTTAATTTTTCAAATTTGGATACAGATAAGAAAACAAACCTTCCAATTAAAAGTTTTAAATTAGTAAATAAATTATTTATATATATATATCTAAAAAATAAAAATATTAGACGAAGTAAAGTAAAATAAAATAAAATTCATTGTTTCAAATAATATAAATATAAATCTTTTCAAATTAATAATTAAACTCTAATCATAATTAACATTATTCTAAATTATTTTTTATTAATTTAAATACAACTTAAATATTTAAGGATAGAAAACTTGAGATTACAACCACCGCTATACACCTATACAACTGCCCGTAGGTTTGATTTATACTATATATATAGTAAATTAAATTATAGCTTAGTAAGTAGCAGCTCGGCGCTTTAAAGGAATTTTCGTTGTAATATATAGATTAGACCTTATAGCTATAGGTCCGTCTAATATGCACAGTGAATAATAGGTGCAACTTTATATATGTTTTTTTTTTTTTTTACTGACTACGGGGAGTCATTTAATTAAATATCTAAAATATTAGGATTAATAATTTATTTAAGTAAGAAATAATTTATTTTGCAAGTTAATTTTTATCTATTTAACCAAAATATTTATCTTTGGTGCTTTGTTCAACTATACCTATTAGAAAAAATAATTCATTGTTAATAATTTGGAACAACATCGACAAAAAAATTAGAGCAAAGATACGTTGAATTAATGTTTTATTCTCTACGTTGTAGTTGGTCATTGGCAACTCAACTATTCCCCCAAGATCAAAGCATTTTTTAAGGCGATCAACTAATAAAATAATGAATAATTATTTGTTATTGTTTGTAGTTTCTCCTGATTATTTGTTATTGTTTTTAGTGTATAGAGAACTTTTTTTCCTTTTACAATGAGTTTTTTTTTTCGATAAAGCTCTAAAAGTAAAGATTTTGGTTAGATGGGTAAAAGTTGACTTGCAAAATATAATATTTCTTATTTACATGAACCATTAATCCTAAAATATGATCTATTTGATTAAATGACTAACTAACTTTGATAAAAAAAAATAGATGTAAGATTAATTGTACTCATTTGTTAGGGGTGTATATTAAATAAGAGTTTAATATATATACACTATCATGTAAAAAATTTTTACACAAACATTTAATATAGCATGAGGCCATTCATGGACGACCTTATATGTTAAGTCTCACTGTGGAAAACAGAGAAGAAAGGGGCTGAAAATATATCTATGTATATATTGCCGCTGATTGCTCTCACTTCTTTAATTTGTTAACATCATTTTATGCACAATATCGATCACATTTCAAAAGTCAATGAAATAAGGTTACTCGTCAACTTGCTTTGTATACAAAATCCAAATTGTGTTTAGATTGAACAAGTCCAACTCCATACTTTTTTCAATCTTTTTTTTCTGGATCTTTCATGTGTCCCTTTGAATGAAATCCTTTTTCTTTTCCGGTAATTAAAAAGTTGTTTAATTAATTCCGTTTAATTATTGTGTGCATGTAGAATTAATATCATCATAAATTCTTCAAAATTATTTAAATCCTCTTGACTAATTTTTAACATTTTTATTCATAATTAAATAAAACATAAATGTTTTTGTATTTCTAATTTATAACGTAAACATGAAGTCCTAGTTTAAATTTTATTACCACCATGAAGAGCCCATAGGTTCGATTCCTACTAAACACACTCTTAGGGAGGGGTAATGAGTCATAACTGTTATTAAGTCCCGAATAAGATTATCTCTGATAATAGAGAATACGTATGATGGATACAAAAAAAAAATTATTACCACCATTGTATTATATATATATATATATATATATATATATATATAGATATAGATAGATATAGAATTGTTTTTTTAATATTTTACCCTTCAGCACACGCAATGTCATATATCAATTCTAGAAACCAAGCAATATCAATAGCCTTCATTGGATACTAAGCAGGCCAAGCCCAGCATGAATTCAAATATGGGTGTCGTACCTTCATCTCAGTCATTTGGACTGTTTTGGATTTTCAGAAATGTACGAGGGAAGTTGCTTTTAGCACCTACTTTATACTATTCACACCTCACCCCTCTTTTTGAAAATTTATTTCCCAAACTACCTTAATCCCATCACCCCTCCCCACCGCCATTTTCAGATTTCAACTTGGTCTATTCCAAAAGGAATTAATTAAGCTCTTCACATGAGCTTAAGATGCTTCACTAACTTGTTACACTTTCTATTCATATCTTCTCAATAAATCAAAGAATTTTCCTTTTCTATGCAATGTCCTCCACATGAAGAAAAGAATTCATTCTTTTTCTTTTCTTCATTCTAATTCTATCTTGCCAAGCAAAGAGTTCTTTTATGAAAATTCTAACAATAAATGATACCCACCGCACTCTCTATATATAGTGGTTAGGAACATTTATTTGTTGCTAGCTCACACAAAGAAACCTAAAAGAAGAACAAAGATATTTTCTGTTTTCAGTTAATTCAATCGTTTGCCACTGAATCTGGTCGACCATTTTTTATTTAAATCCCATTTTGTTATTACCTTTGTGTTTCTAAATTTGTCTATTGGCTATTTGGCTAATTGATTTTTTTTTTTGAAAAAAAAAACTAATAATTTCTGTGCAATACGTTCTACTTTCTACTTTACCCTTTGTGTTTCTAAATTTGTTATTTCCGAAAACAAATTTTAAAAATTTAAAAAAAAAAATCAAAAAGGAAAAGGAAAAAAAAAATCTGTTTTCTCTATCCCATTTTGTTTTTTACCCTTATTGTTTCTAAATTTATTATTTTCCAGACAATTTAAGAAACTCAAAATAAAAAAATTTCTGTATAATTTTCCAGTTTTGTTCTCTCCGTCCCATTGTATTTCTAAATTTGTGATTTTCTAGGGTAAATTTAAAATTAAGAAAAAAAATACAAAAGTAAAAAAAAAAAAGTCTCTTTTCCGAGTGTGTGGTCCTCTCCTCTAAATCGCCATTTTCAACTCAAAGTGAACAGCAACAACAAGAAGGAAGGGGCTCCTTTGGTACGCAATCCAAACATGTTCTATAATATTATATTTGTATTGTTGTTATTTATTTATTTTTTATTACTTAAAATTCTATTTAGTAGTTCTTGTATAACATTATGCTATTCTCTCCTTAAATTAATTACTCGCTATGATTTGGTTCATTTAGGTTGGGGTTTAATTCTCATATCTTTAAAAAGAGCTTACTCAGTAACGCTGAAGTTGTGAGGGACAACATTGTGTAAGATGACTCATTCATGATCTCTATATATATTAGTGTTAATATTAATTACAATTCAAGCCTAATTGTGAGGTAGTTCAACTTTCCCAAATAATCTTTGTTTCTTCTAGGATTTAAAAGTGGCTCCCCCAAGTAGAAGTTTAATATTTAGATCTGTAGACTTTACATTAAAAAAAATGGTTGTGTCAATAATATTCATGATAATACTACCTAAGGGGTTGGTTGAGTGAAACAAGACAGGGTCTCGTATCTGACAGGTCACAAGTTTGAACCTCCACTCGTCCCCTTGGGGTGAGGTAAAATTATGTTTTTGCGCCGGTCAAAAGCCCATGCAAACAAGCAAAAACGGATGCAAAAACAAGTTTCACGTCGACTTTGCATCGGACATCCAATTAGGTTGTCCAATGCAAGAACATGACCTGCACAAACGTTTCCGTGGAGAACCCAATCTTAGTTTGTGTTGGCCAAAGCTGATGAAAAGTTTTGTGTAGGCTTGGCTAACGCAAAATAATATTTCTTTAGTTTTGCTTATTTTTTAGTGTCCACATGGCCAAAGCAATTGTTTTTTTTTAAAAAAAAAACTAGTTTAATATATTGAAAAAATATATTAAATTTTCAAAAAATTATGTACAATTAAATGTTTAATAATTTAAGGAATCGGTACCACAATACATTGTTGTAATTCCTGAATAAAATATTATTATAAATAATAAATCCAAAAAGATAAAAGCCAACATTGAATGTACATAGAGATTGCAAGTAAATAATACAGTCAAAGTAAACAAGATAATATGCACACATGGAATACAAGTAAATAGTATAGTCAAAGCAAGAGATATAGATCATGACGACCACGACGTGGAGGTGGGGACTAGATCATCCAAGACCTAGCTGGTCATCGAGGTTTGTGTCGTAGTGTGGGTGCACCCCATGCCATAGAATACTAGGACTTAAAATAGTAGGATTCATTCCATAGAATATCTTAATCAAATCAATTAGTGAGCAAGAAAAATATGAGAATGACATAAATATCAAGCTAAAATATCTATTTATCCCCTCTTTCTTCAGCTTCTCATATGTTTACTTTAATATTTAATATTAAGTATTAATTTATTGGATTTGTCTTTATAAATCATAACCATGCAGTAATAATTCATGGCTTCTTCCTTAAAAGACTATTTTTTTCTCACTTGAATGGCCCAAAGTCATGACCTGAAAAAAGAACAGGCAATAGCCCACATCATACCACAAAAAATTCTATCACAAGTATTCATAACTCCAAAAATTATTCATCCAAGCCAGTCTTATTTAAGAAACTTCTAATCTGTCAAGTTTCTTGGTCTTAACATATCTTCAAATCTTAAAATCATATATGTATTAATTAAAATATTAGTTCCTTTACTTTTATTTTTACATAAATTGAGCAAATTCAGTAGGAAAGATCTATATAAAGGTAATAATAATCTGACTTTATAAAAGAGGACCCTAATTTAGCACAAACTATTACTTAGACATATAAAATTTTCATTGTCTAAACAAATAACACTAGCCAAAAACCAATAACATGTTAAAAAAAGAAGAAAATAAACATGTTTTTGTGAACAGAGACTTTGCGCTTGTGGGATTGAGGTTGAGCGTCTTTGGCCTTGAGCTGCTCCTTTAAAGTAAACAAATCAATGGCAACAAATTTAAATTGAAACCAAAAACTTTAAATTTGAATGTTAACATTTCTATTTAAATAACTCAACCAAGTCACCGCATGCATGCAACCAAAGTTCAAAATATGAAAATCGAGGAACCAAAGCACATATCAACAATTTAACAAAACAAAAACATGTAAATTTATACAAATTTTTTGAACCAACCAAAGTTCAAAATATGAAAATCGAGGAAAAAAATAGTCAAATTCATAGGAACTGAACATAATCAGAGAGAGTGAAATCAGAAGAAAAAGGAGAAGAAGAAAATTTGTAGTCTGAGTGAGAGAGCAGTGAACGAATCAAAAACTAGGAGAAGAGAGAATAAAGTTTACACAAATTCAAAGATAACTTATAAATAGAGTAACAAAAGAAAAGGTGTTGTATTAAATAATGGGGGTGAACCAAACCAAACCACAAAAAGAGAACTAAACCACTAAATTGACAATCAAACATGTAGAAACAACATGAAAATGGGGGCGTGAAAGACTTACCTTGATGTAGTCCAACTCCAAACCTTGCTTTCCAAAGATAGAAAGCTTCTTCCAACCCTACAAAATTCCAAAATAATTCGGGCAAATGGGGGAGAATTAGGAGAGAGAGGGGGATTTAGGGTTCGTTCAACCTCTTACCTGAGATGAGAAAGATATTGAGAGAAAGAGATGGGAATGAGAGAGGCCAAGGGATTGAGTGAGAGATTTTGAGTGATTGAGTGAAGGAGAGGAACTGGGGGAGTTCTGCCAAAAAAACCGTGAATAAGGGGAGAGCTTAAAGAGGCTAACATATTAAACTTTGTATCGGTCAGGCTGACACAAATTTAAAAGAAAGGATGTGTGGGCCAAGCCCACAAAAAATGGAGGCTACGCAAAGACGTTATGCCAGCCAAGCCGACACAAATAATAAATAATTAAAAAATTATATAAATAAAATAATTTGGTCTTTGTGTCGGTATGACCGACACATCATGCATCAGTGTCATGGTCAACACAAAATATTAGCGTCTAATTTGTCATTTTCTTGTTCTATATCTTTGGATTCTGCCACCTTTATTCTCAAGTACTGAAGTTTGCACTATCTTTGGTTTGAAAATGATGACAAAGATATATTACTTGAATTATCCCATATGATTCATTGCTAATGATAATAATGCCAACAATACACAATTAAGTACACTAGAGTAGGAAAAGTATTAAACTACGATGTTAAATCACTTGAACCAGCCTGCGAATATTGTTTAAGAGAGATTTTTTAAGATGACAAATCAATCTAAAAGACTCCTCTTGAAATGAACCTTATGGGATCTCCTATAAATCTTTTTAATAAGATAACTATGGAGGAAAATGTTATTAAATTTTATGATGTATAGTTGATGAATGAGCCAGTGGTGAATGCAACCAAAGATAGAAAAGGCGAATATAATCTATCTTTGCATATGGTGAAAAGATGTTTCCATAATCTAAAAAAAATTGGGCATACCCTTTAGGCATCACATGAGCCTTATGGTGGTAACCTTACATATCATGGTCAAGCTTAGTTGTATAATTCCGCTAATAGCCTACGACATATGCTTCCATGGAGGAAGGGGAATAAATTCCCAAAGTACCATTACTCTAAAGGGCATGCATCTTATGAATAACAACTTGTATCGATTATCTACTTGTGATGAGATCGATAAAGTGTCACCTGGAGTAGGGATGACAAAATTATTCATGCATGTGGGTAAAACTGGTTAAGTGGTGGATTTAGGTATTAAAACACGTATCCACAGGTGAAAAGAATGTTTTTTTCTCTATCCTCTTAATAACGAGGCAAGGAATGGGTATTGGGCCTATGCCTGCGAGTACCATATATGTGTAGGGTTGTAAATGACCCATACCGAGCACTTGAAGCTCAACCTTGGCTCATGAAAAAAATGGGTGACTCAAGCTTGACTCATTTATTTAAATGAGCCAAGTTTAAAACTTGAGCTTAGTTTGTTTAGTTCAATTATAATTTAATTGTTTTTTCTTTTACGAAAGTTTTCCATTAATCAGTTTTTAAGGTGATGAATTTAGTATTTAATGAAAATTTTAATATTAAATTATAATCTAAAAATTTAAATATGTTCTTATGTGTAATTAAAAAATTCTAGAGTATTATATTTTTTAAACTAATACATATCTTCTTGACAAATATTAAAAAAAATCAAAATTTATTTTCATAATTCTAGAGTATATCTTTTACTTTATTTTTTAATTATTTTAGAAACAAACATATAACTTTATGTTTTTTTTTTTTTTTTTACTGATCTTACCTTACTTTCATTATATATATAATACATATTAAATAATAGACTATTTATGAGCCTTTAATGTCAAACTTATAAAGCTTGGACTTGGCTCTTTTAAATAATTATGCCCAACTTTAAGCTTGAGTTTATTTGTTTAATTAGACAAACAAGCTTGATTGAGCATTTAATGAGTCAAGTCCAAATATTTCACGAATATATATAGGGTAAAATATGTTTTTGGTCCCTGTAAAATTAGCGAGTTTTGTTTTTAGTCCCTATAAAAAATAATTTGTTAAAGCGTCCTCGCAATTTTTTTTGTAATTAGTTACTCCCTGGCGTGTGTCATGTGCTGATGTGACACGTTTTCTCTATCCTAAGTGTCTATTATTGTATTTCTGGCAGTCTTAAACCGCTAGAAAATTATGCTTAACTGCCTACTGTTTTTTCAATTAATAGTAAAAAGTAAATGTTCACTATTCCCTGGTTGTTATATTATAGATATATTGCCATCACAATCCCCATTCACACTCAATAAAACCCCAATAGTCCATAGACTCATACAACCTAGTAGTCTATAGAAAATAGACCATCATTCAACCATTATGTGAATAGTAAGCCTAAAACACACAACCTTAAAATGACTATACACAAAAGTGCTTTCAAATGGCTCCAAGATCAACTTTTTCAAAAAAATGGCTACATGAACATACCCCCACTCATTTCTCTTCTCCACCGAAAACCACCCCCTCCCATTTTTCCCCACCCCTTGTAACCCACCCCACAATTTCCAAAATTCTAAGTGAGTGAGAGATACTGAGGAAGGTATTATATTGATCAAACAAGGACAATTCTTTAAAATTAAGAACTCTATCCTCTAAAGAATTGTGCCTCTTTCAAAACCAATCTCCTTCAGCGTAGGTACGTCCAACCATTAACTTCAAGCTTTTGAGCTCTGGAACAACCCCTAATATTTTATCAGTTTATCCCAATATATCTCTCTCGTAGAAACTCAAAACTCACCCAAATCAAATCCACTCCAAAGTGCCACCGTTTTTAGCAGTACCACCTTCGACATCATTTTGGATTTCCTCTCATGCGTCCCTCCTCTTCCTCCCCTCCCTTTCTCTCGTATGTTGCTACTGTCCCGTCTTCTCCACTCCCTGGACTTCTCTGATCTCCGTCGTCACCGCTGCCTCCTCCGCCACACTACCGCTGCACTCGCTGTCATCGATTTCGGCCTCTCCGCTGCCACACTGCTTGACGGCACCTAGAAGCCTTCCCTCTTCCCTCTTCCTTGTCAACTTTGGAAACATTGGGGGTGGGTTACAAGGGGTGGAGGAGAAGAAGAGGGGGGTGGTTTTCGGTGGAGGGGAGAAGAGGGAGTGGGGTAAATGAGGGGTGTTTGTGGTGGTCAAGTATAATTTTCTGGCAGTTTAAGACCGCCAGAAATACAATAATAGACACCTAAGAGAGAGAGAAAACGTGCCACATCACCACATGACACACGTCAATTGAAAAGAGGGACTAATTACAAAAAAAATATGACGCTTTAACAATTTTTTTATAGGGACTAAAAGCAAAACTCACTAATTTTACAGGGATCAAAAACAAATTTTACCCATATGTGTGTAGTGTATGTATATGTATATTATGACTTTATATAATAGATATTCTACATTGGGTTTTTTTAGAAGTTTTTATAATTTACTCATTTTTCATTTTCTAATAGATATCTTCAAATATATGTGAATACCCGTAAAGATCCATAAATCCATTTAAAATATGCTTATTAGGTACCCATGCGGGTACGAGGTGGATTTACATCAGTGGATGTGGGTAGCGGGAATGTACTACATTTGTTGTCCCAACTCCATTGACATCCCTAACCTTGAGAGTTGAGATTTAATGATGCATAAAATACAGGGAAGAAAGACATACATAATACAAATAATATAGGCAACAATAGTTTAAAGCTATAAAGAGAAGGTTAGACTTAGTGATGGAGTTAGTATAACTGATGAAAAGTCCATAATGGCCTCATTGGTGATAGAAGGAGAAAGAGGCGACAAAGGTGGAGGGAACCAATGAGGATAAACCCAAAAGGGTTGAATAGTAGCAATGAGATGCATTAACATAGGAAGCTTAGGGTTAAGGCTGGAGCAAGGACAAAGTTAGTAAATCCCTTACTTTAGGCCATAAAAAATATTTTTACATACTAATATATCTTTTTTTAAAAAAAATAGAAAAAAGTTTAGTAATTACCTAATAAATAATATTAGCATACTATGAGTAATTAAATGTTTTTTCATCCCTTTATTTTATTATGAATAACCCCTTATCTTATTATGAATTTCTTTCATCCCATAAATATTAACAAAATATTTTATTTATTTTTATTTTTTTCTTTTCTTCCTGTTGGTACCTTGATAGGATTGGGAAAAGTAATGTTAAAGGAATCAAAATTGCCCTTGACATTTCCCATGTACTAACGAAAGAAATCTAAAAAAATTGTTAGTTTGTCTAAGTTACCAAAACTATCTCTTTTCTAGGTTAGATTTCCTTTTTCACTTAATTAACAATGCTATAATCTTGGACCTCTCCAACCTTTACCAAAGAATTAGAAAAAACCAAAATGGTAATAAGGTACATCCTAAAAGTTTGAAAAATAAATATCAACTTATGATATTTTTATTAAATTATTTTTGTTAATTTATAAAAGGCCTTATTTTAAGGATGGGTATAGGCTTAAATAATCGTTGGGTCCGACTTTCTTAGGGTGGTGGTAACTTGTTTAAGTTTAGAGTAAGAGGTAAGGTTGAAGACATGGAGACGAGTTAAGGAGGGAACCTAAAATATGGAACAATTTGAGAAAAGGAAACATTAGTCTAGACTACATAGCATTAGAGATAAAGGAAACATTGATAACCTTTTTGCGATGGTATAGGTAAGAAATACGCACTTGAGGGACTGAGCTAGAAGCTTATCAAGAAAAGGAGTGTGGTTATGGATAAAACAAGTGGCCATAATACACTTGATTAATTATCAATAACATAATAAAAACCTGTCATTAATGAAGTAAGAAATAGTAAGAAAGTCATTACCCCCAAAACAAAAAAAAGGAACAAATCCACAATGTAAAAGCATTTGTTTTGTCTCAATAAGGTGTTTTTTTTGCATTCGACAACCTTATTTTTTTGGGCAACGGAAAAAAATATTTGTTAAAGAATGTCGCAAGGAGTAATAAAGGTTTTTAGAGGTACAAGATATCATTATGCAAAGTAACGATTCAGTCACAAAATTGAGCTTTTTTTCATAATTAAATTTCTGAAAGATGAAAAACAAAGATTTATTCTTCCTTAATGATCACAACGTATAACAAAAATATATAATGATAAAAGAAATGGACTTAATATTTAGATCCTAAAGAAGACATTGTATGATTGGGACTCTAAATATCATAATGAAATAAATTTTCTAGTTTAACCATAGGTATCCTCCATGGGAGGCAATCCTGTTCGAGCCAGGAACATCCATATCATGGTGGGGCTAGCTCTCCCAGCGGAGATTTTTTCCATCCACAAAACTTGAACCCGAGACCTTGCTTAAGGGGAAACAAACATGTACCACTTGAACTAATCCCTGTTGGTATTATAATGAAATAAATTAAGTGAAGACTTAAGCTGACTATAAAATGTATTGCAAAATATATCACAAATATGTTTCCCAAATTGACCCTTTAGAAGGTAAACTAGACAACTTCGACAAGCTCGACACTAATATATGTAGTTTGGCAAGGCTGGGATAACCCAATTGAGCATGGATAATGAGAGGGGGTCCATGATAAATAAAAAATGAGACCATAGGACTCATATACATAGGATAATTTTGCCACCCTTAAGTAATATACTTAAACCTAATTGCTTAGTATTCATATGTGATGTGAGTGCAAAAGGATTACTTAAAAGAAAAGGTGAATGGTAGACTATACTATTAGATAATTGGGCATCAATCTTAGCTATTTTGGAATGTTTGTTCTTGGGAAAAATTTCAGCCTTTTTAACGAGGCACTCCACATAGTCTTAGCTATTGAGATATAATTTATATATGAGCACCATCTATAATAACAATATCTTCCATATAGATCATGAGATAGATGCACTGCTTAAAGAATGTGTTCATAGAACATAGGGTGATATGCTTTATTACAAACTATACCAAACTACTATATAACTACGCTAAACCTTTCAAACCATGCTTGTGGAGACTATTTTAGGACATGCTGGGACTTATGCCATCAACAAACAAGACTCAACTCCCCTACGCAACACATTTAGATGATTGCTCCATGTAGTCTTCCTTTTCAAGCCACCTTGTAGAAATTTCTTTTTAATGTCTAACTGATCATATAATGGCCAAAGATGCATAGCCTCCTTGGAGATGTAAAGGTGGACTAAAGCCATTTGAGTAAAAAAGAGAGAAGGTATCACCATAATCATCCAAAATATGCATATAGCCTTTGGCCCCAAGACAAACTTTCAAATTGTTAACTTATCCATTATGTCCATCTTTGGCAATGAAGATCCAACAATAACCAATTGTAGATTTCTTGGGAGGGAGAGGAACTAGAGTCAATGTTTGGTTGGATCCAAAGTCATCGGTTCACCAATCATAGCCTGCCGCTGCCTTGGGTGGGATGGTGCTTCCTAGACAATATTTGGAATGGAAACAAAAGAGATAGCAAAAACAAATGCATTAGGGGATGGAAGAAACCAATTATAATTGAGAAAATTATAAATGAGATAAGGATTATGATTAAAACATGTACCTTTATGAGGGGCTATAAGCAAGTCATCAAAAAGGTTAAGGTAGGACAAGAGTCAAGGAAGACACTTTAGCAAGAGGTGAGTCACCTAAATTTGGAAGGGCAACCATTGAAGGATCGTTAGGATAAGGCGAATAATGATAATGAGGACTGAACATGATGAAGGAGTACGTTCTTGACCCTGTGAACATGGAGTGGAGGAGACAAATGAATCAAGCTAGGGTATGAGTTATATCGGGGAGATAAATATAGCTCGACTGATGATGTAAAGTAAGAAATGTCCTCAAAGAAAGTAGCATATGTAAATGTGTAAAAATAATGTGTGAAAGGAGAATAATGTTGATATCCCTTCTGAACCCAGGAGTAACCTAAAAGGTACATTCAATAGCATGAGTAAATAACATATCAAGACTTAGAGAAACATCATAAACAAATTAAGTTGAACAAAAAACATGAGGGGAAATAGTATTAAGGGCTTCATTCAAGAATAAGAGAAAATGAGGCACTAAAAGAACACCTGATTAATAAATTAACTAGTAGCAAAAACCACATCACCTCAAAATTTTAAAGTTGTGTTAGCATATAGCAGAAGAGTATGAGAAATCTCAATAATGAGATTGTTTTCTCTTTCTTATGCCATTTTGTTGAAAAGTATGTGGGCAAGTAGATTAATGAATCATACCACAAGATACCATAAATGTATTAAATGGAGTAGAAAAATATCTTTTTTGTATTATCACTACACATAATGCAAATAGAGGGTAGGCTTTCTCGCTGGAATAGAGTAAAAAATGGTCGATTAATGGACAAAATAAAATATTTGTGAGTGGGTGAGTGACCTTAGTGACATAAAAATTGTAATGATCAAGCATTCAATAAGAAAGGTTTATACAGTGTCCATGATGGGTTCTTAGAGGATCACAGAAAGGGAAGGAGGAGCGTCTCAGATGGTTGAGATTCTACCACGATAGGGAGAGCTTTTGTTTGGATGGTATATGTAGTTGATATGCTACTAAGTGACCTTGGAACGTGGTAAAAATATTGAAAACATCGTCATTTAGTAATGTTTGGGGCACATATTTTATCATTTAAGTAGATTCGTAAACTCAATAGTAATCTTGTGATTCCACTTGAGTTTGTACGAATTTGTTCAAAAACGGGTTATCATACGAGTTGACTCGACTTTGCTACCTGACCGATACAAGTTTGAGTCAACTTGCAAATTTGACAACCATCTACATGGTTTTAAATTATGGTCATCGATGTGGTTGCAGTTACAACCACTAGTCTTGCCGGTATTGTGTTTAAGACCAAGTGTGTTGTTGTTGTAGCATGAATTGAACTTATTCTATGTTTGTGCTAAGTACAATTTGGATTTAATTAGTATACACTGTCAGTGTAAAGAAGTTTTACACATACACTCAATAGTATGTTGCCACATCATTTAATGAATATGACACCTCGAGTGTTATTAAATTCAATAAATGATGTGGCAACACATCATTGGATGTCGGTGTAAAACTTTTTTACACTGACAGTGTACATATATTAAAATCATACAATTTATTATAACTTCACTTTTAAAATTTCACATCTTTTGATCCCTTCTCTGAAATCCCACCTTTTTACTATTACTGACTCACTATCATTCTAAAATCCCCCTAACAATTTAAAAGTCCCTTTAAATATACTGAATAAAAAAGAAAAAGAATTGAGAAAAATTTATGTGAAGATTCAAAGACTTATGGCTATTGTGATTCGATGTGGCCTATTGTCGGGTTGATGTAGCCATTGAATTTGTTGCATTGTCATATTTAAACACATTGAAATTGTGGTGCATTGAGATTAACATTGTAGCTTCATCATGTGGTGAAGTTTGCAATTTGAAACTATAGATGCTTTTAATTTTCTTGATATGTGATACTTTGTTAAATGTTTTACAAAATTATTTCCTTAAGTGTCATGATTTTTTTTGTTTTTTAAATTTTAGGATTGTAATTTAGTAAAGAAAATATCAAGAAGGAAGTGTTTAGGAAGCATGGACCCAATTGTCTCTACAGCTACCGAAAGTGCTTTGCAATTTGGGGGAGGTGTGGTCAAACGACATGTGGGTTACTTTTGTAATTATAGTGACAAATTTGATGAGGTGAAACGTTATGTTGAAATGCTTGAAAATGCTAGGAGGAGGGTTCAAAATCAAGTTAATGAGGCAGAAATGAATGCCGAGGAAATTGAAGACGAAGTTAAACATTGGTTAAAACAGGTGGATGATAAGATCAAAGAATATACAATTTTTATTGGTGATGGAGACCATGCAAAGACAAGGTGCTCCATTGGTTTCTTCCCAAATAACTTGCAGTTGAGGTATAGACTAGGTAGAAAAGCTACAAAGATGGCAGAAGAAAACAAAGCAGAAGAACTTTGGAAACAAAATTTCGAAAAAGTTTCTCATCGGGTAGGCCCGTCCATGGATGCTGCTTTGTTGTCAAACGTTGAATATGAAAGCTTTGCATCTAGAAAGAAAACCATGGAGAAGATTATGCAAGCACTGGAAGATTCCACAGTAAGTATGATTGGAGTGCACGGGGTTGGTGGTGTTGGCAAGACCACTTTAGTAAAAGAAGTTGCTAAGAAAGCACAAGAAAATAAGTTGTTTAATATGGTAATTATGGCAAATATAACAAGAAATCCTGAAATAAAAAAAATCCAAGGACAAATTGCTGAGATGTTAGGGATGAGATTGGAAGAAGAAAGTGAGATTGTGAGAGCAGATCGATTACGAAAGAGATTAAAGAAAGAAAAGGAGAACACCCTTATAATCCTAGATGATTTTTGGGATGGATTAGACTTGAATAGGTTGGGGATTCCATGTGGTGAAGATGATGATGGAAACCAACGAGATGTCAAGGATATAACTGATTTTGGTTACAATAAGATTGAAAAAGAAAAGTTATCTGCCGATTACAATAAAATGACAAAAGAAAAGTTATCTGGCGATTACAATAAGATGCAAAAAGAAAAGTTATCTGGTGATCATAAAGGATGTAAAATTTTGTTAACATCTAGAAGTAAAGAAGTGTTATGTAATCAAATGGATGTGAAGGAGAGATCAACTTTCTCAGTGGGGGTCATTGATGAAAAGGAGGCTGAGACTTTGCTAAAGAAAGTTGCTGGAATACATGGTAAGAATCCTGTGTATGATGTGAAAGCAAGTGAAATTGCCAAAATGTGTGCTGGGTTGCCCATAGCATTAGTTTCCATTGGAAGGGCATTAAAGAATAAGAGCTCCTTTGTATGGGAGGATGTCAGTCGACAAATTAAAAGACAAAATTTTACAGGAGGGCAGGAATCTATTGAGTTCTCTGCAAAATTGAGTTATGATCATCTAAAAGATGAGCAACTTAAGTACATTTTCTTACATTGTGCTAGAATGGGAAATGATCCCTTGATTATGGACTTGGTGAAGTTTTGTATTGGTTTGGGTTTACTTCATGGTGTCTACACAATAAAAGAAGCAAGATCCAGGGTAAATGTGTTGATAGGTGAGCTAAAAGAGTCAAGTTTGTTGGTGGATAGTTACTCTAATGACCGCTTTAATATGCATGACATTGTGCGTGATGTTGCTATTTCAATATCATCCAAAGAAAATCATGTATTTTTTATGAAAAATGACTTATTAGATGAGTGGCCTCACAAAGATCAACTTGAAAGCTATACAGCTATTTTTCTACACTATTGCCATATCAAGGATGAGCTTCCTGAGAGTATATATTGCCCTAGACTTAAAGTCTTCCATCTTGATAGTAAAGATGATTTTCTGAAAATACCAGATAACTTTTTCAAAGAAATGACTGAACTTAGAGTATTGATATTGACCGGAGTTAATTTGTCATACTTACCTTCTTCCATTAGATGCCTAAAAAAACTAAGAATGCTTTGTTTGGAGAGATGCACTCTAGGAGAGAACTTATCAATAATTGGAGAGTTAAGAAAATTAAGAATTCTTACCTTTTCAGGATCTAATATTGAAAGTTTGCCCATTGAATTGGCGCATTTGGATATGCTGCAACTCTTTGATTTAAGCAATTGCTCGAAGCTAAGAGTAATCCCTTCCAACTTCATATCAAGGTTGAATAGTTTGGAAGAGTTGTATATGAGAGAAAATTTGATTCTATGGGAGGCTAGTCTTTCTGAGCTAAGGCATTTGAATCAATTAAGGACACTAGAAATACACATTTCGAGTGTTGCCCATTTTCCTGAGAATTTGTTCTTTGATAAATTAGATAGTTACAAGATTGTCATTGGGGAATTCAACATGCTTTTGGTGGGGGAATTCAAAATTCCTGATAAGTATGAAGCATTGAAATTTTTGGCATTGAACTTAGAAGATGGCATGAACATTCATTCTAAAAAATGGGTTAAAATGTTGTTCAAAAGAGTTGAAAATTTGTTGCTGGGAGAACTCAATGATGTTCGTGATGTTTTCTATGAATTAAATGTTGAAGGATTTCCTCATTTGAAACACTTATCCATTGTAAACAATTTTGGCATGCAATACATTATCAACTCAATGGAGCAGTTGCACCCTTTACAAGCTTTTCCAAAATTGGAGTCCATGTGTCTTTACAAAATGGAGAATTTGGAGAAATTGTGTTGCAATAAGCTTACAAGGGACTCTTTCTGCAATTTGAAAATCATCAAGATTAAAACATGTGGCAAATTGGAAAACCTTTTCTCATTTACTATGCTCAAACTTCTTACCATGCTTGAAACAATTGAAGTGTGTAATTGTGATTCTTTAAAGGAGATAGTTTTTGTTGAAAGACAAACACATGTTATCAACAATGTGAAAGATGACAAGATAGAGTTTCCTCAATTACGATATTTAACTTTACAATCTTTACCCGCATTTATGTGTTTATACACAAATGATAAGATGTCTTCCTTCTCACAATCATGGGAAAATCATTTGCCCAAAAATGACAAAGAAAATACCTCAAAAGTGGAGCAAGGTTCCAGTGCTTGCCTGTCACTCTTCAATGAAAAGGTATGTTAAAAAATATCATTGTAAATGTTTATCCTTTACTTTTCATATGCAACCTTTAATGTTTATTTTAATGTTATTTTTCCAAAAAAAAAGCAAGAAGTGTTATTTAATTTTTATTTTTCATTTCTCTTTGGCTTGTCAATCTTTGAAAGTCAAAATCAGTTATTATCTTAGAAACATTTATGTGTTCTTCTAGGTTTTAATTCCCAAATTAGAGTGGTTGGAGTTGTCCTCAATGAATATCACAAAGATATGGAGTGACCAATCTTTACATTGTTTTCAAAATTTGCTTACATTGAATGTGACAAATTGTGGAAATATAAAGTATTTATTGTCATTTTCTATGGCCGAAAGTTTGGTGAATCTCCAGAGTCTTTTTATAAGTGGATGTGAAATGCTGGAGGATATATTTAGAAGAGAAGATGCCATGGTATGTATATTTATTTAATTAAATTTGATTCTTAATATCATTTGTTGTTTAATTTAATCAATTGTTGAGGTCTTTTATTTTATCACCTAATCACCACTTTTACCTCCAGCAAACTGTTGTGGTTTTTCCTAAATTGAAGAAAATGGAGATCACTAGCTTGGAGAAATTGAATACCATATGGCAACCCAATATTGGTCTTCATTCCTTTTACAATTTGGATTCTTTGATAGTGAGAGAGTGCCACAAACTTGTTACTATTTTTCCAAGTTATATGGGGCATAGGTTTCAGAACCTTCAAAGCTTAATGGTTATCAATTGTTTGTTAGTAGAAAACATATTTGACTTTGGAAATGTGCCACAAACTGATGGTGGGGATGAGACAAACTTGCATTATGTGTTTTTACACTCGTTGCCAAATTTGGTGCATGTATGGAAGGAAGGCACAAGTGGAATCCTTAAATATAACAATTTGCAAAGTATAAGTGTTTATGAGGGTCCAATTTTAGAATACCTTTTTCCTCTTTCTGTTGCAAATAGCCTAGAAAAATTGGAATTCCTTGAGGTATGTGGTTGTCGAGGAATGAAGGAGATTGTTGCTTGGAACAAAGGACCAACTGAACAGGCTATCATCTTTAAGTTCCCTCATCTAAACACTGTATCATTACAACAATTATTTGAACTTGGGAGTTTTTGTCAAGGAACTCACACTTTAGAGTGTCCATCATTGAGGAAATTACTAATAATCAATTGTAACAAGTTTGAAGCACTCACTACAAAAACCTCAAATTCAGAAGTAAAGCCAATTTTTTCAGCTACAGAAAAGGTATAGACTAAAGAACATGAATTAAGAATACTTTGGTAATTTTTTACGAAAAAATAACACATTATATATATATATATGATTCCAAATATACTTTGATAAACTTTTTTTATCATCTACAATTTAGGTGATATACAACTTGGAATATATTGCAATGAGCTTGAAAGAAGTGCAGTGGTTGCAGAACTACATTGTCAGTGTTCATAGAATGCACAAACTACAATCACTTATCTTGTCTGGATTGAAGGATACTAAGATTCTCTTTTGGTTTCTTAACAGACTTCCTAATTTAGAAAGCTTAACATTGGGAAACTGTCTCTTCAAAAAGCTATGGGCTCCTACAAGCCTCGTTACACATGAAAAAATAGGTGTTGTAGTACAACTTAAGGAGTTGATATTAAATCATCTGTTCCATTTAGAGGAGATAGGCTTTGAACATGATCCTCTTCTTCAAAGGGTGGAGCGTTTAATCATTTTTGGATGTCTAAAGTTGACCAATTTTGTGTCTTCCTCTGTGTCTTTCAGTTACTTGACATATTTAGAAGTGGTTAACTGTATTACATTGAAGAATTTAATGACATCCTCAACTGCTAAGAGTTTGATCCAACTCACATTCATGAAGGTAAGTTCATGTCAAATGGTTACGGAAATTGTTGCAGAAAATGTAGAGGAAAATGAGCAAGAGATTGAGTTTAAACAGTTGAAAGCTTTGGAATTGGTGTCTCTACAAAGTCTCATAAGTTTCTGTAGTTCTAAGAAGTATGACTTCAAATTCCCGTTATTAGAGAATTTAGTAGTGTGTGATTGCCCTCAAATGAAAATATTTTCTAATGTCCAAAGTGCACCGAATCTACAAAAAGTACATGTTGTAGCTGGTGAAAAAGACAAATGGTACTGGGAAGGTGATTTGAATGGCACTATACAAAAAATTTTCATGAATCAGGTACACATTGGATAATTCATTAACCATCATGAATTTTCATCATCCTTACATAGATAAAGTATGTATTGTGTCAATTAAATTTTTTGTAAAATGTCTGTGATCATTATATCATAATAACAATGAAAACAACAATAATAATGTATAACATATATTTTAGGTGATTGTATTTAAACTAGTTTTCGAAAATAGGGGTATAATTAGAAAATAAAAATTAAAAAAAAAAGTATTTTAATTTGCTAGATGGAGATATTTCAAATAATGAGGCATATTGTTCTCTATAGTGAAGGATAAATGTTAGAGCAACAAACTTTTCATAAGCAAGTGGGTTTTTATTAATAGAAGTGTCAAACATGGTGTATTAAAACTCTCATCAGAGTTGATACGGTCAGGTCCATTGTGAAGCTTAATATATTTTTAATAAACAAATGTTTAGTGTCTCTTGTTCCTAGGGAATGTGCATTGTAATTATGAAAAAACATTAATATTTTCTTTCGTTTATAATGCAAGAAACTTTCAGTGCCTTTGATTTTATAAAATTTACTTTTCTCACTCTCTCTATAAGTAAATATAATTTATTCTTGCTAATGAAGTTCTTATATACTTTCCATACATGCCTGAAGTTGAGTTTCTTTGTTTCCAAGGTTTCTTTCGAATATTCAAAGCATTTGACACTTGCGGACTATCCCGAGATGAAGGAGGTTCGACATGGAAAGCCTGCTTTTCCAGATAACTTCTTTCATAGTTTAAAAATATTGATATTGAACTGGTTATTCAAAAGAGACATTGTGATTCCATCTCATGTTCTTCCATACTTGAAGAGCTTGGAAGAATTACATGTAAATAATTGCAACGCAGTGCAGGCAATATTTGATATAAATCACACTGAGGCCATGAAAACAAAGGGAATGGTCCTTCATTTAAAAAAACTTAATTTAGATGAATTGCCAAATTTGAAGCGTGTATGGAACAAAAACCCACAAGGAATTGTCAACTTTCCTAATTTGCAAGAAGTGGTTGTTCAAGATTGTGGAAGCTTAACAACCCTGATCCCTTCATCACTTGCTAAAAATCTTATGAAGTTGAAGATAATTCAAATACTAAAGTGTGACAAGTTGGTTGAAATTGTTGGAAAGGAAGATGCTATGGAATTTGGACTAACTGAAAATTCTGTTGTGTTTCAATTCCCCTGTTTATCCTTGTTGGTACTTCGTCAGTTGCCACAACTCGAGTGCTTTTATCCAGGAAGATACCATCTGGAATGTCCCATATTAGAAGGCTTAGATGTTTCATATTGTGGTAAGTTAAAGTTGTTCACAACAGAACTTAATAGTAACCAAGATGCACTTGCAAAGGATCAAGTTAGTACATCAATTGATCAACAACATCAACCTCTTTTCATGGTTCAAAAGGTGACAAAACCTTATCACTTTCAATGTTTTAAATACCTTTCTTTTCATTCGTTTTGGTCATCTAATTGCTACCATTTTATTTTGAATTTGTTTGGCCTTATTTGCTAGGTTATTCCTAAACTAAAGAGGTTGGCACTCAACGAGAGAAATATTATCTTGTTGAATGATGCTCACTCACCACTAAACCATCTTCACAAGTTAAAGCTATGCTTTGAAGATGGAAATGAGAAGGCTAGCTTGCCTTTTGATTTCCTTCACAAGGTACCTAATCTAACATCTCTTACAGTAAAGAAATGCATTGGGCTGAAGGAGATATTTCCATCTCAAAAACTCCAGATTCCTGATGGAACACTTGTGGGGTTGAAAAGAATAATACTAAACAAGCTTCGTGAGCTCAATTTAATAGGGTTAGAGCACCCTTGGGTAAAGCCATACTCTGAAAAGCTAGAAAAATTGAATGTTTCCAAATGCTCTAGGTTGGTAAAATTAGTGCACAGTGTAGTATCTTTCATCAATCTAAAAGAGTTATCTGTGGATTCTTGCAAAAGGATGGAGTATTTATTCACAATTTCAACAGCCAAAAGTTTGGTGCATCTTGAGTATTTATTTATATTTGATTGTGAATCTATAGAAGAAATAATAACCAAAGAAGATGATGATGGTTCTGATCATGAGATAATAGTATTTGAGCGGCTCGTTATGCTAATGCTAAGTTCTTTACCAAGCCTAGTGTGCTTTTATTCAGGAAACACCACTTTGCAATTCTCATATTTGCAAGCGGCAATTATTACTCAATGCCCCAACATGAAAACTTTCTCTCGAGGTGTCATAAATGCTCCTATGTTTTCCTGGGTTCGTGGATCATTTGTGGATATTGATTTTCACTTCCACGATGATCTTAACACCACAATAGAGAAGCTATATCACGAAAATGTAAGGAATTTCTTTCCCAATTTAAATTGTTGTTCATTTCTATCTATGTAAGTTTAGTTTTTTGAAATGGGTCTTATTTGATGCATAAATTCTAGCATGTTTTTGGAGTAACAATTAATGTGTTTTGAGAAGATTTTCACTGTTATTTTTTAACTGGTAGACTTAAATTTTTATGGATGTATCTAAAATGAACAATAATAACTTTACTTTAAGAACATGAAGTACTTTCTTGATGCATTTTTTATTAGTTTTTACCAATACTAGCATTATATTTTTACCAATAGGTTTTGGACATGTAGCATACTTATCATAGATGTTCAAGATGTTGAAATTAAATTTACACTCCATTCCAATAACTTGTTTTTTTTAGTCATATGACTTTAAAAATACAAAAGTAAATGACATAAATATAATTTTTATTAGATAATTGAAAGTTAAGAATTTTTCTTCTTCCGTATTCTAATTAGTAACGCTCTTCTCAACAAAATATTAGGTAAGATAAAAGAAAAAGGGAAAAAAGTCATCGGGTAGATTGAAGTGGTTAGTTTATTAGGAATTAGTGAAATATCCTTATAAAAAAATTGTTAAATATTAGATATATATATATATATATAGATATACATTATTTTAAAAAGTTATAGTGAAACAGAGAATTGTTAAATGATTTGTATAGTATGTTAGGAGTACATAATTACTCTTTATTTATTCATGTTATGGTAAGACAATGTCCGTTATTACTACAAGTAAGGTAAATGAGAGTATGTTAATACCAAAACTTTTCTTTGATTATGCTTTTTTCTTCTTTATAATTTTTATCTTTTTAATTCTATTAATTACATGATATAAACAAGGAAAAATCTATGTAAAAAAATTATGTTAATTTTGAGTTAATTTTTTTATTGTCAATATATCTTAAAATTTAACTATATAATAAAATAATATTATATACGTGATTTATAATATTACATTCCAGTTTTAAAAAAATACAATTTAATTGTGTAGCATTTGTTTTTTGGTTTAGAGTCTAGTTAATTTTTTAGTATATTATTTTTAATTCCTTTCAAAGAACTAAGCTTAATATTCAACTAGTAGAGTTAGCTCAATAATTTATCTTCCATTCATAACAATCGGCTGACTTGGGTTTGAATTCATGAATTATCCCTTAATAGATAATTTATATTACCCATTATAAATAATCATTGAAGTTAATAATTTAACTTAATTCTTGACCTTAAAAAAGTCTCTTTTCATTTTAAACTTTTTTATTTCCTAAAAATAAAATTCAAATTTTCAAGTTTTGAATTGCGTTATTTTAACATCGATCTTGACAATGTGTGGCAAATGAATTTTATATTTTCAAAATTTAAATATGAATATTTTAAGCACCATAACATATTTATCTGTTAAGATTTCCACATTAAAACTATTGTTTTGCTTGTACAGTTGGTAAATTCTGCACGTGATATAAGACTATTGAAATTTGGTGATCACCCTCAACTAGAAGAGATATGGCTTGGTATAGTTCCAATCCCAAGCGACAATTGTTTCAACAATTTGACATCATTAATTGTGGTGGAATGTGAATCTTTATCCAATGTGATTCCTTTTTATTTACTTCCATTTCTATGTAACTTGAAAGAGATGGAAGTAAGTAAATGCCAATCTGTCAAAGCAATATTTGATGTGAAAGGTATAAGAGCAGATAATATGAAGCCAGCTTCCATTCTTTCTCTTCCTTTGAAAAAATTGGTTCTAAATCAATTGCCAAATCTGGAACATATTTGGAATAAGGATCCTGACGAATTCCTCAACCTTCAAGGCTTACAAGAAGTGTCCATTTTTAATTGTCAAAGCCTTAAAAGTTTGTTTTACACATCAGTGACCAATCATCTTGTTACACTTGATGTGAAATATTGTGAGAGGTTGGAGGAAATTGTTGTAGGGGATGAAGTAGCATTGGAGGGAGAAACTAAAAAGTTAATTTTCCATTGTTTGATCTCATTAACACTATGGGGATTGCCAGAGCTCAAGTACTTCTACCCTGAAAAACACTCACTGGAATGGCCAATACTAAAATATCTAGATGTATATCATTGTGACAAGTTGAAATTATTTACAATTGAACCTTCCAATTGCCAAGATGCGCATCTGGACGATCAACTTGGTGTTTCAATTGATAAGCAAGCTACTTTTGATGTTGAAAAGGTAACAAAAAGATAACTTCTTGAGTTTTCATGTTGTTCTTTGCAAGTGTTAAGATGGATAAATTACAAGAAACACTAAACATACTTTTTTAAGCCTATGAAATCTTATGCTATTTTGCTAGAAAAATGAGAATATTTTATATTATAAAGACCAATATAACCTTAAACCAATAATAATATAAGTGTTTAAAATAAGTGAGTGTATTAGTAGTATTTATGTTTCATTGGTTAGTTCTAGCTAATGAGAAAATTGAAGTACTCCTCACATGGAGGAGCAAAATCCTGTGCATGATAATTTTCTCCCCTATTAATTATTAAGATGTAAGATAAATATGTTGAATCTTGTAAAAAATGTTTCAGTGTGTAGTAACCAAAATAGAAAAGAGAAGGAGAACATTAAGAGTGGATACAAAATTAAAGAGATAATGAACAACTTAAATTAGTACGAAAGAGTATATTGCTTGCATTATTCACATATATAAGTGAAAGTGTGAAAATTTATCAAATCCTTTCCCATTTTTAATAGGAGCAAACCTTTATTGTTAGTATAAGTTTAGGTAGCTCTCATTATAATCTCTTTTATTTATATTTTTTTAATAATTCATAGGTTTTTCCAAAATTGGAGCTATTATCGATCAAAAAGGAAGATGCCATGATGATTTCACAGGGACAGATTCAGGCAGGGATAATTTCTCAATTTTCAGTACTTTCTTAACTCTTTATAATGTTTTTTTGCTATTATTACTTGGGGGAATGCGTGTGTCGTCATTCTCACTCATGCATTTCTCTCCTTTTCTTTCTAATGAAATTTTTCTTACAATTTTACCCATTATTATACCCTTAATTTCTTGCATCTTATTTTCTTTCTGGTTTTTATTCCTAGGTTATCCCTAACTTGGAGCATCAATTAAGCACTAAGGAAGACATTATGATTGGGCAAAAACAATATGCAACAAATGTTGCATACCTTCTACAAAATTTGAAATTCCTTAAGTTGCAGTGCTTTCATGAGGATGATAAATCAAATATATTCTCGAGTGGATTACTTGAAAAGATACCCAACATTGAAACTCTTGAAGTGGTTTGTAGTTCCTTAAGTGAAATATTCTCCTTTCAAAGACCCATAGCCAACTCTACTAAAATCTTTTCAAAGCTTAAAGGATTACGATTAAATTGTCTCCATAAGCTCAATTCCATAGGGTTAGAGCACTCATGGGTAGATCCCTTACCTAAAACACTACAAACTTTGGATGTGTTGTACTGCTCTTGCTTGAAAATCCTAGTTCCATCCACCGTGTCTTTCTCAAATCTTATGTATTTGAATGTTGGTGGATGTCATGGATTGATATATTTGTTTACACCCTCAAATGCCAAAAGTCTAGGTCTACTGAAGAATATGACAATATGGGATTGCCATGCAATACAAGAAATAGTGTCCAAAGAGAGTGACCATGAACCTATTGCTGAAGAGATAACATTTCAGCAACTTAGCTTTTTGTCCCTACAAACTTTACCAAGCATAATAGGGTTTTACACAGGGACTTCCAAGTTGAAATTTCCATCCTTGGATCAAGTGATTTTAATGGATTGCCCTCTAATGAAATATTCCTATGACCACATTCGGCACCAGTTCATATCCTTTAAGCAAATCATGGAAGAACAAGAAGGTTTATATGAGGAAAGCATCAAGAGCTAAAAATTTGATATTTCACAACTGAAATTATGGGTAGGCATTTGGCTAACCAGCTTCATAATCTTTATCACCATATTTTTTTCTAAATTTCTTTGCATGCATTTTCTTCCTAACTTCCTCCTTATACACTTCCTTTCATTGTTTGCTTTTGGAAAAATGTTTCTTATTTATCACCATCTTAAAATTTTAAAGCACTATTCTTTATGCATCCTTGTTTAGGGGGAAAAAGGTAGTAGTAGTGACTTGGATGACGACTTTTATTATGTTATCACCAACCAATGTGATTCCATTCCTATGTGGTTTAATTTAGATCGTTCTCTTAATTTTTTTGGGTTGGTTTCATTGTTATTTGGTTTTATCTAATTCCCCTTTTAGTTCTATTAAACTAATTAAATCATGTCCAAATGTGCAATGTTAACACATTAAAATGATCACATCCCTAATGTTTTGGTCATATATACTATTTACTTTTATTTTGGTACTTCAAGAATTATTGCATGATAACTTTGATTGTCTCCCAACTAAAGAAATTATGGAGCTAACAATGAACATTTCTTCTAGTACACATGAAAGTATTGAAATATTCCAAAACAACCTTTGTGTATAATTTTTTATTTTCTCAACTCTTTTTTATTGTTTGTTTCAGGAATATTCCATTGTTTGTTACTCATTACTTGTTCACTTATGTACTCCCGACCATAACATAAAGAACACTTCCCTGTTTGGTAAGTTACAAGATATGTATTCCTACCATACTGCAATTTTCACTTCCTTTCCGGTACATAAATTTTAATCTTATTTGATACTTTTGCTACCAAATATTTATTTTTCAATTAAAAATGAAAATTTAACTTCAATAGTTCACAAAGCTCAAAAAGTTTAAAACCGATAATGTAATCCATTTTGAGAATAATTTTCAAAGAATATTTGTGCTTACATTACAAAATTAGGGAGCCAAAACCCTTAATCATGAAATTCTTTGTTCCTTTATAGTTTGAAAATGTTTGGGCTTAAAAAAACCCTGTATATATTATTAGAAAGAACATATGCTACTATAATAGGTCTTTTATAGAAACTGCATTTCCTTGTATTTACTTGTAACATAATATAGTTAAACTTGCATAGTTGCATAACTGTTCTTTAAATTGTTTTATAGGTTGAGTGGGATTCGAACGCTATAAGAAATGGAGGGAACAACGATTGTAATAATTACATATTATGAATAAATGTTTTTGTCTTTTCATAAATAAGTTGTATGAGAAATGTTGACCTACATGTGTATTTTTTGTTAGTTATGTATTCATGTGTGTGTTTCGAACCGCGTTAACATGTCCTACAATATGTAGTGTATCAATAAACTCATTTCCACGATTGTTGTAGCGTGGTTCTAAACAACTTGTATAAACTTTAGTTAGATACAGATTGTATACATTACCAATGGTTGTTTCCTAAAGTTTACTCTAAGATTTATACTATTAAAATCAACTTTCCCCATTTGTGCCAAAACATTTGGTCTATCCAAGATTTCAAGTAAGCAATATGTAATGCCCTAATTCCGTAAATCTAGAAATAGTGCTCGTTGGAAACACATTCCTAAATTTGTAGAATTATTTTTTGTGACATTACTGATATCGTCAAACAATGCATTCAAAGCTTCATGTAATTCCAACGTTTATATAAGTCTAGGGAGAAGGAAGATGAGAATGCAACATTAACACATGTATATACATCATTTCATACACATCATAGTTCTACTGTACAAATGTTAAGGCAAACCCTCAGATGCACAAAGTTTTAATGATTGATAACCCCCCTGACCTAGTAAAAATTCAAGTTTAGTTCTGAGTTATAATCTAGGGTTTGTGTAGGTGCTAGATGTGAGCAGGATATCATCTTCTCCACACTTGCATACCATGCGTCGCGACATATATGAAGATGAGGATGAACTCGTACATGAATGCTTCTTCTGTTGCCCAGACCTTCGACCCTTGATCATTGTTCCTTGCTTATGGTGGAAAACAAAATCTGCTAAGGTTCGGAGACATAAGAATTTTGAGGTTTAAAGATACCAAATGAGAATTAGGGATTTGGTTTACTAGACTTAGTAAGGTTGGGAGTGAGGATTTTTACCAAGTATTAATTTAACTTAAAGTCCATGTAGGAAAAGTGATTCTGACACATAGTATTGCCAACCTGGAACTTTGTTACTCTCATTGACGGAAGTAAACAACAGGGAAAGATATTTACTATTTCTTATTTCGTGGGGATAAAATGACAAAACATATCATTCAAGGACAAAAACAAAACTCGGTCAACTTATAGGGACCAAGAACATAATTAAGCCAATTTATTTTATCCCATGTGTTGCATAAGTTAAAAAACCAGTAATAAATTAATTTTAGTTAAAATAGATAGACCCAAATCATTTTTTATGAGGGAGTTTAGCCTTAAAAATTTGCAAGTTTGCATAGGTTCATATTAAGGTTGATAATAGGATTAGATAGGAACTTTATTTCGTGCCTTTAAAAGCACATTATTTTATATATTAATTAATTAATAGGTAGGCGGAGGATTTAAACCACTAATATTGTAAATAAAGTTAACTTAAGGTCACGATTAGTAACATCCCAAGTTTTTATCATTTTATGCGTTAAAATAGTAATGGAATAGGTTTTAGGAAGAAAAGAATTGATTTGGTAAAAATTGAAGTGGGAAGGATTGGGTTATGCAGCAAACCAGAAAACTGCAATCTGGTATGCTCGCTCAAGCAAGCCAGGGCAGGGCTTGCTCGAGCGAGCAAGGGAATTTAGGTGCAGGAAGCTCTCTGACTCGATACTCGCTCAAGTGAGCATATCAGCAGAGAGTTTGTTTTCTGGTTTACTGATATGGTTTCTCTGGTTACTGATATGCTCGCTCAAGCGAGCAAGGACTTAGGTGCAGGGGGCGCTCTCTAAATTGAGGCTCGCTCAAGCGAGCAAAGAGTGCTCTCAGGTCCTCTCGAGTGAGCACCCTGCAACACCAGGAATGCTCATAGGCGCGCTCAAGTGAGCAAGGGCTCGCTTGAGCGAGGACCCCTGCAGCATCAGGGGTGCCTTTTTTAGTTGGGACTCGCTCAAGCGAGAAATCCCTCGCTTGAGCGAGCGCGCGTGATTTCAGTTTTCTAAAACACGCAGAACCCTAACCCCCTTTCATTAATACACTCATTTATCACCTTAGAGAGAGAGGGGGGGAAGAGTTCTAGAGTGAGAAGGAAGCCAAGGGCAAGAGGGAAGCTTTCCAAGTCAAGGATCTCACCACCCAACCTTCTTTAACCTCCTTCCCCTTCTCCATTTTAACTCTTGAGGTGAGTATAGCTCACACACCCACCTTCATATTGGTTAGATCTCCCGGATGAGCCCTAATTCCTTCCCATCCCCTTTTTTAGCTTTGTTTGTTATTGTTTGCTTGTTGGTTGCTCTCCATTTGGTTTGATTTTCACATTGTGAATTATGACATAGGTTAGGGCTTGTATGTTAGGGTTTGACTCTATATTACTTACTGTTTCATTATTCATGGTACCCTTGCACATTATTATCGCTATTAACATGTATTTTGAAGGTTGAAAATGAATTTGGTCTATGGCCACCAAACCCTAATTAATCAAGCTTGACTTCGGTCCAGAATACGACTAAAATGAGTTTGGCTTTGGCCCAGAGTATTTGGCTTTGGCCTAGATTATGAGTAATGGCTTCGACCCAGAATTATGTATGAAAACTTGACTTTGGTCCATAATAAGTGGAGGGTATTAGTCCCCAAGGGAGACATTGCTTGTAGTCTGAGCTCATGTCTAGCCTTAGAATTAGTGAAAAAACCCCGTTTGTCGGGAAAAACAGGTTATGAGTATTCAGATGTTTAAGTGGAGAATGTTTGTGTTACTTGACATGTATTTGGTTGACTATTGCATAGCATTTGTCTGATCTTCCTACACTGCATAAGTATAGTTATATTCACTGAGACATCTGTCTCACCACACGTTTTGTGGTCACTTTATAGATACATAGGTACCTCCCCGACCAGGGGAGTGAGCTTGGAGGCGCTCAGGAGTTTTAGTCTTGTTGTTTTGATGTATTTAGCTACTGGAATGTTTAGATGTTTAAATTGTGTATTGTGTATCAGAATATTATTTCGAGGGATATGATTGTACATGTGCCGCCTGTGGGCCTCTCTATTTTGTTTAGGTCACATGTATTAGGGTATCCTAGTTGATGTATACAGATATTTCCTTGTTGAGCCCATGTGGCAGTTATGTACTTAGTTACATTCCATATATCATTTGAGTAATCATTGGACGCTTAAACCTTATATGACAGTTGTCTTGCGATATTGAAAATGGTGCGAAATAAATTCAAATTTTCAGGAGTCTTGCTTCCAACAAGCTTAACTCTTGGATTTATAATTTAGGACGTTACACGATCCACTTCTATTACGGTGACCAATCAATATTAGGTGCTTAAAGGCATTAGACAAACTATTAGAGTATTATTCATGGGCTAAGTCTAAAGTGCACAAGCTTAAAACCATTGTTTTTAAAACCGGACCAGACCGGCCGGTTCAACCGGTCCGACCGGGAACCGGCCTGGTGACCGGTCCGTTCAACCCAAAAAATCGGAGGAGCTCAGAACTGGTGAGAACCGGTCAAGAACCAGTCAAAAACAGGTGAAAACCGGTATAAAATGGGTACCAGAAAACCGGTTGAACCGGTCCTTTTCAAAAAAATTCAATTTTTTTTATTTAATCTAAAATATTTTAAAGATAATTAAAGACATATATTTAAGGATTACACATAGATATCTATTACTTTATTAATCATTATTAAATTTTTTCTCTTATAAACTTTATAATAAGGTCATTTATACTGATTTATAACTTTATAAATCTTAATTTCTTATAATTTTGTGTTACTTTATTAATTAAAATATTATATAATATTAAAAATATACATTTAATTAAAACCGGTTCAACCATTGAACCGTGAACCGGTGCCTTCATCGGTTCAATTACCGGTCCGATTTTTAAAACATTGCTTAAAACTATATAAGTGCTCGAGTTTTTGTGGGTCAGGCTGACCAGTCTAGCCCATTTCATAATAAAAAAATTTATGAGTTTAAAAAATAAAAATTAATTTTAAGATTTTGTAAAAAATTATTTTTTAAGATTTTATGTAAAATTAAAATTATTTTTCAGTTTTTTTAGTATACAAATAGAGTTTAATTCCTATGCACTGTCAGTGTAAAATAATTTTATACAGACATCCAATGATGTGTTGCCATGTCATTTAATAAATATGACACCTCATGCATTTTAAACTCATTAAATGATGTGTCAATATATCATTGAATGACTGTGTAAAATAATTTTACACTGACAGTGTATAATTATTAAATTCATACAATAAAAGTAATGAAAACATATAATTTCATGTTGCACTTATAATGCTCAAAGCTACTCCTCATTTGGTTATAATTATAAAAGATCCTTATTTATTTTAAAGAGTAATTGCAATTACAACTTTTTTCGTAAGGTATTCAAAACAATTCCTTAAAATAATTAAGAATATGATATTTTTTAAAATAATTATTTCTTAAAAGAACTTTAGTTTTTTTAATTAGTTATTTTTAGTACAACTAATTAAATTAGTTTTTCAACTAAATTATTTTTAATAAATAAATCTCAAATTTAAGATATAATAAAAATATAATATTTTTGAAAAAAAATTAAATACTTTTAAATTTTTTCAAAAATTAAGTGATTTTTCAAAAAAAAAAAAAACTTAAATAACGCATTCATAGTATTGAGAATGTTCTCTTTAATATAACTAATTCAATTTGTTTTTCAATTAACTTATTTTTTAATAAATGAATCACAAATTTAAGAAATAATAAAATTAACAGATTACTAGCCAATAAAGACTTACTTATAAATGTTTACGTAAATTTCTATTAAAATTTTTTAATTGAAAAAACCTATTTATAAATATAGTAAAGCTATTTTTTTATAATTATTTTGTTTCATTTGATTTGATAATAACGAGTAATTATGTCTGTGTTTCGTCGAGTTATACGCCATTTCTCTCTTCTCTCTATCTTCTTTCTTACCAACAAAGTTGCCACAAAGCAAACACTCTTTCTCTCTCTCCCTCTCCCTCTCCCTCTCCGTTCGATTTTCTCTGCCTTCTACTTTTAGGGTTTCGCTTCTGGCTTGGGCATGTCTTCTTCTACTCATCACAGGTGAAATTTTTCCATCTTCTTCGCACTTTCTGTTCAACACATAATTCCCTCGTACCCTCTGCCCTTGATTTTCTTCTTCTTCTTCTTCTTTTTTCTCAGAAATTTCCCCTTCTGAATTCCTTTTCCCTTCTCTCTCCTTTTTTTCTGTTCAATTTATCTTTTTGAAAAAAATCACTTTTTTTTTGTGTTGATTGCGATGGATTTTGCCCCCTAATGCCTGAATTTCATGACCCATTACTCAATTCCTTTGATTTTCGTGTAAAATTTTTGAATTTGTTTGGTTATTTACTTGGTTGATCATGTTTCCACCCATTAAAGCAATTGACTTTAGCACCCTTGCAATCTATTCAACCATTCCTTGTCTGTACCATGATTTGATTAGACTGAATGTGGAAATTTTTTCAATTTCTGCACCCCATTACTATGCTATGTCTTAGGAAATAAGGAGAGTAATAATATCCTTTTTTTTAGATATGAATTTTCATTTCAGTTTTTGTAGCAAGCATTCATGAACAGAAACCATTTTGATCAATTAAAAATTTGTTTAAAATAAGACAATGTGTTTTTTTTCTCCAAGTATTTGGACTTTGAAGTTGACAATATTGCTGACTGTTGCAGTTGACCTTATGTGCTAATTCTGTTTTTCAGGATTGAGAAGATAACCTAGGGTTGGTTATTCACTAACCGTCTTGTCCATGATGGAATATTTTAATGATGTTCTCAGTTGTCTTGATTCTGATACGTCTCTGAAGATACTCACGTGCCTGGATGATCCAGCAGACCTTGTTCGTATCAGCTGTGTCTCGCGATCTTGGAGACACTATGGTGAGTTATAAAAGTTAAAAGTATGCATTTATTTTTCAACTGATGCCTCAATTTCATGAGAAGTTCAATTTTATATCCTTGGTAGGGTACATTTTACGTTACTTCTTACTTTTGATCTGTTTGTCCTTTTAGAGTTATGCTCTCTCTTTTCTACATGTTGTAGAATTGTCCAGCCTCATACTGATCACACCTTTATAATTTTAAGGTTAAATTTAGATAGAATTATGTTTTAAACTTGTTTCTTATCATGACAAATTTGCACATTCTGTAGAGTTTTTTTTGCAAGTTATGTGTGGAGTGATATTTTAGATTTGAGTCGATTCTACTTCCCTTTGTATCAGCCAACCTAGGCATTGTGTGTGCGTAAACTTCCTCTTTATTGTCAAGATTACATCAATATTGCCATTTTTTTTTAAATTGCAGTTTGCAACCAACTCCTTTACTCTAAATTTTATTTTGAATTTATAATTCATTAGTGGAAATTCTTTAAACAAGAAGTCAAACGGCAACAGTTTCTTGTGTTTGTTAAAAGCAGTACTTAATTTGAAGGGGGGGGGGGGGGCTTTGTATTAGCACAGTTGACTTTGAACTGGAAAAAGAGGCCAACTTCAAGCACTAAGCATTCTTCATGATGAGAATACATATATATCACAGTTAGGAACATGTTCTTAATAGAATCTATCTCTGTTTTAACTACTTCAAGCACCAAGCATTCTTTATATCAAGAATACGTACATATCACAGCAGGGAACAATTTGTTATTAAAATCTTTCTTTGTTTTAACAACTTTAATAGAATATAGAGTAAAGCACTGTTTTGTACCTGAAAGATGCAGTCACTTTCAATTTAGTCTCACACAGCTGTATTCACTTTCATTTTGGGCCTCTGAATTTCACATATTGACCAAAATGAAATTGAGTACTGTTAGGAAACCACCTGTTACGAAGGTCTATATTAGCAAAGAGCACAGAGGTAATCAAGGGGAATTGAATAATTAAAGTAACAGATTGCATGAGATGCAATCAAGGGAAACAGAGTGATTTACCTAACATATATCTAGTAAGAAAATCGAAGGGGATCAAGAGGGGAAGTTAACCCTAATGGCTTAAGAAAGGAGATGGGGTGAAGATAGAGGAAGGAAAAATAAGCAGAGGATAGTAAGGGAGAGTACATGTTCTCTGGAATACCCTGTGTTATCATTATTCCATTTTCAGTCTTTATTGTTCTTGTAAATCTAGCACAATGGTACTGAAGGACACGGGTACTAGTATTACTCGAGGAATAATGTAGTAGATTTACCCAGTTAAAAGTGTTTTGACCCAGTTTCTGGAAAGTAAATTTGTGAGAGGAGCTAAAATTTTGGGGAAGTTGTGGAGGATAACTCAGGCATAAGGCACCAATCATGACAAGAATAAAGTCTTGGTGACATGGCAGTGTTTCATGAAATCTAATATACCTGCTAACTACTCTATTAGAATCTACTATGGCTAATTCAAGAATAAAAATTATGCTAATTATATGTATTATGTAGGGACTTCAAACATTGTTATCATTTAGTCTATTTGAAAAATAATGATAGGTTTATTTTGGAAATTTTTCTTTGCACTTGATGTGTGATAGGATTATTTATTGGCTTTCCTTGGACTTTGGTGTTGTTCTTGTGGTGATCCTTGTCACATATGCATTGGGATTGGAAGGTGAATTATAATGATCGTGTTTTCTTGTACTTTCTGCATTTTGTTTGTGTGTTTAGTTTGTCTCCTTTAAAAAAATACTTATTTTACGGGAGACAGAAGCTATTTCAGTGAATTTCACTACAAGTGGGCAATGCCATTGAAACTGCAATTCTCATTTTCAGCAGAGACAATATTCAATTGAAAATATTAATTGCAATGATTAACTAGTATTGTGGTTTGCAGTGATTGCCAATGGTCTTTGTAAGCAGCTGTGCTTGAGAATATTTCCTCAATTATCTAGAGTTGCTCGTGTTGTTGAACTGAATCAACATGGATTAAAGGAACACACAGAGGTCGGATCTAGCTATTCTATGGAATGGCTGGCTTTACAGAGGGATCATAGGGTCTATGCTTATTTGGCTAGATCTTTTGCGTCATCTGTTACTATGAATTGCATAGCTAAGACAATTGGTGCTTCTAGCACTGATAATTTTCCTCAGGAAAGCATTGATAATACTCTAGAGCCAAGAGACAACGTTGCTGGTAGATTTTCCTACTGGTCAAGCAGTGGACAAAGTAATCCCAATGTGCCTGAGACATTAACATATGAGTTGGGCTCTCAAATTTGTGTTATTACAGAAATCAATATCCAGCCTTTCCAAGGTGCACTTTGAAATCTTCTCAAATGCATGACCATTTAATTTACAAAACTATGCCTTTTTTCTAACAATATTATGTTTCAACTGTCCAGCTCACTTTCAAATGGGGTCCCCCATATATTCAGCAAAATCTGTTCGGTTTAAAATGGGTCATATTAAAGCCTCTTTAGATGCTTCAGCTGATGATATGTTTGTATGGACTTACACATCAACGGAGTTTCCAATGACTCAGGTATGTAAATTAACTTATCATATCTTAGACAGTTTCTGTTCTCGTTTTCTGTTGAATAATTTCTGTTACATTGTTTTCCTTATGCTTGATATGAAAAACTAGATGTGCTTTTTCTATCAAAGGATGCCTCACTCTCCTGTATAACTGTATTGTGAAGGTTGTCCTAAATTGTAACAGTTGCTTCTATAACTAGTGGACTTCTAGTGTTCAACTCTTTTTTCATCATTATATGATGCTTTTGATCGAAGAGAACATGCGACTTAGGCCACATTTCTCTCATCGGTAAGAAAGATCAAAGACCTAATTTTAAAAGTTGTAGTAGTAATAATAAACTAATAATAATAATATCAAGTTTTAACAGGTACTTAATGCATCGACAATTATATAGCCAAATCTGGTCAAACATTTTTATATCATTACAACCATCTAACTTATCCTCTCTGCCACACAATATAGTCAAATCTGGTCGATTGTTATATCATTGCAGCCATATAACCTATCCTCTCTGTCACACAATATCACATTATAAGAAACTGATCCATAAGAAAAAAATATGCTACCACCAAATAATTTTCTATCCCTGTTAAAATTATGTGAATAGGTCTAGTATCTACTGTTACCTGACAATAGATACTGGGTTTATGTATATTTCGATATAAATTTTGTAAGTAAATTAAAAATAAAAAATTGTTTGATTATTGGATAATCTATTTCCCTCTCCAAAACAGAATGATGTAGCTTGGTGTTGCTGAAAAATAAAATAAGAACTGCTTGACAGGATAGTAGCTCCAATTTTTTAGTAATTTTTGTTTGAGTAACTCTTTGCAGATTCATTTTTAACGCTGGGACTGCTTTACTAGCTTAATTTCTCAGAGCAATTCTTTGTGAACAGGAAAACAGGCTACATAAGTTCAAGCTTCCAGAACCTGTACTTTGTATTGGTGGCATCTTGCAGATTGAGCTTTTGGGGAGGGTACAGAGACAAGAAATGGATGGCTTGTTATACATCTGGTTCGTTCCTTCATCTGGTGTGTTGTAGAGGTTTTATTAAACGTAGTGGAAGAGGAGCCTTGGTATCCTAAATAAATTAACAAAAAGCCTTATGCAGCACTAGGCTTTAATTCCATTTTTATCTTCTCTATGCACAATTAATGTGGAACGTCATAAAATCTTGACTACTGGTCAAAGGTGTTTGCAATTATGTTGTTTAAATGAGTTCATAACTATTACCCCTTTTTTAAGGCTAGTCCTTTTGTCAAGTTTTGAAATGATAATAAACTTCTAGATCCCTTAGATTTTGTATGCATTAGGCTTGGGGAGGTAATCAAGTCGGGTTTGGAGCAGGATTGCCTCACTTGGACCCACAGTTTCCTTGTTTTATTTTTCCTCACTTGGTAATTCAGATGTTTGCATCAGATATGAATTTCAAATAACAGAAACTTTTTACGAAATAAAAGAAGCAAAATATACGGTTGTCTCCTTTAACACTATAGGGACCTGTGCATGTAAAATGGGCAAAAATACTGCAAACCTTGACATGCTAAAACAAAATTCTGAAGCCAACCTGTCACCTGGATAAGTAGACCTGTGCATGTAAAATGGGCAAAAATACTGGTTATGGGATCCCTTTCCACCCCTATTTATGAGAGAATTACTGTGTATAATCCGCTGAGTTCAAGATATTAGTCTTCTTGCAGATATGTCTGATATAATTATCCAATGAGTTTGTCTAGCTGCAGTCTAGATGTTTGTTGTTATTGCTAATCATAATTCAGTTATTCCTATCTTAAAGGATAAGATAACTATTGTTGCTTGCTTTATCTTTTTGTAGCATGTGGACCGAATAATTTAGCCTTTTAATAATGTTCTGTCGACCTTCATGTGTCCTCTCTTGTAGGAGTCCTTCATTGTGTTGGTCTAGTCACCTAGAGTTCAACACCTGCAATAGTACACTAGGATTTTAACTTTTTGCTTAAAGTACTGCTTAAAGCAGCCACTTAAGCATTCTTATCCTCTCACCAGAAGATATTTATTTGCATGGCAAGACTTTCTCCCCAACCCCCTTTCTTAAGTTTTCTTTATTCTGTTTTATATCATTGCTGATTATTGCCTTTCATCTCACTATTTGCTGCATTTATAGAAAATAAAAGTTTCTTGTGGGGCATTTTCTCCAATTTTTTTAAAGAATAATAACATGAACTTCCACCAAAATCTTATGAAACTTTGAAAGCATAAACTGGGAAAATCTTTTGGGCTGTATCATAAATTTTACCCTGCCTCTGTTCAATTTTACACTACCACTTTAGTTTGAAGAAATATCCATAAATATTGCATAAAGATAATATTGCAGATGGTTGTCCAAACTCCAAAGTTCCTAACTTGAAGAAACTTGTGATTGCAGTGTTTCTTATGTTGAAGCTATAGGGTTCTCATTGTCACCAGCATTTAGTGTTGAAATTCTGGATCCCTCCGGAATGTATGTGTTGAAGAGTGACCCGCTGGCTAACTGTGAACCTGTAATGACGTCTGAAAATGAATCTCGAGCAATTTCCACTGATATGCAGAGGGGGCTGAGAGATTTCCAACAGATTGTAACTATATTGCGTGGACAGGTAATAGGAGTTGTGGACGATGATTGGGATGAGGATGAATATGAAGTTGATGATTTTGAAGAAGATTATGCCCTTTGATCTTTGCTGGCATAAAATGCTTTGACAATACTCTCCCAAAACAATAAAAAAGGAAAAAGAAAAAAAAAATGTAAGAATCTCACAAGGTGAGGAGTGGTTGCATGGAAATCAGTTGTTTTTCCTTTGTGTAACGTTTTAAAGTTCAGGTTTTTCTGTGCTTTGAATACTGATGTTTCTAAGCATTTACTTTTCCTGTAGAGATGGTTTTGGATGTGGGACAAGTTTTTCTTTTTTCTGCGGTTTAAATTCGTATGCTACCAAACGCCTGCCAAGACCCTAAAAGCATGAAATGAAACTTGAGTTCTTGAGCCATACCATGATGGGAAAAGTGGGACGTACATAAAACAGTACGACCCACAATTTTCCCACAAGTTTTTTTTTTTTTTTTTACCCCTCCCTCCCCCTTTTTTTTAGCCCCTCCCTTAAGCATATTTTTTCACTGCCCCCTTTTTTTTTGTTTATAAAAAAATAGTTTTTATATTTTTATTTTATTATTATATTATTTTTTTTATTCATCTCATCAAATAAAAATATAGATTAAGAAATACAATTAAATGATCACATAAAATTTATGTTAATTTACACTAGGTTAATTTGTGTTCCAAAATGGTGAATATATTAAAAAATGAGGTTAATAGTATCTCCGTTTGTGGTTAATAGAAAATGATTTTTGATTAATTGTTTTTACGAGGTGAATTGCAACCCTTATTAACATGAGGTTAATAATGTGGCCAGAAACGGTGAACATATTAAAAAAATGAGGTTAATAGTGTATTCATTTGTGGTTAACGGTATATGATTTTTAGTTAATTGATTTTGTGAAGTTAATTGTAATTCGTTAACACGAGATTAATTATGTGTCAAGAAACAGTGAACATATTTAAAAATGAGGTTAATGGTGTATACATTGGCGGTTAACAAAGTGGAATTTTTGGTTAATTGAATTTTTGAGGTTAATTGCAACTCCTGTTAACACGGGATTAATTCTGTGTCCAGAAATAGTGAATATATTTTTAAATGAGGTTAATGTTGTATACATTGATGACTAATAGTGTGAGATATTTGGTTAATTGATTTTGTGTGGTTAATTGTGTGCACAGAAACGATGAATGAAGTAGTACATTTGGTTAATAACATCAAAATAAAATAATGATGATAAAAAATTTATGTTAACCTTTTAAAAGACACACATTTATTGTATTTCTTGATCTATATTATTATTTATTAAAATAAATAAATAAATAAATAATAAATATATTAATAAATTAAAAAAATTTAAAACTATTTTTTTTAAAAAAAAAGACACAAAAAATAAGAAAAAGGGGTGAACAGTGCTCCGCAGTGTACAAATGCGGGAGCACTGTTTTATGTATATATATCAGCACTCTACCATGATAGTAGGTATCACAATCAAATTTGAATTCGTAGGTATCGATCTGCCTAGATTTTAACAGAAAAAACCCGTTTTGACCAAATTTAAAGAAAACAACCTCAATCTCGACTTTGGAGTATAAGTACTCGTACCGAACCCGTCGTCGATATAATAATTAAATGATTTTAATTATAATAATAATTATATAATAATAAGTTTACATATTTTTCTTGAAATGTGGTATAGTTATTAAATTTTTTATTTTTTTATATTCTTATTGTTTATTTTTTATATATTATTTGAATTATAATGTATTAGATATATACTTTTTTAAAAAATATGTTTGAATTATTTAAAAAAAATAAAGAGAGTAAGGTGAGATTGCTGTGGGTTTTCCCAAATCTGAGAGGACATGGGTTTACATTTTTCTTACTGAAACTATTCATTGAGGTATTTTGTGAGAGAGCTATCGATAACTTATGCCTTTTGCCCCGGCGCATGTTTGCAAGACTTCCAACTTAAAGATTAACATGCCAAAATATCATTCGCGTAATTTTGCATTAAATATAGTTAGACACAATTTTGTTATGTTTTCTTGGAAACTAGTATTTATACTAAATTTGTAAAGTAGGGTAATTTAGGATGGATCCTTTTAAATTTTTATCCATCATAGACATTCAATTTATTATTATAAAAGATAAATATAATTTTGTAATATATATTTATAAAATTTTTAATATTATATTTGTCCGGTTTATGGTAAAATGCCTTGGATTACTTTTTGGATTTAATTAATATACATTGCCAGTGTAAAGAAATTTTACACAGACGTCCAATGATGTGCTGCAACATCATTTAATAAATGTGACACCTCATGTATTATTAAATTCAATAAATGATGTGGCAGCATATCATTGGATGTCTGTATAAATTTTTTTTTACACTTACCATGTATATATATTAAACTCTTGTTTTTTTGTAATCCATGCTATTCTTTCCTTTTAAAGTATCTATTACCTTACCACTCTTTTTGCTATACAAGTATAAATTCCCTCTAAAGTATCTATTACCTTACCATTTTTCTTTAATTTAGGCTTAAATAAGTTTTTAACTTTATTTAAGTGAGTTTTTGGTTTCTTTCTTTGTTTGTTTGGATTCCTTTTTTTTTGTTAGTCTTTATTATTTTTGTTACCAATGTCAATTTAGAACTGTTAAAATTATTTATTTAGATGTTGTAGCAATTCTGTTCGAGTCGGGAACATCCATATTATGACGGGGTTAATTTTCTCAACGGTTTTTTTCATATGAAGAACTCGAACCTCATACTTTGTTCAAAGGGAATCAAGCATGTATCACTTGAACCAACGATCCATTGGTCTATTTTTTTAATTATAATTTTAAATAATTAATACAAAGTAAAAATAGTTGTATAATTCGTTATCATATAACTTTATCAGATAACAATTCTATTGGTTAGGGTAAATGGTGCAGGAACCTTGTATATTTTTATTATAGAAAAAGATATATGAAACATGAGAATATTACATAAAATATGCTTTGTTTTTTTTTTATGAATAAAAATTTAGGATGAAGGGATGGTGCCCCAGTCCAAGGCAGAGAAAGCCTCCGGGCTCTTTAAGCACTAACAGAGGTACTTACATTTTACCTCATCCCAAGGGGACGAGTGAGGGTTCTAACCTGCAACCTGTCAGATACGAGACCATGTCTTGTTCCACTCGACCAACCCCGTCTTGCCTTACACAAAATATGCTCCGGTTTGTACACAAGTTTGTGTACCATACAAGAGGAATGTCATCCGTTGATATTACACTATATTCATTGGAAGGATGGGATTGATCAAGGAAATGCCGGTCAAAGATGTTTGATTGAATAATTTTGTATTTGCTGCTTAGTCCTTATTTTTGTGGTTATAATAGATTGTTTAATTGCTAGGATACCCACCTAGCTTATCATTTTTTTTTTCCTCGTAAATTTCCATGAGTTTTTAGGGTTGTTGATTGGCTACGTTTACAAGTAAATCGTTGATAGAATGTTTAATCATTTTCATAACACTGTTTGTGTGCTGGAGAGGCTTCAATTTGAACATCTTAGTGTATGTTTGGTTAAGATTTTGTCTCCTCTCAATCACGTTTTGACTAGTCAAAACATGGTTACAATTTTGGTCAGAGTGTTTGGATAATTTGGTCAGCACAGTAAATTAATTTTGGTACTCCGTAAACGTGATTTCTCCAAATTGGTTTGTAAAATGATTTTGGTAAAATACGTTTGTCTGTTTTACATATATAACCCTACCACCAAGTCCAATAAAGTTGTTACGTGTAAATTTGGGTAACAAGGAAAGAGAGTAATATATACCCATTTTGGTAATTTTATATCCAAAAGTGATTTTATTTTATCTCATCCAAACAAAATCAATTTGTGTCAACCCACTTTTATAATTAGGTATCCAAACAAGAATCAATTATACCAAAATCAATTCCTGCAAACTGTAAACCAATCGCGCTCTTAAACAAATTACAAACTTGAATACACAAATGATTCAAATCAAATTACACATTCACCTCTCAAGTTCCCAACTCATTCCTCATAATTTTAACTCAATTAAATTTAAGAATATACTCAACTTTTTTGTGCTAATGTCTAAGAAACAACTTCAATCATAAATTCAATTGATGACACAATATACTCAACTATTTTATGTCATTTAAGGACCCAATTGATGACACAATAAAACATTAAAGAACTAATTTGATGTTGCATCTATCTTTAGAGGATAAATTTATGTATTTATAAATGAAAGAGCAATGTAACATTGCATATAATTTTGAAGGACCAAAATAGACACATACTAAGACAAAAGGTTTTTGAAAATAATTCCAAACAGGACCTTGTTTTCTACTATGATGAAAGTTGGTCAATGCTCACACCAATTAACATTTCCTGGCAAAGCCATATAATTATTTAACAACAATGAAGCATGATGAGAGCCAATCTGTTCTTCCATGTTCATGATGTTTTGGACTTGGTTGGGGCAGGAAGCAACTGCATTGAACAAACAAGAGATCCTTGTCAGTGAAGGTTAATACTTAATACTCCAAAGCAACATTGCAGCACAAGAAAAAGACCATCACCCTCCAATGATCTAGAGGGACACACTTTTGTTTTGTGTTGTGAAACTGATCTAATTTCAAACATTGCTAACACAGTTGTTGCTGCTCATGAGTAAAATTGTCAAGTACTAGTTTTGACTCTAATTTTGTTTCCCTTGCGTATTAGTTGTGCAAAAGGTATGTGCATACAGATAGGACATAGATATAAATTTCTAGGGACTTCAAGACACCCAAGGAAAACAGAAGCACAGAGAAAGCACAGCATAAATTAGAATAGCAGGCACCTGATAGCAAGATATTAGAGATGAAACAAATCCAAATGCCCCAGTCACACGCGGAGTCACTTTCTTGGGTGCCAATTGAAGCAGTCCAACTGCTACCACTATATCCATGCCTGCTTTGATGAGTGCTAGAGTCCTCTCATTTGACTTCTTTAGCTTGGTACGGTATTGCTCATTCTGCATCCATAGGTAATGAGTACACAAATAAAGAGGCCCAAAGTACACCAAAGACAGAAACTTTGTAGAATTTATAAAAGCATGGAAACATACATCATATTTGTTAGTGCTCTTGAGTTCTTTCTCTAACTTCTTCATCGATCCAGAGAGTCTTCCAATCTCCCCGAGCTTATCAAGTGAGTAAAACACGTCATACAAAGGTTAGAAAAGTGAAAAAAGGAGAGTGTTGGTGATGCATGTGTCTTAGAATCAATGAAGGTAGGTAAGCCACAAACCTCAACCAAGGTGGTACACACTGAGGAACCCAGCCAACAGTAAAGAGATATCCGGGCAATTAGATCAGTACGTTCTTTATTCTGCGGTTAGACAATAAAATTCTTGTATAGTTCTAGGTGGTATTCTCATATAATAATACAGAAACAAACAACAGGGTGCAAATAAAAAAAAATGTATTTGTACCTGGATGATTCCTGATCTACCAAGCCACACAAATTGATCAAGAAACAAGAAAGTGGACAGTAATGCATTCTTGGACTGGAAAAACACATTCAACAAGACGTTAGGACAATTAATTAAAGATGAAAAGGGGGAAAGTTCTTGGAATTATCATACCTTTCCCAACAGAGTTAGGGGGAGGGGAGTACCCTGTGGTGTTGGACTTATCAGAGCATGCAGGTCATTGACAAACTGCAAGTTAAAGAGTGAAGTATAAGGGTGATGGTTATTGCATGAACTAATTATTTGCAACATCATTTTCTATACTGGAATGTCTATTTGAATGTTAAAAACTGGCTAATACTGAATAAAAAATAAGGTATTGGGCTTTTTCTGATTTATCCTTTTCCAATTATGTCCCTCACCCTCAGAACCCAAACAAAGAATATTATGTAAATAACAAATTTCTTGTCTTCTTTAAAGTCAAAACAAATCAATCAAAGGAGATACAAATAATCAAAATGAAATAAAGAAAGAAATTCCATTATAAACTGTATATCAAAATAGGGGGAAAAAATAGAACTGCATGGATGAACTAGCATGTTTCAGAAATCAAAAATAAAATAACCTAACCTTAAATAGACGGAACACTTTTCGTGCCAAGCTGGTTGACTTGTCTACATTCTGGGCAGTACCAGGTTCCCCATTACTCAAAAATTTGGAACCATATTGTATTGCTCTGCATATCTTGTCCCTTGCTTCAGCCTTGTTCAAATATAAAACAAGAAGACCAAGTTCTACCCTAGTTGCATCCAATGTACTCATTTTCTATGCTAATTAGGAATCACTGCCATATAAGAAAATCGCAGCACATTTCATTTCAACTAAATCAGGTGAAAGAACAGGAAAGCAAAATGCATTACTGTCATATTAAACGCTGACAACAAAGTGTTTTAGAATTTAGATATATCTTACTTTAGATAGCAATGTGTCCAGAGAGTTTATTTTTTTTTCAAAAAAAGATAAAGGTGTCCATAGTTGTTAAATTAATCAACCAGAACAGAGTGCAATTTTATTCATATCAAGCACAAAGAAAGTATCAAAATTTCAAAATACTTATAATCTTTCTAGGAGTAACAATATAGCACGTCCATGAAAACTCCCCCAAGATGAAGAAAACACAGTAGATCTAGTAAACCTTCCACCTAGTAAACCACAGTAACATCTCATTGCCACACCATAAGAATTTCAGGCCAATTATGAAGTTGAAATTATACTTTTAACCCTTGAGGAATTTATTGTAATTCTATACTAGGGTATTTTTTAAAGGGAGTCTTGGCGCAACAGTTGGAGTTGCTACCGTGAAACAAGTAGATAAGAGGTTTGAATCATAGAACTAGTCTCTAGATAATGCCAGGTAAGATTGCTTGCAATATAGACCATAATGAGTCCAACCCTTTCCTGAACCTCCCCATGGCAAGAGCTTTATAGTACCAGATTTCCCTTTCTTTTCTCATAGCTGGGTATTTTTCCTGAGTCAATTTGTGGGTATTAGTCATATGAGCTTTTCCTTAAGTTAATTTTCTAATTCAGGATTTTACTATTGTTTATCAGAGGCAGGTAAGTTCTACCTGAAGTGGTGGAATACTTGGTCCCCAAGTTTGACTAATCCAACGCAAGTGATACTACAAGCCATCAAAACAAATAGTGAATAGAAAAATTCACATAAAACTCTTTCGGCTAAGTGTGTGAAGCATCTATTTTTCTTGGATGTGTGATACCTAGGTTATCTTTCTATTCTGCCCTATTTTCATTAATTTCAATACTAACACATTGACCCAGTTTTGATGTCCTTGGCAGATAGCATTAAATCTCCACCCCACCAAAACCCTAACTGTTCCTTGCATGAACTTTCCCAAATTTCCATCATACCCCAAATCTAATCTTGCAAGTAATGTCAAAGCACTCAAGCAGTCACTAATTGGCCATTTAATCCTCATCAACAACAGTCTTTTTCCACTTGGTGGAGTTGGCTATATGGATCAAATGATGCAACTATGTTATGTCATAAACATGAAGATATCTCCTAAAACCTCATCCTTGGAAATAAATAGAGACAACCATGACGATATCTGGTAAGGGTGGTTTCATGGAATGGAAGAAAATTCCACACACATTGTATTATCCCTTCCAACATTGTCTACTTTAGGCCTCAGTTTGCAACATTTAACAGGTATTCTTGAAACTGTATAATACATAACATTCCATCCTGGTTCTGTCTCCAAATGAGAACTTGGATGGAATTTTAAAGGAGAATGGAAAACTTCCATCATTTATCTATAACAGCCAAGCTTTAAAGGACTACATTATTTCTCTAGTTCTAGCTTTAGCTAGATTCAGTAGAACAGGTTAGTTATTAAGGCACTCTAAAGTCTAATAAGAAGGTTTGCTTTGCAAGTTCAAAGGGAAGAGAGGGTCGTGTACAAGAATCCCAAACCAGGACAAACTTTAATTCACCCAAAAGAACAAACTTCTTTTCTCTAGGCCAAAATATTGAAACCAATGAGCAAATCTAAGAGCATCAACATCCTAGTTTCTCTAACAGCAAAAATAACTAGCTATTCAAACAGCTTTGAACAAATCAATCCCACTGTGTAATATTTCGAATAAGACCGGCATCAAAAGAACATGAATCCATTAATTATTAAATTTCATATTTTCAAAACAATAAGCTTTACTCAAACAAGCCATGTTTGACACATGGTATAAGATAAAAGAGAGGAAGAGAATCGATCTATCTGGACTACAACAACCACATCACATGAGTGACAATCTCAAAAATCTTCCATGTCCCACTTCTTTTCTATCATTTTCCCAGCAACCAAGCAGACTATAAACGCCTTATAAACAGCATAAGATTTATAATAATAACAACAACCAACCCATCAAAGCAAATCATAAAATTCCAACGACCCAATTTCGTAACCTCAATTCAGAATCAAATTAACACCCACTCAAGTTGACCCCAAAATCAAAATTTGCAAACCCCACCTTAAAAAGATTGCAACTTTTGTATCTCAAGCTGCAAGTTCAAAGGAACAAACAACTGGGGCACGTGAATTCCCTAGTTTATTTGCGAAGGATTAAAAAAATTTTAAAACATGAACCACGAGCAACAAAAGAAAATCACGAGGGAGATAGAAAGAGAGTACCGAAAGAAATGGCCGGGGAGAAATTGTGCTCGATAATCACAATCACACAGTGCAAGAAGAGACTTAGCTATGGTTTGGGCCTGTCCAAGATAGAGTTGTGATAAGGGCTTGTTTGGTCCTCTGCTTACCAAAACAAACAAACAAAAATGGATCACTGTGCTCTGGTTTCGTCACCTTTGTATGGAAGACTTGAACCGTTCGATGAGTCCGATGTCAACGGGTCACACGTTGGAAACTTGCAACTCAAAATTGCTTCGTTTGATTGGATATGGATTAGTGCTTCCTTAAATGGGCGATTAAACTTCGTCGTTGTGTTTGCAAGTTGCAACACGCAGTTCAAGGTCCATTTTGTAGTGATGTTAATCTTATCTTATTTATATACGATTTTTTTTTTTCCTCAAATATGTACTCCATCCGTCCTTTCTTATAAGATCCCTTCTAGAAGAATTGGATGTCCTATTATATAAGACTCTTTGCATATTTTTAGGTAAATTAATTATTTTTTTATATTTACCCTTCATTAATATTCAGCTCTTTTTATTCCCCATATATTGATGAGTATGAATAATTAATGAAGTTTTACCCATATGCTCAACTACCCCATTGGAAAATGAATTTTGGAGTCTTCCAATTAATGTTTCTAAAATATAGTGACTTTTAAATATGAGTATATTTGGAATGGTATTATTTTTTTAAAAGAACAATACATTAACCAACTTTTCTTAAACCGTGTAAAACGGTTGAGAGGATCTTATAATAAGGGGCGGATGGAGTATAATGTTGCATATGATAATAAATTAAAAATGAAAACTTTTTATTTGAAATTACAATTATTACAATATTTAATATATTAATAACATGAAATATTATATTTTTAATTTATTATCATGTGTAATATTATGCAAATTAAGAAAAAACCCATTTATATATATATATATATATATATATATGTCACAATCTCTATTCTCTAATACTATAATTTTTCCAATACTCGTGTGTTACGTAAAGGAACTTACTTACGCAAAGGAACTTTTGTATCACCAAGAAATAGATAACTAAGCCAAGACTATGTATGAAAATAGATAGGTGTCTCATTTGATTTCTTTAAATAAAAAGTCAGATGAAGATTTTGTAAAAAGTATTTTTAATTAAATAAATCTGAATTGGACTTCTAAAAACATAGGTTAGAAATGATAGATGATAGATATTACTCCGCATTTTGAATATAAGCAAAAATAACTAAATTCATATATATTAAGAAAGTTAGTTAAACTCATTAAATTTTCTTGATACTCCCTCCGGTCCTATTTATAAGATAACGTTTGAAGCTTTTCTATTGTCTTATTTATAAGACAAAGTGCACAAATCTAGAAGCATTTATTATTTTTTCTCATATTTGTCCTTGTTGACCATTAAATGTTTTAAGGTAACACAATTACCATGGTAGTAGAGTTTAATTTTAAATAGGGGTAAATTTGTAATCTTATAGAGTAATTTCTTGAAAATCAACATATTAATTACTTTTCTTAATATGTGTGTTTTTGTCTAAATTATCTTATACTACCCTATAAAAAGTACTTGCATTGTCTAAATTACTCTATATTCATTTTTATTGAAAATTGTTTCAAGTGGACATACTCTCTTTTTATTGGCACATGATTCATTAAACAGAGTGGTTGGAAAGTAAAATCTGAATTAAATAAAGAGCATTTTGGGTTTATCTCATTAAATAAGGTAAAATTAGTGAAGATTTGTTTATATTTTAGTCCATCAAATGTGATTTTTTTTCTTATATTCAAGTCCGGAGGGAGTATAATACTACCTCTGGTTCTATATATAAAATAAGAAATAAAAAGGTAATTTTTTTGCCACATATCTAAGAAATATAATGTCATTTTTAATTATATTAATTACAAAATATTTTATATACCCTTAATTTCCTTGGTATTTATAATTTTAGTCTTATGTTTATTATATACAGGCTTAAATACATTTTTAGTCCCTATACTTTTGTAAATGGGTGATTTTGGTCCCTCTAGTTTTAATTGCTCAATTTTGGTCCCTATACTTTTGTAAAAGGGTGATTTCGGTCCCCTAGTTTTAATTGCTCAATTTTGGTCTCTCTTCTTTAAAAATTAAACAAATTTGATCCTACCGTTAGCCTCCAATTAAATATTTAGCAGAGTTTGCTGACATGAATTTAATTTTGTGATGTGTAAACTATCACATGACAAAAATAATTATTTAATTTTATCTTTTAATTTTTTTAAACAAATAAATCAGAAAATAAAATCAGATTCTGCATAATTTAATATAATGAGAAAACAAAATAAAAAAAAAAATCTCACTACTACACTCCAATTTCCTAAAAAACAATAAAGCAAATACAAGTCCCAAAACTAAAAAAATTGCAGGTTTGTTTCAAGCCATCAACTAAGTGAACTGAAATCTCATTCGGGCATGAAATGAAATTTAAAATGAAATTGAAAGCGAACTGAAATCTGCAAGCTTTGATTTTTCGTTTAAAAAAATTAAGAGATAAAATTAAATAATAATCTTTGTCATGTGATAGTTTACACGTCACAAAATTAAATCCATGTTAGCAAACTCTACTAAATATTTAACGGGAGGCTAACGGTAGGATTAAATTTGTTCAATTTTTAAAGAAGAGGGACCAAAATTGAGCAATTAAAACAATGGAGACCAAAATCACCCATTTACAAAAGTATAGGGACCAAAATTGAGCAACTAAAATTAGGAGGACCAAAATCACCCATTTATAAAAGTATATGGACCAAAAATGTATTTAAGCCTTATATATAAGACCAGATATAGTAGTAATATTTTTATAAATCTATTGGACCGTAAATTTATAATGGCCTATTTAGAAATAAGCAATTGAACTATTTAAAAGTCTATATTAGTAAGATACTAGCTAGTACTCACATTTAGAGGTGGCAAAACGGGCTACTTAGCCCGATTTAAGCCTGTCTGATGCGGGTTGCGAGCTATAACGAGTCGGAAAAAAAATCCAAATTTAATTTGGACTAAAAAAATGGTGGCCAACCCTGGAAAAATACGGGCTAAGCCTGATATTTTAGTGGGTTTTGCGGGCTAAGCCCACCTTTTAATAAAACAGATTGGACTAAAAAGTCCATATTTAATTTGGGCTAAAATTTTAGAAATCAAGCACTACAATTTAACGTAAGAGTTCAGGCTGGCTCGATGGGCTTGACTATTTTGCCACCTTTATGTACATGATTAAATAACAGATCTATCAGCATGTAACACTATATTGACCTATTTAAAGGTCTTAATAAAAAATAAATTTTTAAATAGGATAATGGATCATGTTAGACTTTTAAATAAATCAAGTCAAACTTATACCATGAAATTATAAAGTAAATCATGCTTAGGCCTCGTAAAAGATTGGCCTGATCTAATATATTTTCATCCTTCAACGAGATATGTTGACCTTTCTATCACTTGAGATAATTTTTTATTTTCATATTTTCACTTACATTAGAAAACATATTGTTTTATTTGTACTTTTATAAAATAAGATATAATATAATATAATATTTTTATAATTATTACTAAAATATAAAACATATTTTTGTAATTCAAATAAAGCCTTTTTTGAGATAAAGATATTTAGGGTGTGTATAAGAGTTTAAAATAAAGGGAGAGGAAAAAGAATAGAAGGACTAGGGTGAAGGGAGGGAGAGAAAGTAGGGGGAATATGGTTTGTTTTATATGATTTAGGGGGAATAATGAATGCAAATTTAACATGAATTCATATTAAAATTTTACATAACTAAAATTGTTATAAGAAATAGGAATACTTGATAATTTCATTGGAATATAACTAACAATTAGAAAAGTAGGCTTATAAATTAATTATATATTATTTATATTATATATGTAAATTGTATGTGTGTCTCTCTACATAAGCATACATGTTTGTTTGTGTACTATTCTACAATATTTGAAGATTTAGGATTTTTCAATATACCTAAATTCTAAATAACATATAAATGGTGTTAAAGGAATCTAAGACTAAACTAGTAAATTCGTCTCTGACTTTATGTAGTTTATTCCTTAAAAAATAGAAAAGTCTAATATAATTCGTACTGCTTGCTTTATTTATCATTAAAGTCCAATTATGTATTTCTCGTTAAATGCTTATAACTTATAATAACACGCCATTGCCCTGGATGTGGCTTTGATCGTTCATGGGTGAGAGATTAAGAGTGTGTTTGACTTGTCATTTCAGCTAGTTGAAAGTTGAAAATAGTAGCTGAAATCATTTCAGTAGTGTTTGGGAAGGTAGCTTTTTTGGTAGCTAGAAAAGCTACTTAGGGTAGTTTTTTTAAAAAAGTTCCAATTTTCAGCTGCTAGCTGAAAATTTATTACAAGTTTAACCCTCAACCACCCCCACTTATCATTATTTAATAATTAATGTTTTCCTTAAATGTCATTTTACCATTTTTCAACTAGTTTTACCAAACACATTCAATAGTTTTTCAGCTTTCAGCTAGCTTTAAGCTTTCAGCGAGCTTTTCAGCTTTCAGCTAGCTTTAAACTTTCAGCTAATTTTACCAAACACACTGTAAGTTTTGATCACTCAATTTTGAAACCTTTCTCACCGAAATATACTTAACAGAATAGTACTTTTTACATGGCACACCAACATTTTTTGCAGTGGTAAATTAACAAGACCTAAGATACATTTTACTTACACACCAAAATATATATAGACGACGAAAATTTATTCATGCAGAACATCTTTTTCATAGCTTAAAATCTTCAAACTATGCATATGGGTTGGTAAAATCTTATATCAGAACAGTGCACAAATATATAAAACCTTCTGAAGCACCAAATGTAGTTCTTCATTTCAATTATCTACTTTTTTGTTATTCTCAATTTGTCTTGAATCTTGATCTCTTCAATGATTTCATCTCATCTAACAACTGCATCAAGTTGTTGAAAGAGGATCCACCTTCCTCTATGCTCTTCTTGGCAGCATCACCAAGTTTTCTTGCTCTCTTCCTCATTTCCATGCTCTCTTCTTCTCTTCCCATCAACAATACCACAGCCTTGGATATCTCTTCCCTACTAACCACTACATCCTCACTCATGCTCTCCCACAACTTGTTCTCTTTACTTCCAATTGGGACTCCAATTTTCAACACATCAGTTACCAACTTCTCATTGAAAAATTGCTCAGCACACATAGGCCATGTGATCATTGCCAAACCAGCACTCAAGCTTTCAATTGTGGTATTCCAACCACAATGAGTCACAACTCCTCCTATGGCAGGGTGATCAAATATTAGCAGCTGTGGTGCCCAATTCCACATGATATAGCCCTTGTTGCTTTCTTTCACCCTTTGCTCAAAATCTTGCAGGAAACTGTTGTCTTTATCCTCACCTTCATCCTTTTTCCTAATGACCCAAATGAAGTTATGACCTGAATTTTCAAGTCCATGAGCAAGTTCAACAAGCTGAGCATTAGGGAGCCTGATTAGGCTTCCAAAACTTACATACAAAACTGACTCATTTTGCTTAGAGTTAAGCCATTTTCTCCATTCTGGCTCTTCTTCTAGGCCCTCCTTGTGTCTCCTATTGGCCTTTTTTCCATCATCATTGCTAACCCAGGTTGAAACTGGTCCTACACTCCAAGATTTGATCCCAACTGTTCTCTTATAAAGTTGCTCATAATCACTTTCAAGTTCATAAAAACTATTGTACAGTGCCCCATAGCTTCTGCTTTCAGATTCACAAATTGCATCCAAAAAGTCTTGGGGAAAATCCTTAGTCCTTATCCATTCTGCTAGCTGCAGAGCTGTAATCTCTATGCTTTCAGGAAAACCAGCAATTGTAAACTTATTGGTATCAGAGACTAAGCTCTCATGAGATTTGTAGTTCTTGACAGCATAACTGGCATAGTTGGAGAAATAGCTTGAGGAGTAAAAGTAAAGCCTTGGAATGCCTAGTTTTGCAGCAGAGTTCACTGTCCAAGGATAAAGCATATCTGTGACTATACAATCTGCCTTCAGATCCTGAAACAGAAGCTCAATTTGGTCCTTGAGAATTGATATTCCATGACTGATTTTGTTCCACATTTCTGGGAAAGATGCATCTTTTAAGTTTTCAACACCACCAGGGACACCTACTTGGGTTGAAGGGAATGGAAGCACATGAGTTCTGATGGGGTATCCTGAGCTGAAGTCACTGTCTATAGCTTTTTGGAATGTCAAAGTATTAGCATGGGTAGTGATAATGGTGACACTAGCACCATGCTTGGCAAATAGCCTTGCTGTGTCTACCATGGGGTTCATATGGCCAGGAGCTGGAAATGGAAGGAAAATAACATTGAGTTGGTGGTGGGGTTGAGATTCCATTGTTACTTGTGAGGGAGCAAGACTATGTTTTTGAGATATACAGAAAATGGTTAGCCTGTGCCTGATAACATAAAAAGAAGAACAACAACATCAAAAAAGCAAATACAATAGAACTTTTGCATACTTCACTCTGTGCAATCATAGGATAGGCCTAAATCAATGGAGGGAAAAAGATAGTAGAAACATCACAGCTCTAGAAAACTACTCCTTGCAAACTCTCTTCCTTTTTCTTATAGCATGTTTGGATGGACATTTTTGAAGATATAAATGTGGTATGAAATCTGTGTCAACATATGTGAATGTTCTGAATTAAAATTGATTTTGCTTCTAAACTCACAATTGAGTTAAATTGTAGCTTTTGCATTGAGTTAATTTAAAAAAAAGAAAATTCTAAACATAAATCATATCATTTAAAAGTCACGTTTAAATAAAATCAATTATATAAAATCAAGTTCGTTTAAACTTAATTTATAATCACTTATCGAAACACAAACTTACCGTAGCTCCTTTTGAGAGTGTGTGAACAATGCTGCTTGAGCTAACAACCTCAGAGAGATGCAGGTTTGTGGAACTGTTCGATTCAAATAATAATCAGGAGAAAGAAGGGAAAGCAAATTAAAATGTGATATTGTCATATTAAATGGGGAGGGCAAAGAGTTTTAGATTTAAATAAAAGGAAAAAGATGGTGTATATGAAGTTGTTAAGCTCATCAACTAGAATGGGTTGCAATTTAATTTATATTAAAAAGAATATGCACAAGGAAAGTATTAAATTTTTTAAAATATTGCTGATAATCTTTCTAGGAATAACAACTTAGCATTTCCATGAAAACTCCACCAGGATGAAGAAAAACACGATGAGTATAGCATTGGCAAGAAATTCTAGTAGACCTTCCACCAATCTAAAGCCCATCATATGACAGTCTCTTCTCTTGTTTGGGTGTTTATCGGCGAGCCGAATTGGAAAAATTAAGAAGTTTTTGATGGAGTCGCCACCAATTTTTTTAAAGGAAATTTCAGAAAAACCCTTTAAAGAGAAAAATGGTCTGCGAAATCAGAGTTGAATTCGGGAATCGATTACGCATAAGGAATGTATCAGCACCCTACGACGTCCGTCTTAATACGGTTATCTCTAATTAATTGTGCAAAATTAATTAACTTTTAAAAATATTTATTTTACCCCAATTTTTAGAAAATTATCAAGAAAATGATTTTCTTTTGTTATTTTTCTTTTATTTATTTTTTTGTATTTTTAGAATGAATAGTAAAGTTTATTAAAAAGAAATTGAATTTTAGATTAAAAGGGAAAAAATATTCTTTTTTTTTAATTTTCGCTTGACGGGTAAAAACCCGCTCCTACGTATCTGTCGGTGCAATGAAGAAATCAAAGCCACGTGGTTATGACAAGGACAATTGAATTGAATTTTTTAATTTTTAGAGAATTTAATGAAAAAGATTGGTTTTAATTTAGTAGAAGATTTTTTTATAAAGATTAATTTTGATTGAAAATGAAAAATTGGAAACATTTTGTTTTTGATTCTTTTATAAAATTGATTTTGAAAATATTTTACTTTTATTTTAAATATGAGTATATTTTGATCTAAGATTCAAGTCAATAAATAATTGCTCAATAAATCTTTATACTCTAAGGAATAATAATATTTTGTGTTCAATTAACATTATTTATTATTGTGTAGATTTTATTTAAAGATAATTTTGGAAGGAAATATTTTATTTAAACTTATTGCATAGGATCTAAGTCAGCACATGTCTGCTTAATAACCTTTTATTTGACATTAAAGTTAGTATTCACTACTCAATTAAAGTCGTTGACATTTGATATTGCAAGAGTTTTGTTTTAACTTTGAAAATAATTTTGAGAATAAATAATCTATTATTTCGTAAGATTTAAGTAAGGACGTATCTGGTCAATAAAATTTTATATTTATATGATATTAAAGTTAGTATTCGCTACTCAATTAACATCATTAGTCGTCGCATGAGTTTCGGCTCTTAAATTTGAAAATATCTTTGGAGAAATATTTTATTTTAACCTTTTTCTTGCATAGGATTCAAGTCAATACGTAATTGCTCAATAAATCTTTATAATCCGAATTACATAATATTCTTTAAATTTATTGCTTGGATGGAATTGAAATATTTACGATGAGATATTAAATTTATATTGAACAAATATTTACAGATCTGTATGAAATTTTGAATTAAAAAATGTAACATGAAATTTTAAAACAGAGAAATAAAATATTTACAAACACTCCACATTTTCCACATGATCACAAATGTATTTTATTTTTCTCACATGAAATAAATATAAACTGAATAACAATAATTTTTAATGATATTTAATATTTTTTTAAAACTTTAGAGATGCATGATTCACACAAAATTATTAAATTAAATTAACATAATAACGTAAAAGAACAGCCTCAATTTGGGATGATCATCATAGGCCCATTCCTACTCCAACTCCACGAGTGAGATATAACGGATGCACAAAAAAATGAAAGAGCTAATTTGAAATAGCAAAGATATTTCAGCAAACATAGGCCATGCTACTAGCCCAACTGCCCAAGATCTCCATAAAGAGACCCAAACAAGTTAATAAATAGAGCTAATTGAAATATTAAAATCGTGACAAAAGAAATAAAAAAAAAATGAATTAGCAATTGTTACAATAAATCAGAATTTCAAATTATACCTTAGCTTCCCCGGCAAAACACCTCGACACAGAAAAGGGAGATGCAGGTGGCGCGGCCTGACCGGGAATGGCGGCTCTGAAAAGAGTGTGCCGCTGCAGGGGACACGGTGGTTTAGAGGCGTAGTGGAGGTTGGACGGCGGTAGGAATGGGCTAATCAAAGGTGATGGCAAAATGTGTGACAGACTCCTAGGTGAACCAGACCCAACGTAGCCCCTCATCACACTAAACAAATCTCATCACCGCCTCACCTCCATAACCACCGCAAGCAGAACATTTTTTTTCAACTGCCTCTCTCCGCCTGAGATCGGAGCTTCCGGTAGTCACGTTCTCACCACCGTTCCACCACTCGCATCCAACCACAGCTAGAGAACCAGCAAGGAGAAAAGGAGAGGGAACCAAAGAGAGGGCTAGCCAGGAAGCTATCCACCTCACGTTTACAACGCTAGAAATAGTTGCGTTAGGGAATTTAAACTTGAATTTGACCAGTTTCAACGTCAAACCAAACACACACTGAGACACGCATTTCCGTTGTCAGGAAGGTCGCCATTGTCACACACGACTCGATGACCTTCACTGCCACTGCAACTCTATGTCTTTCCCTTTTCGCTTCTCATGCAAGTCTGATTCTATTAGCTGGCATTTTGTTTCTTCCTCTTTCTTTTGAAATTTTCAAATTAAAAGATGCAAAGAGTACTAACTTATCCTTTCTATTTCGTTTTGCTCATTTCTTTTTATCCTATCATTAATTAATTAATATTATTATTGTTATTATTGTTTTTATAATGGTTAGTGTTTTCATTAAGAAATTCCGGGCTAATCTCTAAGGCAGTTAACTCGGCTCTGCTACCAAAATCGTGAACTTATCTTTTTTTTTTCAATCGCTCCCACCTTTTATAGGCCTCCTTGGTAGCTACCGGTGTCCCATTACCTAAGTCCCTCTTACCCCACTTATCCCATATTTCCAAAGGACTAAACTAGCACATTGGTCCCTGACTTATTCGGGGTCATGCAGTTTAGTCCCTAACAAAGTGAAAATTCCCAAATAATCCTCGACACCTTGCTCTGTCATGCTATATAGTCTGAAATGGTCTTTTCCGTTAAACCCTGAGTGACGTGTCACGTTAAGTGACACTATGGAACTTTGACTGACACATTTGACCCGGTACGACGTCGTTTTGGGGGTTTTTAATTATTTTGAAGCTTGTAAGATTTATTCTTCCTTTTTTCTTCTCTTCTCCCTTCCGCTCTGTTCTTCTACTTCTTCCACTTCTTCCTTTTCTTCACCTTCTTCCCCTTTCTATTGTTATCATCTTCAACTGCAGATTGCCCAAACCTTTTATTACGGTTATTCCCCCTCTTCCCCTTCTTCCTTTTCTTCCTGTATTCCCCTATGTCCTTGCTGGGTTCTCGCGATATTGGTCGCTCCATTAGGATGCACATTGATATCAATATTCAGTATAAACTACCGGTAATAAAATATGAAATCAAGGCTGCTCAAGTTGATGAAGTTGTACTTAAGGAATATTTGGACCATATCCAAATATTATTGCTTTCCTTAAAAGTGGATATGACTCAAACTCACCCTTCCAAACAGGGTGCCAAGCAATATCTTCACACAACCTGCAACATTAGAGAATGGAGAGGACTAAAAGTTGAAAGTAATGAAACTACAAATTTAGCTACTGCTTCAGTCCATACTCCATAACATGAATGTTATCATTACATATCTCATACGGTGAGCTGCAAATCATTAGTACCGGGTGAGCTGCAAATCATTTATTCCCTCCTTGTCTAATCTACTTAAAATAAATTTAAAAGGGTTCATTTAAGGACACAGAAACTAATTAGTTTTGCACTTCATATTGAATAGAAATATTTGTCAGTCCCTCTTACAACATGCATTTTAATGTTACGAATAATTTACACGATGAATCTAGAAAAACAAAATAGAAGCAAACATCACATACATGTTTGTTTTTGCATGATGCTTGTCATGCTTAAATCGCCATGGCTCATATGGATAAATTAGTGGCAAAAAGGCCAGAGTTCTTAGGAAGGGAATTGATGACTTCCTTTAAAGTAACATGGTCTGGAAGGTGCTCTCCAATTTGCCTAAAACCATAGTTTTCAGCTAGCTATTTTCTATACTACGCACTTTCAACTGGAACTGGAAGTGGTTCTACTGGAATTGCCACAGCGCGTATGACAAAAACTTTGTTCCTATGGATAAATTGTCTTTGAGGCATGAACCCTTTATGGATAAGCTCATCACCCTTTAGATTAAATTAATATGCATGTGGCAAAATGACAATTAACTATTTAAAAGGCATCCATATATCATTCATGTTTATTAAGAGTTGAACAAAGCCCCATATTCACCCCATGAAATTATTTTTTGTACACAGACCAAACTTATCAAATAATGGTACTTGTGATCCATGCACACGTAAAATTCTTAAAATTTTCCAATGAAGTTACTTAATTGAAACCCAGGAGTGTTAAAAATGATTCTTAATTTATGATCATCCAAGTCATCCTTTTCCAATACCTAGAACGCATTTGCCACAAGGACCAACAAATGCAATCAGCAAGTAACATCACCGATAACTCAAAACGCAAAATAGGAATGCATACAAGTAAGCTTAAATCACTTATTTAATTAAGGTAAGTAAGCCAACAACATACATACCGTACCGGGTGAGTATTGGGCAACAATGTTTCTCCTCAGAACTGACTTTTGTTAAGAGCCCTGCAGCTGCAAAACCAAACCATAATAAGACACAAAACAAAACCCAACAAAGGCAATAACACATTTAAAGACAAGGTAGTTCAAAGGAAGAAGTGAAAACCTTGAATAGGAGTAATGAATCTGTAAGGGTGCAAGTCATTGTGAGCATAAATGAAGCTCACGAGACAAGGTTTGGGTTCTGTGAATAAGCCAGAGTGAAGATAACATTTTTTAAAAATAAATAACTCAAAACAGAACACAGAAACTGAAACCCACTACAAAACGACGTCATACCGAGTCAAATGTGTCGGTCAAAGCTCCACAATGTCACTTAACGTGACACGTCACTCGGGGTTTAACGGAAAAGATCAATTCAGACTATATAGTATGACTGAGCAAGGTGTCAAGGATTATTTGGGAATTTTCACTTTCTCAGGGACTAAACTGCATGACCCCGAATAAGTCAAGGACCAATGTGCTAGTTTAGTCATTTCCAAAGTGCTCTTAATGGGGTAGAGAACAAGTATGGGCCGATTAGTTAACCTACAAGTCGGCCCAATATCAAAGGAGTACACAGCCCCACAAGCCTGAGCGTATCCGGAGAATACTGTGTAGGGCTTGTAGTGCTCAATCCAATATCTAAGGAGTACACAACCCTCCAAACCTAAGCGTATCTGTAAGATACTGAGCAAGGCTTGTAATAAGCGCCCAATATTTCCTCAGGTACAGTTAGATTAGAATTGCAATGAATAGAATCGTGCTTGTAAAGTCGGATGACTTGTTTTTTTTACGAGCATGGAATGATTTGACTAATGGTAAATATATCTCACGTGGTTTGATAATGTGATTTATACTTTATATATATATATATATATGTATACTTTAAATTACTATCAAGTAAATGTTTGTATGTTTAAATGTAACCTTGTGAATAATTTAATTCGAAATAATGACTCTCTTAAATAATTGTTGGTATGTAAATATTTATTCAATCCAATTTTTTTTTTTTAATTTAAGCTCTAAAAATATTATATAATATAACCTTTGCAATGGTTAGTAATATTAATTGAGTGGCGATCTATCTTCAATATCACTCAAATCATAAGGGTTTATTGACCAAATAAAATATTTCTTCTCAATTATTTTTTATGATAAATGGAAATCCACGACTAATAAAATTAATTGAGTAGTGAATGCTAACTTTAGGTAGTGTTTGGTAATGGAACGAGACAGAACAGAACAGAACGGAATGGAACAAAAAGATAATGTATTTATAACCATGTTTGGTAACAACAGAACAAAATGAAACCATGTGTTCTATTCTGTGTTTGGTGCTTGTTGAACAGAACAGAACACCATGTTTAATTACATATATATATATCCCTATCCTGTTTAATGTTTGTTTGAGTATAAAAAACTAAACTGAACAGAATAGAACATTTTTTCACATTTACTATTTTATTACTATTATTATATAATATTCTTAAAAGTTATTAATATATTATTATTTATATTTTATAATTATTTTCTAAATACGTAAATATGAAATATTTGATAAAATATAATTTATAAAATATAATTAACTTAAATATATTGTTATTACTATATAAAAAACACGAAAATGTTTCATTCTAGGCCTAACTGAAACACCAAAATAAAATTAGACTACAAATCCAATAGCCACACAAACCAAATTTACTACTACCAACGGAGGTTGATTCAAGTGGTACATGATTGATTCCCCTTAAGCAATGTCTCAAGTTTGAGTCTTGTGGATAGAAAAAATCCCCGCTGGGAGAGCTAGCCCCACCATGATGTGGATGTTCCCGGCTCGAACAGGATTGCCTCCAGTGGAGGATACATGTGGTTAAACCAAAAAACCAAATTTACTAAAAAAACACTAAATTACTTGTTGATATATATATATATATATATATATATATATATCAACGTTGATTTGAATGGTCCATCTTCCTTTTTATTTGAATGGGAAAAGAACAATAATTCAAATGATCAGTATTCAAATGATGTAAATAGCAAAACACAATAATTCAAATGATGCAAATAGCAAAGAAAAGGAGAAAAAATGTTTTGTTCTTGTATGCAGCGGGAGCCGCGAACAGTGCAGGGAGTGAAAAAAGGAGCAGCGAACAGTGCAGGGCGAAAAAGGATTGCGGCAAGGGTTTTGTTTTTTAGTTGGGTGGACAGTGAAAGAGTTATAAAGATAAGGAGTGATAATTTTGTCATTAAATAATGTTTAATAAAATGTCATGTTCCGTTCCAGTTGGTTCCACCTTTTTTCAGGGAACAAAAGTGTTCCACTATTTTAATAATGTGTCCCTTTCTATTCTCCCTTTTAATTTCAACAAACAGGAACATAACTCACATGTCCCGTTCTGTTCCGTTTTGAAGTGTCTACCAAACGCTACCTTAATCTCATAAATTATAGTAGTTTTATTGAGCAAGCACGTACTGACTTAAATCCTACGCAATAATAATTTAAAATAAATATTTCTTCTCAAAATTATTTTCGATCAAATTAAATGAAATCCACACGATATCAATGATGTTAATTGAGTAGTGAATGCTAACTTTAATGTCATATAAATTATAAAAGGTTCTTAAATCCTATGCAATAATAAAATAAAATAAATATTTCTTCTCAAAATTATTTTCGATCAAATTAAACGAAATCCACACGATATCAATGATGTTAATTGAGTAGCGAATCCTAACTTTAATGTCATATAAATTATAAAAGGTTATTGAGCATACAAGTACTGGTATAAATCTTACGCAATAATGTATTAAAATAAATATGTATTCTCAAAATTATTTTCTAATTTAATTCATGTGATGCCAATGACGTTAATTGAGTAGTGAATACTAACTTTAATGTCATATAAAAGGGCATCGAGCAAATCGAGTGTTTGACTCGAACCCCGTGCAAGTAGACTCAATCCCACAAAATAAAAATCTGTCCAAAAATCAATTCTTCACAAATAAAAAGTCAAAATATTTTTCAATCCTCTCTTTCAAATAAATAAAAATCATTCTCTTCTAAAATAAATTTCTTCAAAAATAAAAACAAACCTAAACATTTTTCAATCCTCTTTTCCAAATAAAAACCATTCCTTTCAAAAACTAAATTCAAATCAACCAACCAACCAATGAATCTTCAGAACAACGTGGTTTTGATTTCTCCATTGCAGCTAGGGATACGTAGGAGCGGGAACCGGACCCGTAAAGCCAAAATAAATTTTCAAAATATTTTTCTTTGTTAATAAAAAAACCAATCATTTTCTTAAATAATTTTTTCTCAAATCATTATAAAAATACATAAAAATCAAAATTTGAAAATATCAAAAAAGAATTTTCCAAAATATCATTCTCCTTTTTATTAATAAAGATAAACCATTTTTCTTAAATAAATCCTTTCTTCATTTACTCAAAAATACCAAAAAAAGTAAAAATAAAAAACTACAAAAATAGTTAAATTTCTTTTTCAATTTTAATGGGGTAAAATAAATATTTTCAAAGTTAATCAAATTTGTACAATTAATTAAAGGTAACCGTCTTAGGACGGATGTCGTAGGGTGTTAATACCTTCCCTACGCATAATCGACTCCCGAACCCAAATCTGGTTTCCGAAGACCATTTTCTTTTAAAAGGATTTTCCTAAAATTTTCCCTTTAAAATAAATTTTGGTGGCGACTCCATTGAACCATAAATAAATTTTCCTTATTCGGCTCGCCTCCCCTCGTCGCGATCCCGGTTACGACAATTAATTAATCAATCAATCAATTAATTATTAAATAATTAATTAATCAAGTAATTAATTAATTCATTTTAGTTTTTTTAAATTTTTAATTTTTTTAAATTTTAATAATGTAAAAAGGAAATATTTAAAAACTAAAAATGCGTACGTGTGAGAATAAGCCCGGACGAAATTGGATGCTGACAATAATGTATGTGTGTTTCAAAACTCACCCTTCTCTTGACCATAAAATCCAATTAGAGCTAAACCCTCCCAATGCTTAGTTTTATGAAGAAACTTTAAAACATTTATATATTATGAAAAGTAATTTACTTACACTATGTTTACTAGATATAGAAAAATAGAAAAGAAAGAAATAGATAAGAAATGGAATAAAAATGTGAATTTGAATTGTTTGATTTGATTAAAAAAATAAAAAAAAATAGTATTAATTTTTAGGGCATGAGACCGTCTTCCCCATATTTCTTCGCTAATCTCACCTTAGATGGAGAGAAATGCATTCAGTGTGAGTCCCACCACCTTTTATCATTTCTCATTTAAACCAAACTGGAGATATAGACAATATTACCTCTATTTTTATCCTACCTCAACATTTTTCGGGTACTTCTTATATACCAAACTTAGCGTTAAAGAAGAAAATTAATTTTATGCAAACGAGAGAATTAATTAGTACATATATGGATGAAAAATGTGAGAATTTCTATATTGCTTTTATTTTGTTATAAGACACTAATTCACACTTTTATTTTATCTTTTTTTTTTGTTCTTTCACATCAATTACACAAATGTTTCTGTACAGGAAAAATATTACTGTTAAAAGAATGAAAACAAATATACACCATTAACAAATTTATTGTGTCGAAAAATAAATATAAATTTGGATAATTAAAAAAAAGAGACAATATAAAATTTTAGAAAATAAAAATTAATTTATACACCATTAGGTGTTTATATCTCCTTCATAAAATAAAATTGGGTAAAAATTAGAAGAAAAAAAACATATCATAGAGAGAGAGAGTACACAAAGTTTAAATATTTATAACATATCTAACATTGATTACAATACATAGATTAGCAAGCTTGCGCATTCCAGTTTATACAGTTTTAGCTATTTTGCTTCTTCATGATACAAAAAGGTAAATTAAGTAACAGTTTTTTACTCTATTTCTTGCTAAATAAACTTCTTAATTTCCCTCTCTCCGATCTTTCATGTAACTTCTTAGCCCCTGGAATGTCCATCTCAGTAAGTTTTTTCAGATACCCAATTGCTCCATATGAGATCATAAGTTTCTTACATTTCTTACTTGAAGAAAGTGATCCAAGGCATGAAACTGCATATTTTTTTGCAGTGTTCTGTGGACTTGGATCAAGCAACTGAACCAAATTTGGCACACTCTTATCATCCTTCTTAACTTCTCTGCAATTCTGAGACAGAACAATCAAGCTTGCAATTGCTTGTGCAGCAACCTCTCTAGCACTGTTTGATTTAGCCTCAAGCATCTTCACAAGGAGAGGGATACACCCAGCTTCACCAACCATTTTCTTCATCTCTGATGTGTTGCAAACCCTGCAGATTGCAGATGCAGCAGCTTGTTGTGCACCTAAAGATCCAAACTTTAGCACATGAACCAAACGGGGAAGCAAACCCAATGAAACCAAAGTTTCCTGAGAAACTGATCCAACCAAATTCCTCAATGCCCCAACAGCAGATTCTTGAGGAAGTGGACCATCAAGATAAGCCAAAAGACTCCTAACACCACCTTCTGATATAACACCTCTCCTTAGATTCTCATTGCTTGCAGTGAGATTCTGCAAACATTCTGCTGCATACTCTTTGGAACCTAACAACATTCCACAGTTAAGAAGATTGATCATAACCCTCACTACCCCTTCTTCAGCCAAAACCTGTCTCACTTCAGGAACAGCTGATATATTCTTCAGAGTACAAGCTGCTGCAGCCTGTGAAACAGAATCACCAGTTTGACAAAGATCAACCAGTGGATGAACCCCACCATGTCCAACAATCGCGCGTGCTGTTTCTGCTGACATTGACAGCCTCTGAAGGGATATTGTGGCCTTCTCTTTACCTACAGCACTACCTGACTCAACAAGCCTTATGAGAGGTGGTAGAACTCCTTCAGAAACAAGCCAATTCTCACAGCTTCCTGATTCTACAAGTGAGCATATAACAGTAACTGTCTTCTCTCTTATCCTTGGAGATGTTGCTGTAAGCAATTGAACCAAAGCAGCAATGTTGCTTCTACCAAGAACAGCTAAAACATTTTTTTCATCTTCTTTCATAACTTCAACAAGGCTGTCTAAAGCTTTGTGCTTTGATTCCAAGTGACCGATCTGAAGGCGCGCCAGTAATTCCCTTATGTTGTTGTGTGTTACAGCATCTGATTCTGCCACAGAACAAGACATAGCCATGGCTAATGGCAAAGTAGCCTCACCAAGAACACCAGTCTTGATCAAAAGCCCACAATCCCTTAAATTCAAATCAAGTTTCCCAGTTAATGCATCAAGATCACTCTGCATCTGAAGCTTACCCTCATACTTTTCCTTCACACACAACTCAGCTAATTCAATTGCTTCTTTGAGTGTCTTTGACACAGCCTGCAATTGCTCCTTGCAAAGAGCATTCTTTGAGAAGCATGGATGGCTTGACAAGTCTGATAAACAAGATGGGATCTGTTCTAATTTGGAAATGATCATCTTCCATCTACCAGGAAACCCCTTAACCTCTTTTGCCTTATCAAGAGCAATAGGAACAAGTTCCTTTGCATGTAACAACCACTCTTCTGTGGAAAGTGCATCAACTGCAACCTCATCTCCACCATCTTCCACCATGATTTTGATTTGGTAAGAGGAGGAGAACCAGTGGTTACCACAAGGAAAAGCTGCCACAAATGGAATACAAGAAAACCAAGCCTTCAAACTTCAAAGAAATGACTCAGATGCCAATTTGCAAATAGAAAATTAAAAGTTTGTGGAGCAGTTGCAATCATAAAATCCGTAAATTATAAATTAAGAATCCGATAGAAAATTCTAAGGCACAAAAAAACAACTGGTCCAAGTCTAACAGCTTCGAGAATCTCGTATGATCATACAAAGCTTGTTTACTGAAAGCATGACCTGACCAACAAATCTCAAGTACCTAAACATGCCCCACTAGTCTTTTCTCTTACTTTAGCAACTGATCATTTAATGCCATTGTAAAATCATAATCACATATTAAATTCATTACAAATCAAAAATTGATATAACCAAACTATAGTAGACCAAAAATGGTTGTTGGTGAAAATGAAGAAAAATACTTTTAAGTTTTAACTGTTAAAATACCATCTAATAAAGAAACCGTCGGCAGATATTTTAGTCATAAATCCAAAAGTACCCCTTCATATAAGGCTCAAAAGACATGGTACAAATGTAATATTGGTGTTCTTCCTAAGGACAAATTGGTCAGTAGGTAAACAAATCTTCAACTTTACTTTTGAACCATGAAGGTTTGGTAGCAGAGAGAGAGCAAGGAAAGTAGGACTCTTAGCTGTGTTTTTCCCATCTTACTCCTCATAAATTAGGCTACTGATATGAGAAAGGGAGAGGCTTTCCTTCCATAAGAAGACACAAGTCTCTATCTACAGTTGTGTACGTAAAATGAATCCTCACCAGAAAAACAAAAAGAAAAAAAATGTGATGGGAATTCAAAGTAATGACTTTTATTTTCAATAATAATAATAATATATACCTCAAATCAATTTGACTTACCCAATATTCAAAGAATTTGTCTTGTTGAGCCTAAAAAACTCTTGTTCCCCATTGTTTCTGTGAATCCCAAAACAAATTAGTATGTTAGACAAAATCTACCTACAAAATGACAAAATCTAATATTCATAAAAACAAAAATAAAAAAAAAAAGAAGCAAAAGAGAACAACTTTTCTTTCCAGAAGAAGGAGATCAAAGCAAAGAACCCCCCCCCAAAAAAAAAAAAAACTAAAGGACCAACCAACCTTTAGGAAGCAAAGCAGTAACTAAAAAGCAACACACTGTGGCTTCATCTTCAATCTTCACAAACACACACTAATGTAGCATAGCATCCCAGTAATGGCTCAAAGTATCACCAACCAACCATACAAGACTTTGCTTTTACAACTCTCAACAATTACAAAACAAGTATTCCTGCAATGCTTCTGGAATCAGCAATCAAGACACATCCTGGTCTTCAGCAAAACCTAGTCTTTCATGTTCAAAAGGCATTAAGACAATGACCCAGAAACTGTTTTCTCAGAATCAGCAACACCCAGAAATGGTTTCTGCTTCATAATTGAGAAACAGACATGAAACGCTCATAATCTCATTAAATAGTAATAATATTTTTAAAAAAATTGAAGAAATCAGAAGAATCCTCCACCTAAAGTCAAATGTGATGATCAAGTTTTAACAAACATTAAAAAAAAATAAACACACACACACAGCTAAGAAGTAAATAGAGGTTTATTTACTACAAAACGACACACAGAGAGGAAGTGCAATATAAAACACTAAACAGTTCCACTTCTTCACACCCACAATTCAAAAATCAAACTTTCAACCATTCTCTTTCTCTCTCTCTAGAAATGGAAGATAATGTGTCAGGCTTGTTGTCTCTCCTCAAAGATTCTCGCTGTAAAAGGGGCATTATTTTACTCTGTCAACGGAGAAGGAGAGCTTATGTTACTAGCAACATGGCTTAAAGATCGAGCAGGTTTCGTGATCGAACGGCTGCGATTGATCTTAGGACAGCCAATGCAACCGTTGGGATTGGGTAAATTTTGAATAGTCAGATATAATTCTCCAAATTTGTTTTTATTGAATAATAGAAGCACGCATGAGTTAATCCTTGAATTAAAAATTCCATTTAAATTCTTAAGAATTCACAACAGCCGTTCACATTTGTTCGAGGTAAAAAAAAATAGTTTTTTTTTTTCAATTAAAAGCTGCTAAAAATATTAATTTTATATAATATGTAAAAGTGTTAAACTAATTTTGAGAGAAAAATTAAACTTTGTATTAATGAACTTTTATATGGTAACGAATTTAGTGCATGTTTGTGGTGTCATCCGAATCAGAGATTTATATCATCCTAATGTAAATCTAACACATAGCATATATTTGGTTACATGTTGGCTAACATATGTTCATGAATTTTAAAGTAAGATTTGGCTTTCTAATACAAGTTTTACATAGAAGAATGGGTTGGATTGATATAAACGTAAATTTGAGGTTGGTGCAACAACAACACAAACATGTTAATAGTTGCTTTCAAAGCAATGAACATTGCCCAGGTCAAACGGTTACTCAGACATACCATTTGTGTCTATTTATATAGGGAGAACAATACATAAACAAAAGGATAACAAGAACATGCATATGAAAAACATATCCTAAATTCGGGTTTAGTTAAATGCTTAATAGTATGTTTGGATTTGTGTTTTATACCAACTCAAATTACGTTAATCCAAAATTTTGAGTTTTGATCAATTGGATTGAACATATGTTTGGCTTTTTTAAATTTAAACTAAACATACTCTAACACATTAATTATTTTCTCCCAATGTGTTGTAAAGTGACCGCCCAATCTCCCGCCATTATATTCTTGATCTCCAAAATAATTAAAGCATTATGATAGAACCTTGACATAGGGCCATCCATGAGAATGATGATGTATTTAGAGTTAGTCAAACATTTAATTGACGAAAAGTTTAACTCCCAACACATGTGCAAAACCTTTAAGATCGTAGAAAGCTCAACTTGGAGAATGTTTGTATCTCCAAAATTTTCATAATAACCCTAAACCCACTCCTCATTATGTTTTCGAATTAGCCCACCATACCATATCTTTCTTGTCATGACACGCCTATATGTGTTTAAAGTTATTCAATTAGCCCAATTGAGCTTTCCCAAAACTCATGCAAAATTCCTATAAGGATCACTTGAAGAATTAGAAGAAAATAAAGAAAACTACACTAGTCATATGATAAGAATAAAACATTGGGGACTACACCATTATGAATAATAATTCACATGACCACCACAAACTCTTAACAATTTAAGACGATCTTGTATCAAACAACAAAGCCCTCCCCGTTGATCCTAATCACAACATTCTACCTCATTTTTCCAATTTCCAACAAACAAACCAACTCCTTCACCATATGAGCACACTGGTCACTCGTCATTGGTACCGTTAGAATCACCACCATGTGCACTTGATGCAGTTATCACTGTTGGAATCACCTCCACATAAATCTCACAACTAGATGATATCAACACTAGATGACCCCTGCTAAAAAACAAACCAAATTTTAAAATAATGAAGATTTTCATTAATTACTTGATCACAACCATTGAGTAAGTTAGCTGTATATATCTTATGATATACAAACATGTTGCACCATACAATTTATGAAAACAAACAGTTCTACAGACACACATAGCGTGGAATAGCAAGTGGTGTTGGTGAATCTAGTGTAAAGATGGCAATGGGTACCCGTTATCCTTATACCCCCCGCGTTTTGAAAAAAAAATATTTGAAAGAATATTTCTACCCCACATTGGGTAGGGTACTATAGCACCTGTCTTTATTATTATGGTTTAGTCTTGAAAATTGCATCTCCTACCTACTACATCATATGAAAGAAATAAGCTCATAAGCTCAGCATAGACTCATCATAGTCCCACATCGCATAGGATACAAACTCATTGTAACTGATGAGCTTTTCTGCTTTTCTGTTTGCTTACTTTTAGTTAGTTGTTAGTTTCCTTCTCACCAATCTTCCTTCTTCTCATATAAATGGAGCTTCCTTGTATCGTCCTGAATTAAGTGAATAATATGAGTCATTTTTCAATTCTAAACTCTTCAACCAGAGTTCTATTATGGTATTAATAGCTCTAGGTTTTCCAGAGCTTTGAGATTGCTTCCATGGCTAGAGGAAGACCGAGCAATGTTACTCCCACACCTACTCCACCCCCTCCACAAGATCTAACATTGAATCCGCTTAGCATATACTACATCCATCCAGGGGAGAGTACTTCCACACCTCCAGTTTCTCCACTTCTCACGGTAAAAAACTATCATAGCTGGGCCAGATCTATGAAAAGATCTCTCATATCCAAGAACAAATATAAAGTCATAAATGGATCTCTTCCAATGCTAGATCCATTTCATCCTAGCTTCGATGCTTGGGAAAGATGTAACAATCTAGTTTTGTCTTGGATTTTCAACTCAGTAGAACCTACCATTGCGTAAAACATTGTCTATCTTGAAGTTGCAGCTGCTGCAAGGACTTTGTTAAAGAAAAGGTTTTCTCAAAGGAGACTGAGTAAGGATCTTTGAATTACAAGAAGAAATTGCATCACTCAAGCAAGGTATGAGTTCTGTGACACAGCTCTTTACAGAGATTACAACATTATGGCAAGAGGTAGAAAACTTTAGACCTTTCACTAGATGTACTTGTTCGGTGAAATGCGCATGTGTAGCTAATCAACAAGGTCTTAATTATAGATCTGAAGATTGTATCATGAAGTTCTTGAGTGGCTTGAATGATGATTTTGAAGTAGTTAAGACACAGATTTTAATGGTGGAACCATTCCCTAACATAGATAAAGTCTTTTCCTTAGTAGTTTAACATGAAAGGAGAGTTAATCCTTCTGTTCTTCCATATGATAATGAAGATCAACAAGTTTTTGTAAATGCAACTGACACCAAAAGACATTTTGGTAGAGGAAGAGGTTATTCTTTTGGTAGAGGAAATCTAAAAGTGTGTAGTTACTGTGGAAAGAATGGACATACAGTCGATGTTTGTTACAAAAAAGCATGGCTATCCTACTGGTTTTCGTGGAAAGAATCTTGTTTCTACTAACAATGTTGTTGAGATCTTGGCAAGCGTACCAATATCGCAACGTTATAATAGTTTAAGAGTAAGGGCTGTCGTACCCACAGGGAACAATACAATTTCAAATTCTTAGTTTCAATCTAATTGAGGGGATTTGTTTTGGATATTTTGGTTTATAATTGTTGAAATTAAAATACTGAAAATAAATTGTAGAAAATAAAGATAAATTGGATATCCAAAACAAATCTGCAAATGAGAAGTTATGATGAGAAAACTAGGATTGAACTCCGTCTATCGCACCATTCTCATATTTTGAAAACATTGAAATCTGGAAATTTGATTTATGAAAATTGAAGCCCAAATAAATGTCATTCATAAAGACCCCTCAACTATGAAATCCTTAGAACTAATTCCCTAAATCCCAATTCCTTGGCAATTTAACAAATTAATCCTAGCATTAAGATCAATTGTTAATAGCTATCCATAAATTGAACCCTATTCCTAGGCATTCAATCTATCGAGTATTTTTACCCAAATCAGAATTCAAGATCCCTATTCCTAGGCTCTCAAGAACTCGCTCTTGATTTCACAAAACCACTTCCCAGTGCGCCCCATAAAATCATATCATAACTCCGGTACAAAGACGGAAGCTAAGCATTAAGAATAGAATATAAATACCAACTTTATAAAACAGGGATTCCCAAATAACAAATATTCAAAATATAATAGGGGATTGAATCGACATCATTCAATCCTAAAGAAAGGTTTAGCTACTCATGGTAGCCATTACAAACAAACCAGAATAGATGAGAAGAAAACACAAACGAGACTGTCACCCTTTTTGTAATCTCACTTCTTCTCTACTATGGCTCCCTGGAGTCTGTCACTCTCTTGGCTCTCAAGGATTCTCAATCAAGAACTTTCCTATTGCGACTTTGAATTGTATTCTCCGCGTGATAACCAGAATAATCCTTGTATTTCACTCCTAACTCTAGGTATATCTTGAATTGTGGCTCTTGGCGTCCTTTTATAACCATCTGATGGGCTTTTGAGACTCTGATTGCGGCCCATTAAAAATCGGGTTCCGTGTTCCTGCGCTCAGATCTGTGCTCAGTGCAGATGAAGCGCAGGAAACAATGATGAATTTCTAATTCTGCGCTCCACTTGCGCTCAGCGCAGGTGGAGCGCGGACCTCCGTGTCTGCTTTCCTGATTTTCCTCCTTTTTAAGCTTATCTTGTGTTGATCCTATCCTTATTTGTTGCTATCTTGTGCTGATCCTCCTATCCTTATTTGTTGCATCTTGATGATAGATTTGAATTTAAGCCTTTTATCTGCAAAAATCAACAGAATCTTTATCAAAATAACATAAAATTCGAATTTGATTTAAATAATTACAAGAATCGCACTTTTAGCCAAAAAGGGATAAATTGGGATATAAATTTACCATTTTGCCCTTAATGAGTATTAAAATTAAATATGATTTTTACATTAATTTAACACTAATCAAATGTTATGGGAGAATCTGTTGCAGTTGAAACAGTTGATAGTCACATTGCTGGTGTGGATACAGACGCAGGACATCATGTTTCTTTGACATCATAGTAGTACAAAGCTTTCATGACACTGCTCTAACCTTCAAACATAGCTAGCTCTTCTGCATCAAGTCAGGTTGCTACTGTGACAACCTTTTTACCATTTGATAACCTTGAGACATCCAACTCCTTTTCAGGTAAACCTTTAGCCTTTTTTGCCAATGTCACTAAAACCAACACCTGGATCCTAGATTCAGGTGCCATAGACCACATTTTCTTAGACCAAAGTCTTTTTACTACCTTGCATAAGCTTCCTAATCAATCCACTGCTATTAAATTACCAAATGGAAATACACTTATAGCCACACATGTAGGAATAGTTCAGGTTAACAATTTCCTTACCCTTACACAAGTTCTATACTTTCCAAATTTTTCAATTAACCTGATTTTAGTTTCTAAATTTGTTTCTACCTTGAATTGTACACTACTTTTCTTACCACATAATTGTTTCATATAGGACTTGAGCAATTTGAGGATGATTGGTTCAGCTGAAAAGTTTGAAGGATTGTACTACTTACATGAAACCAAGACTCAACCAACACTAAAACAGTTTCAAGTTCATAGTGTTACTTCCTTTACTTCATCTTTTCCAAATACAGCCTTATGACATTATAGGTTAGGTCATTTGTCACAATCAAGAATGGATTTGCTGATTGATTTGTATCCATATCTCAAAGAATTCAATAAGAAACATATTTGTGACACTTGTCACTTTTCAAAACAAAGAAAGCTTCCTTTTACTGTAAGTCATCTTAATGCTGTGAAACCTTTTGATCTGATTCATCTAGATATTTGGGGACCTTGTAGAGTTAACACCATTCATAAACGAAATATTTTCTAACAATTTTAGATGATTACAATAGACATTTATGGGTGATTTTTCCCAAACATAAATCTGAAACTGGAAATCACATTAAAGGATTCATTGCTATGGCAAAAACTGAGTTTGGAGCAAAAATTAAATCAATTAGATCAGATAATGGTCCAGAGTTTATGCTTAACTAGATGTAAACCCGCGCTTTGTCCAGGTAGAATTTAGAATTTGGTTTATTAGTTTGAGTTCAAATTAGTTTATAAAATCCAAGAAAAATATAATTTTGAGAATAATATTTATTTTTCATAGGGAAAAAGTAAGATGTAATAATATAATACTTTTAATTTTGCACATTTATTGCAATAGTTCTACTTAATGAATTTAAAATTTGTATTTTCTGCTCCATTTATATGTATTTATTTTGTATATCTTTTTCTTAATTATTTAATTATTTTTCCTGTAATGTTTATTTTAAGAATGGGCCGCTACTTTTTTTTTGCAAACATTCAAAAAGTAAGATGTAATAACATGACTCTCTCATTGAACAAAATACTCACATAATATCACATATATGCGTTAATCCAACCTTAATAACTTGATGTCTAAGAGGACAATTGAAACCCAACTTGTAGGAGAAAGATCACAACTTCAGTATGTCTTCAGCTTTGGAAAGTGTTGTGTAAGATTAGATATTTGAATCAAGCAATATGAATACTATTTAGTATTAAAACCCAACGTAATCTCAAAGCATAAAGGATCAAATGAGTTGGAAGATACAAAACATATTAATTTTAGAATATACCTCAAGAACATTTGGCTTTATAGCTTCCTGTTGAATCTTTTTAGTGCCAACCAATTGATAAGATATTAAAAGGCTTTTGATAGCAGAAGATTGTTCCATCAATAGTCCAACTCCCATTTTCTGACATATTGAGCAAGGTACCAACTATAGGTATTCATTCTTTTTGCCACAAAGTTCATACTGTGAGTTAACCTTACATTTCAAAAATGGAGTTCAAGTCAAATGAAAACAAAACATATGCTTGTGTGTTGGAAAAACATAATTGTAATTATGAGCATGAACAAAACTAAATTCTAGTCGCTCATTGATTTTGAAGGATAGTCAATTGGTGCATAGTTGGCTCGAAAGAAGATGATTGCGATTGCTTGTATCAAATGGAAAGAAACCATATACTTCTCTATACTTAGAAACAAAATGTAATTAAGCCACAAACTTACAACAAAAAGTCAGTTTTTCAAGCCAAAGGCTACATACTAAAACTATTCCATCTAATAGAATTTCTCATTCTTGATCTACTTATGTACGAATCCATTCAAAAATATAGCAAGAACCAAAAGCAACAGTAGAAAAATGTGAAAAGGATTTTTTTCCCTTTGAACTGAGCTAAAGTTATTATACTCACTTCAAACTTTAGCGAAGGCTTTGCATACTACTTGACAACAATATTAGCACAAACCTTTTTGGAATCTAGTCCAAGCAATTTTGCATAGTGAGAAAGTATATCCCTGTAAAAGACCAACTAATATGTTGATACCTCTTCATAGTAATTTTCCTTAAAATGAAATATCCCATAAGTACTTGTTATGAAAATATGCAAAATGCAAGGGTGCATTCTAAAAGTAAAAGAGGTATTAAGTAAAAGGTTTGAACTTTTTTTTTATTTTTTATATTAAAACTCTTAAAAAAATTGAAAAAATACAGGCTAAAGTGTTCATAAGAACTTATTAGAAAAAAAGCTAAACAAAACCGTAAAGAATAACATAAAGGATCAAAGAATTGATGGATGCATAATAAATATCCAGAAAAACAGAGCACAAAAACACACAAGGGAATAAAATTGGATGCTAATATTCTTCATGCCACATATGAGATGGTTCCATGACATCAACCTATCCTAACGTCGAACCACTACCTCCTATGCTGCCGCTTCAACCAATACAATGGCAGTAGGCAAACTGGTGGTTGGTGTGCGCTTATTAGTGGTGATACGAAACATTTAACAGGTTATAGATGTGACAATGGCGTAATTGGCTTTAAATATTCAGTTACTCAAATGAATAAATTTTCCAAAAGAAGTGCAAAAGTTAAGAGGATAATACGTTTAAAGGGTAGAGTGTAAGGGGTTTTGTAACAGTAAAAGAATATATAATGTTAGGGAGTAGGTTGGTTTCCAATGAGTGAAAACTATACTATGGAAAGGCAGCTCTTTAGAGAAGGGTGACACCTCAGATAATACGTGATGTGGCGAAAATAGAATTAAGTGGCATTAAAATGGATGAGATGGCAATGCAAGGTTACGCGACTCGGTTTTTATATATTATATAGATACATTTTATCAAGAAAAGGGCATCTTACATCAAAGTTCATGTGTAGAAACCCCTCAACAGAATGGAAGGGTAGAAAGAAAACACCAGCACTTGTTAAATGTAGCTAAAGCACTCCTTTTTCAATCATATATACCAAAAACTTTTTAGGGCCTAGCCATTGCCCATGTTGTGCATCTTATCAACAGAGTTTCATCCCTTTTGTTAAATTCTAAATCTCCTTTTGAAATGCTTTTTGGTTCTTTACCAGATCTATCTAACCTAAAAGTATTTGGATGTCTTTGCTATGTTTGTACTCTCACTACTACAAGATCTAAATTAGGTCATAGAAGTCATAAGGGAATTTTTGTTGGTTTTAAATTTGGAACAAAAGGGTTTCTTGTTTTTTATTTGCATACAAAACAAATAGTTCTTTCTAGACATGTGACATTTGAAGAAATCATCTTTCCTTGGCCTATAACTACCCACTCTATTACAGATAACCCTTCTCCTTCTTGCATTATGGATCCTACTTCTTCCATTCACCCACATTCCACTGATTATACTTCTCCAAACATTATACCAAACACTATACCACAACAAGACTCCTTACCATCTAACACCTACACCTTCTGATAATCAACCTACATAATCACCTTATTTATCTCTTCAACCCAGAAAATCTACTAGACTCAAACACAAAGCACTTTACCTCAAAGACTTCAATTGCAATTCTTCAACTACTTCACAACTAAATCAATCAGGTACTCCTTTTCCTATAAGTTCTATTGTTTCTTTTGCAAACTTGTCTCCCTCTCACACTGCCTATAGCTTAGACCTTGACCAAGTTCAAGAGTCAACTACTTATGCAGAAGCTAGTAAATTTGACTGTTGGAAGAGAGTCATGGATGCAAAAATTACAGCTTTGGAACTCAATGGAACATGGTCACTGGTTGACTTACCTCCAGGTGTGATTCATATTGGGAGCAAATGGGTGTACAAAGTGAAAAGAAAAGCAGATGGTAGCATTGATCGATATAAAGGCGGGTTAGTGGCTAAGGGATACAACTAGATTGAGGGTCTTAACTATTTAGACACATTCTCTCCAGTGGCTAAGCTAACCACCATCAGAGTTATCATTGCCCTGGCAGCCTTTCACAATTGGCATTTGCATCAACTAGATGTCAATAATGTCTTTCTCCATGGGGACCTTAACGAAGACATCTACATGTGTATTCCTCAAGGTATGGTTGTTTCTCCTCCATCACAGGTTTGTATGTTAACTAAGTATTTGTATGGTTTAAAGCAGGCTAGCAGACAGTGGTATGACAAGTTGTCTCACTTTCTCATTGCACTTGGTTATCATCAAGCCAGTTCGGATCACTCATTGTTTCTCAAATCCACCACTTCAAGTTTCACTAGACTCTTAGTTTATGTGGATGATGTCCTCTTATTTGGTAACCATCTACCAGATTTTGACTTTGTTAAAGAGAAGCTTCATCAAGCCTTTGGTATTAAGGACCTAGGCATTCTCAAACATTTCCTGGGAATTGAAATTGGTCACTCATCACTGGGAATTTCTCTTTCATAGAGAAAGTATTACTTATACCTTTTGACTGAGATACTTGTCTACTTGATTGCAAACCGACTTCTACTCCTCGACTCAGCTGTGAAACTCCACCAAGATTCTGGTCCTTCCTTTTCTGATGTGGCTTCTTATAGAAGATTGGTTAGGCGTCTCTTCTATTTGACTGCCACCAGACCTGACATCACTTTTGCCACTCAGCAAGTGAGTCAGTTCATGAGTTCACCCTCTCAAGTTCATCATAAAGAAGCCTTGCGAATTCTCAGATACTTAAAGAAAAATCTAGGACTGGGGTTATTTTTCCCTCGACAATCCAACCTTCAGCTACAAAGGCTTCTCTGATGCAGATTGGGGTGGTTGCCTTGATTCTAGAAGGTCAATCTCTGATTATTGCTTCTTTCTTGGTGCTTCACTTGTTAGTTGGCGTTCTAAGAATCAAACCACTATTGTAAGATCATCTGCTGAGATAGAATATAGAGCCCTTGCAGCTGCCACTTGTGAGCTGCAATGGCTTCATTATTTACTACAAGATCTTCATGTCACTTATCACAAAACTCCAGTTCTCTTCTGTGACAATCAAAGTGCCATACATATTTCCAACAATCCCGTTTTTCATGAACACACCAAACACTTATAGAGATTGATTGCCATATTGTCAAGGATAAACTTGTTTCTGGACTTATGCGTATCTTGCCTATTTCATCTCCTAATTAGGTTGCTGAATTCTTTACCAAAGCCCTACTGCCTAAGACATTTAATTTCTTACTTTCCAAGCTTGGAGTGCTGGACATTTTCCATCATCCAGCTTGTGGGGGGCTGAAAGAAATAAGCTCATAAGCTCAGCATAGACTCATCATAGTCCCACATCGCACAAGATAAAAACTCATTGTAACTGATCATGAGCTTTTCTATTTTTCTGTTTGCTTACTTTCAATTAGCTGTTAGTTTCTTTCCCGCCAACTTCCTTCTTCTCATATAAATGGAGCTTCCTTGTATCGTTATGAATTAATTGAATTATATGAGTAATTTTTCAATGCTAAACTCTGAATAGCCTTCATCCTCAAACCTCTCTTCTCATATTTTTTATTTTATCATTTTTCCTTTTCTTTTCATCATCAAATAACATATAAAATAAAAATTGTGATATACACTTCAACTACTTATTTTATATTATTTTTGTAAATTCGGACCTGCGGGTAAGTAGAGATAAATATATTAGTGTTTTAATTTTTTTTTTGTTAGAAATTATATTAAACAGGGCCGACCAAGGGTTAAGAGAGTAAAGCGCTTTAAGTCTAAAAATTAATTTTACTCACTAATATAATTATAGCTCCTTATCCTATTATGAATTTTTTTATACCAAAAATATTAATTATATTTGCAGTAACAATCAATATTAAATCTATCTAATATAATTTAGCACCGCATTGCATGCATAGCTAGATTTTATGTGTCTTTAGTATAGTCTTTTTCAAGCATGTTATTTCATATTAGAAGATTTAACAATTTGATCATAGATAATATCATCTTAATATAAGAGTACATGTATTCTCAACATCTTTTGAAATTTGCCATCAAGTTTTGATGTTTTGCACAAGCTTTAATCATCACTTGCCAGATTTTTATTTTCATAACAAATTCCTTTCAAATGAAATAAATAAATAACATATTGAAAATGATTTATGAATTATGAGTAGGGATGAGAATAGGCCGAGTCGAGTTAGGCTTTCCAAGGCCTGAGTCTGGCCTGCACCTTAAATTCATGGCCTGAGCCTGACCTGTTACCTGACATAGGATTTATTTTATGGTCTGAGCCTAACCTATTTAAAGCCTGACAAGACCTGAAAGCCTGTTTAAAAACTTGTTTTATAGTAAGGTACTTGAATATATCATAAGCATATATATGAATAGACTCATAGGTTCAAGTTTTTAACATACTTAAATGTTTATACAGGCTAATAAGTATATAATTATAAGGAAAAGTAATAACAAATCTTTATAATAATAATAATAGGAGTATAAAAAATATTAGTATTTTATTTATATTTAGTTAAATAGGCCGACCTGATAGGCTCAAAAGGCTTTTTCAATGGCCTGAAGCCTGGCCTGTTTTGCTATATAGCCTTTTGAAAAAGCCATGACCTGCTCTATTTAATAAATTGGCCTGACCTGGGCCTAATATAAACCGGGTAGTAGGCCCCTGACGAGCTGTCTGTTACCACCCCTACTTATGAGCGAAGATGAAGGGATATGGAACAGAGATATTTGCAAATCTCTTGACCGATATTCACAATAATGGTATATATAATTTAATAAAATAGAAAGATGTACATGCATAAATCAAGTCAACCAATGCAAACTAATCTCAACTTGCATTCAAAACAGCTAAGAACTATCATGGTTGCAAGGTGGAAACACAAGTAGCAGCCAAATAAATTAAAATGAATATCTATAGAATTGATACATGATCATGTTATCTTCTAAAAACACACGCTAATTCTAGCATTAGATCGATTTGGTCACAAATAAAATCGTATTTTATTTTGCTCCAATCAATTTTTGCGTAAAATTAGCATAACAGTGGAATCATGACTATATCTAATCAAAATAAATTAGAAAAAGTATTCATTAATATTAATAAATATTAGAAAGGGATTTTGAATTTGTAAATTAAGTCAAGTACCAAAATAAAATTATCATTTTTTTGGTTTTTTGACCGTACTAGTACTGTTTTAAAAAAAAAATACCAAAAAAATGTGGATTAAAAACAATTTACCAAGGTGGGGTTGTTTTGGACACGTGTAAAAGAAGAAGCGCTAACTAGGTTAGCGCCTCTTGAAGCGCCAACTCAGTTAGCGTCTCTTAAATTTACTATTGCAAAGAAGGCGCTAACTGGGTTAGCGCCTCTTGAAGCGGCGCCTCTTGAAGCGCCAACTCAGTTAGCGCCTTAAGGCGCTAACTGAGTTGGCGCTTCAAGAGGCGCTAACCCAGTTAGCGCTTCTTGAACCCGTGCGACCCTCCCTTCAGTCAAATCCTTCCTTTTCGCAGAGAATATATTCGACGAATATATTCTTATGTACATGAGAATATATTGTTGACTTGATAGAAAAAAATGATCTGATTTGTTCTTAAAAACAAGCAATGGTATAAATAGAAGTTGATGGTAGCTCGACACAAGTATAACCTGTGTTATATTGTTGTGTGAGTGCCATTGCAATTGTTTGTTTATCTGTTGGAAATTTTTTAATAAAAAATGAGTCAAATTATTACTTTTGTTTATTGCAATGGTAGGAAGTATGAAGGTGTGCAGGGTATAATGTTTGAAGGTGATAAAAAAGCTATTCAAATAAAACACGGAATTAGTTTAAATTTTTTGAAGAGGAAAATTCATAAAAAATTAAATCTTTCATCCAATGAAATTGTGTGTGGTTTAACGTGTAGGTTTTTAATATCATAAAACCCCACCAAATATACAGGTCTTCAAATATGTGATGATGAAGATGTGGAGTGCATGATTAACGCTTTCGAGCAGCAATCATTGATGACAGTGCTTGAATTATATGCAGACATTGACAATGTTGGAAGTTCATCATCACCCGTCCAACCTGTTCAATTGGATACCCAACTGTCAATGGGGATTGGAGATCAACATGTGTATCAATCAGGAGGTGTAACAGTTGAGGACACAAACATTCTCCATTTTGAAGGTTATGAGTATGAGAATGATAATGTCAACATGGATATGAATAGAGAATGTGACGACAGTGAGGACTTTGAAGATGAAGGCCAAGTCCCTGGGGGAGATTCCTCCGATACAGAGGTGGAGGGTGACTTTGATGCGGTTGTTGATGATGTAATTCCCCACACATTTATGAGGAATTCACCTGATACGGTCTCAAATCAGGATCAACTTGGATCACAAGAAGGTAGTTATTAATAATATTAATAGTTTCTACATTTTTTTACATTAGTAATCTTATGATATGTTTCAAATTTATAGGTGGATCAGAAGGACCGTATTGGAATTTAACTCCTCATTATAAGGCAGTAAATTGGGACCACCCTGATCAGGAGATAGCTATCGCTGGGTTGGATGAGCCAGAATCTTGGAGTGTAGGAGATGATTTGTATGTTGGATTATGATTTGATAGCAAATAGTCTGTCCAAATGGCTGTTAAGCACTACTCAATGAAGATACACCAAACCTTTTTTGTAGTTGAATCAAAGCCAACTTATTTGAGCTTGAAGTGTCCAAATTACTCAGAAGGTTGCCCTTGGCGGATGAGAGCAATTTTAAGTAAGAAATCAAATAAATGGGTCATCTTTAAGTGGGGTGGTCGACATACCTGCATGAATGCAATGCTCTCTCAAGATCACCAAAAATTGGACTCTGAATTTGTTTCCACCTGCATCTTGGGTATGATCATTTTGATTTGCTTAAAGATATTTATAATATTTTGTTAAATGAAATGTTATTTCATGTTACTTATAATGAATACTTGTTGTTATTATTATGTAGGCATGGTTGGTATAGATCCATCAGTACCCATTTCAATGATACAAGAAAGGATCAATGGTCAATTTGGTTATACCATATCGTATAGAAAGGCTTGGAAAGCTAAACAGAAAGCAATAGTGAAGGTGTACGGAGACTAGGATGAGTCGTATGCAGTACTGCCCAGATGGTTGGAAAAATGGTATTGTACTCCCCTGGATCAACTTATAAAATTGAGACAAGGGAGTTTGTATTTGATAATGCAGTGGACCCTCGTTTTCGTACCTTTCATAGAGTTTTCTGGACTTTCAAACAATGTGTAGATGCCTTCAATTTTTGCAAGCCTGTTTTACAAATTGATGGAACATTCTTGTATGGGAAATATCGAGGTACCCTTTTAATCGCCACGACTCAAGATGGAAACACATGTGTGTTGCCAATTGTATTTGCTATTGTTGAAGGAGAGACATTGGAGGCTTGGTCGCGGTTCCTGTCTAATATACGTGGACATGGGACCCAGAAGCAGGGAATATGTCTCATATCTGATCGACATGTGAGCATAAAATCAGTTGTATCAAGAGCCCCTGCGTGGCAGCCTCCAAATGCCTATCATGTTTATTGCATTCGACATATTGCTAGCAATTTCAACCACAAGTTTAAAAATGCAAAACTAAAAGCAGACCTGTTGAAATTGGGTAATTATGTTGATTAATTTATTTATTTTATTTGTTTGGCATGACTAACTATATTTTCTTTGTGAATTTAGGGTATACACCATGTATCCATCATTTTCAAAGGAATTTGAACAAGTTCCGTGAAATAAGTCCAGAAATTGAAAGATGGATTGATGGTATCTCTAAAGAAAAATGGAGTCTTGCACATGACCACAAAGGTCGTAGGTATGGACACATGACGACTAACTTGTCGGAGGCTGTGAACAAGATTCTGAAAGGTGCTAGAAATTTGCCAATAACAACATTAGTCAAGTGTACCTATGCAAGACTAGTAGAGTATTTTGTGAGACGTCTCAAACTGAAATATCTTCAGGGCGAAGATACTGCAAAAAGTTCACAGATCTGTTCAGCAAAAATCAAGAAGATGTGTGTTCTCATAGAGTCCGGAGATATGACATCCAGTCGACCAAGTTTGAGGTTGAGGAAGCCTATAATCCAGTTACACAAAAAGGTGGTCATACATGGGCTGTAATATTAAATAAACACTACTGTGAGTGTGGGGTTTTCCAAACTTATAAGTTTCCGTGCTCACATGCTATAGCTGCATGTGCCGTTGTGAGCATTGACTTCTATCAATATGTTGATCTTGTATACTCCACACACAATATTGTTGAAGCCTATTCTGGACAATGGTGGCCGATTGGAAGTAAAGACAACATACCGGTTTATAATGGTCCCCGTATTATTCCGGATGAGTCCACCATGCGTGGTAAAGGTCGTCCCAAGTCAACACGCATAAGAAATGAAATGGACTGGACAGAGTCACAAAGTTCACAAAGATGTAGTCATTGTCATCAAGTAGGTCACAATCGTCGAATTTGCCCTCGTTATTTGGAGGAGCACCAAAGTCAAGTTCATAATAATGATAATGTAAATGATCAATGACATATGTTTATGTTAAATCTTCATGTTGTGTAAAATTTTTATTCACGAATTATATCTTATAAAAATTTTGCTAATTATTATAGTAATTAGTTTATGAAAAATTTTGATGTTAACATAATATAAAATATTAATCATATTATGATAATATTAAAGTGTGAGTGTAATTAGAAAAGGTTTCATTACGTGAAATCATGCAACTACGTGCAAAATGCATGGCGTAAATTAAGTGGGAAGCTCTGACTGACATGGCGCCATGGGAGGCACTAACTGGAATGGTGCCTCACAAGGCGCAAACTCACATTGGCACTTTAGCTTAAAGGAACAGTTGGAGAAGACCCAACATCAGGAATCTCACGCGAACGTTTGCAGAGGGGAATCTCACGCGTGCTGCAGTTCTCACGGCAGAGAATCAAATGGACTGATGGGACGAGACATGGGTCAAGAATCTCACGCTTCTCTTTGTTGCAATGCACGCTGCCTGACGCCTCTGCAGCTTGGGAAACGGGAGAACATGTTGGAAATGCGCGGACTGATGATTGACGTGTCTGGTCAGGAATCTCACGCGTATTCAGGTCCCTATTTTGAGTTATTTTCTTTGCAAAAATTTTTGCTGAGACATGCTAACTTGGCACATTCTCGTGCCTATATACGTCTAATTTTGAGTTATTTTTGTCTCATTGTTTTACTATCTGTTAACTCATTTTCTCACCCGCACTCATACTTTCATCTATTTTTTGAAACCAGAATTTTTTCTACCATTACCGTGGCAGCTGATAGAGTTGTTCATCCCGGCCCAATAGACCCATCACTTTTGCGCTTACAAGACATTCATGTCTCTGAGCACATTTGGAACGGTCAACCTGATAGAATTTTAACGGTTCGACGAGCGGGTGATCACGGAGGACGTGCAAATCTTGTTCCTGAACAAATCAAGCCACTTCTTATGCAAGCTGGTTTTTTAGGTGTTGCTTTATTTGATTTTTTCCAAATAGTGCATACATTGATATCCGCTTTGGTGGAACGATGGAGGCCCGAAACACACACCTTTCACATGTCACAGGGTGAGTGTACATTACCCTACTAGATGTGAACTTTCAGCTTGGTTTAAAAGTTGATGGTGAACCTGTCACCGATGTTACCTACGCCAATTGGCAGCCTCCGATGCAAGAATTGTTGGGTGTGTCTCCATCAGAGAAGGAACTGCAAGGAGGACGTCTCAAAATGAAGTGGCTAAATGATCATTTTAGTGACTTTAATGTCCACGCCCATGATGAAATACAAATTCAACGGTATACTTGGGCGTTCATATTATGCCTTATGGGGGGTTTGCTATCCCAGATCATTCCAGTACATTTGTTCCTCTGAGATATTTACCACTATTGGCAGATTTTGAAGAAGCTGGGTCATACAGTTGGGGGTCTGCTGTCCTAAGCTACTTGTACAAAGAATTATGTAAAGTCACTAACTACAACCGTAAAGAGATTGGTGGAGCATGTGTTCTCGTACAATTGTGGGCCTGGATGCTTTTCCCATCTATCGCCCCTCAACATCCACAACCAAATCAGTGGATGCCACTTGGTGAAAGGTGGTCAGGAGGAACAACTTTTACGATTCAGCACAGAACACTCGAATACTATCGAAACTTTTTTGATAGGATGGAGAACTCAGATGTTAGTATTTTTTTACCTCTAAATATTATTCATGTACTATGAAATTTATATTTACTAACTTATTGTGCAATGTATGCAGATTAAATGGTTCCCATACACAAGGGAGATCGCCATGCAGCTCCCACCATATTGTTATGAGGGACGTAATATATGGCGATCAGTTGTCCCACTCATTTGCTTCCACATTATTGAGTGGCATCAGCCAGATCGTTGTATGCGCCAGTTTGCTATGGTGCAACATATCCCACGCCCTCCATCACAACTAGATCATCTGCATGATGTCACTTTAAAAGGCAAGACTGCTGAGAATTGGCGTGTCAAACATGCCATATATGTGGAGAAATGGGATCAGCGGATGAATTAAAGCTGGACAAATGAGGAATGTCAGGGCAAATTCGACCTCCCAGCCAATTCTGAGTACATGGTGTGGTACAACAAGCACACCAGACGATGGATTGGTCAATCAAATGCAAAGACTGGCAACATGGTATCTATGTTTTATTATTTTTTTTAACTTCATTCTAATAATATCATAACACATATACAGGCTGATGTTAAAATATTTGTTTTGGTTCTTGCCACAGATTGATACTTTGGAGCACATGTATTTTACTGTGACATCGGAAGGGGAGAGTACATTTTCATTTGCAAACATGCGTTCAGAAATTAGTCATTGCCTGCAGATATGTCGTTCAGTAGACAGAATAACATCACCTGCAGTATCTGCTCCAGAACCATCTCGCCTGCACAATAATCACAAGTTACCACTGACAACCCTGCAGGACGGGTGGAAGGAAAAGGACTTCATCGTCGTCATAGACGAGTTCCACATGAACAACTCACAATCCCACCGGCACCACAACCCGAGCCAGGGATGTATTATGTGCATCCTGTAGATCCTTTTCAGCCGGTTTCTTCATATTATTTTCCGTCTCAGCCTTCTCCTCCACATATGCCTTCTCCAAATTATAATAATCCCCCTCCATTTGCAATGGGGGATTGTTATATGCCCACACCTCCGGCAAACGTTACTCCAACGATGTATACCCAACCAGGTGCATCACACTCAACACCCAATCGTTGGATTGATCAGTGGCAACATGGTCCAATGATGTCACCGACATCGGGTGGGTTCACATACCAAGGCAGCTCTTCCGGACAACATGTACCGTCAGGCCTTGGTTTTAACTTAAATGAAGCATTTTCCCAAGAAGCCACTGCATCTGTAAACATAGTGGAAGGTGAAGAAGACGACCCAGAACCAAGAAGAAACTCACCTCGGGATGCTAGGAACCGACGACGACATTGTATTCTCTCCCCATTCCCCCCAAATAATTAACTTGTATTATTTACCATACTTTATATATATATATATAATATATTATTTAAAATTATTATTTAATTTTACGTTATCAAATTTTAAATATATTTATGTTAAGAGAGGCACTAATTGGGATGGCGCCTCAAGAGGAACCAACCCAGTTAGCGCCTCATGTTAAACAATAATTAGTGCCTCTTAACCAAACTATTGTGAACAAGAGGCGCTAATTGGGTTGGTGCCTCTAGAAGCGCCAACCCAGTTAGCGTATCTGCCTTCCACGTGTCCAAAACAACCCCACCTTGGTAAATTGTTTTTAAACCACATTTTTTTTAAAACAGTACTAATACGGTCAAAAAACCCATTTTTTTTCCAACCTATATACCAAATTAAAGACTTTTAATAATCATTTCGTGCTTCATAAAGTTTCAATATCTCAAATCTTAATAAAAGTTGATAATTAAGTTAAAGAGGGTTAACTTATCTCAATCAAAATTGAATCAAAATCAAATATAGTTGTTAAAACAGTGGTCTTGATTCAATTCTGGTTGATAACTTCCATCTCCCTAAACTTTTATATTAAAATAATTTATAATTACAATATGCAGTATGGATGCTATTCTTGTGATCCAAAAGGGGCAATTGATCGGCAGCTGGTGAGGACAATAGAGAGGAATCCCTGTGGTGATTCTGTTATGGCTGCAAAATGAGATCACCAATAAGAAGCCTATATATATGTATTGTATGCTGCTGAAAGCCTCTGCCTGAATGAAAATTGCCACAATATATATTCCCTGCAGTGTTGATATTTAACGAAAGACCTACTTAGGTAGCAGGAAAAATTATTTTAGAGTAATTATATTGTTTTGCATTTTGAAAGTGTCTGCACTCTACATATATAAATTAATTTTTAAATGTATCAAATATTTTTATGAATTTATCTTTTTATATTGATAAATTCTGTGATTAAACATCATATAGGATTGTCCCTGATAGATATTAGGGGATACATGTGTTTTAAAATAAAAATGGGGCAATTGATGCAATAATGTGCAACTATTAGGCCTTTATTATGCTATCCATACAAATATAGCTGTAGTAATGTAATATATCTACCTCTTGAAACTAACTTGAGGGATCTAGTATCTCCACAATGGTGTGCATCAGTAAACATGCATTTATTCCCGGGAACAATCAAGTGATCAACAATAGAACCACAACAGTAACTAACTAAATTAGGGAAAAATATTCTAGTTACCAAAGAATGAATCTATGGGGTTCTTGTTACTTAAAAGCATTAATTTGTGATCAATCAATCTTAAACTCAGATTATAATTAATGATGTGTTTATTTTAGCATCTAGGATGATCCCTATGTCTCTCTGCTTGTCATCTCAATTAACTTATAAGATTGAAGTTCATTTCATATATATATATATATATGTTACATCCCACACTGCATCTATCTATCTATATATACAATTAACTTGGAAGAGTAAAATTTGCAGCCAAACTGTCCTTGGACAATTGATGACATATAGCAAACACCTTCCCAAATCCAAATTTTAGCTCTTATATATGTATATATTTACATGCTTTTGAAATTAAGAAAGAGACACTTCTCTAGTTTGTACATCAAATAGATCCCAACTCAGAATCAAGCAACTCTATGATTATCAGTTATATATCACCATAAGCTTAATTTCCACTACTATTAAATTGAGTGCCATAACCATTATATGGAGATTCACAACCACTATAAGGGGATCCATAACCATGATAAGGAGAGCCACAACTAAATGGAGAACCACAATCAGTGAAAGTTGGAGGCACAAGCACAGAAGGAGAGACCTTGAACCTCTTGCTCCTTGATCCCTCACTTCCTCCATTATCTGAGCTATCTACCCACCCCATCAATTGGTCTAAAGACCCTTCATCACCAACCCTTAAATCCCTTCCTCCTACAGGTTGCTTGAACCCAATCCACTCAGAAGTAGAACTACAACACTCAGAAACACTAGAATTAGTTTCCCAAGAAGCAGGGTCAGGTTCAACAGGGGGCACAACAATGCTAGGCTGCACCAAATTCTCAACATCTACTGAAGGGATTTGGTGGTGATAAGTACTCCTATGGTGGAATATGGTAGCAAAGGTAAAATGGTCACTCACTCTACTCTTTGATGACTTGCAATCACTACTAGTCTTGGCCATGATGCTCTGAAGATTCTTGCTTAACTTGGCTTTCAAGGAAGCAAAACTCAACCCATGTTTTGCTTCATTGGAAAGTGAATTAGTAATTGTGGTTTGGTTCAATGATGATGCAAAGTTGGTTCTTGCATTTTCCCCACGTAGAGCTCTAGCTGCTTCATCATAAGCTCTTGCAGCCTCTTCTGGTGTGTCATAGGTTCCAAGCCATAACCTCACATGTTGAGAAGAGTCTTTGATCTCTGCTACCCACCTTCCTGAAGGCCTTTGCCTCACCCCAATGAACCTTTTCATGCTGCTCACTTTGTTAGATTTAGAATTGGGAGACACATTCTTGATAGCACAAGAACTATATGATTCTGCCATAACTATTAGCAAGAATAAGAAGAGAATAAAAATTCACTAGGGGGAGCTAGGAAGATTGTAAATTTGTAATTGTGATTGGACAGAGAAAAAGTTATGGTGTGAATGAAACCAATCTTGGAGTATATATATTAATATATATGAGTAAGGTTTTGGAAGTAAGCTAGAGTGAACATAGGAATATACCCATCTCAATTATTAGTTTGTATACTTCTTAAAGCTTATTTTATTACTTCCATTTGTGTATGATGTGTACTGCATCTTGGCTGTTGCAAACATGCATGCGTTTGCCTTATGAAAACTCCTGAATTTGTCCTATATATATATATAGGATTCAAACTTGTATAGTTGATAAAAAAAAGATTTTTTTTATAGACCTTAGAAAAGAAGAAAGAGATGAAAAGAGAAGTCAAATGGGTGAATTTTTTTTTTTCAAAATATGATTAATTTTCTCCTTCTTGAATTTTTTTATCTTATGAAATAAAAGAAAACTGTGAATTGTATTATAGAGTAGTTATTATAGAAGTACTCAAAATTTGCTCATGATAGGTAATGTGATAAAAACAAATAGAGAAAAGTATAAAATTAATGGATGTAAAAATTGAGGTGTGAAAAAATTGATATTGATAATTGATAGTGGTCCCTCCAAGTCAAGTTGCTATACCTCGGTGATGACTCTAAAGCTTAAATTGATAACTTAATTGATCAATGTTTATTAAAATCCAAATTGACAGTCTAACTTGCCACAGAATCATCCAAACTACTGGTCCAGAAAGTTATTTACACATGCATACCCGTTTTAGTAATTTTGCAGAAAATATATAATTAGCTTCATTTGAAATTAGATGACCATTATTTTTTTTATAACCACATGTATTCTTAACGAGAGACATTTCTTCTCGAAACATGAAACATTTACATCATGATAAATAAAAATGCGCACCAAACAATGACAGCGAGTGTAGTTGTGTTTTTCTAGCAATTACTAACCTATTTTCCTTAAAGAGAAAAAATATTTTGTTAAATACTCGGAGGGAATAAAATTCTCCTCGACTCAAGCATATATAATTGTCTTCTATGGAGAGGTTTGTACCAAAAAAAATTAATTAGATGAAGTTGAAATCACATAATTAAGGTATTAATTGCGTTTGATTGATTAATTCTTGTTGATAATTTTTCTCCGGCAAGGTGATGCAGTTAAACAAACATAAAATGCAGAGAGAAGCCGACAGAACAAGGGCGGTTCAAGTTTGTTTTGGCTTGCAACTGAAGAACAGAACAGGTTCGCAATGTTAACTCAAATTATATTAAATAAAATAAAATATTTAAAAAAAGTTTAAGAAATTTAAAAATTCAGAATTCCCAGTAGTTGTTGATTGTAATAGAATGATTTGTGGGCCTACTTCTCCGTGCCCCTGTCTTTTCTGATGTATTCATTTACCATATCTGAATTTTAATTATCATTACATCATACATAATTAGGGAATTATTATATTATAAATCTGTTGAGTTTAGAGAGTTACAGCATTATGATAATTATTTTGTTTGTCTTAATATCAACGACGTGGTCCATTTGAATTAGGACTAATCACCAAAAATGAGGTCTCAAGAGAATGATTTGTCTAGTAATTAATTAATATTGTTAATTAATTTTATGATGATAAGCATCACTTTAGCTTATATGCGTCTAAATATTTGAGACTAGTTTGTATTTAATATGTAATTATTTAAGGGCCTTTAAGGAAGGAATGAGATAAGCTGAAAAGGGCTTGTGTGGAATACCTTGTGGATACATGTTCCCCAAACAGTTTACTAACTCAAAATTTCTAAGGCCTCGTCCATTTCTGAACGTATACTCAAGTATAGCAAAGCGCACTTATTTATAGCTTGTTTGTTTTATCATTGTTACCATGTAAAATTATAATTTCGCAAAATTGATTTTAAATTATTTTTGTCTAACGTACTTTGTAAAACGCACATTACTCACCTCAATCATTAATTTCTAGAATCAATTTTACTTAACTGTAAATCAAACGGACAATTGTTATGGTGTCAACAAACGTGCCTCATGCTTTTGATTAAAAAAAAAGTGACAAAGTTCACTTGATCTATGTATGAATTGAAAAATGAGATGGTAAGAATGATCACGATTAAAATTAAACTATAAACAGGTTGCTTTTCTTTAGTTTTAACAGATTATTTGGGATGTTGATTCCACTCGATTTATCAAATGTACGCACTTCAATTTTATATTTAATCCTTATGAAAATTAATATCTATTCTCCAGAGTTAACAAATAGTTAATTTATTAACACATATTGATCATACATAGTTGATTCTATGATTTTCTTCTAGGAATTATAAGAATAGTGTGATTTAAAAATTAATCCGAAATCCTCCTATCCCTAAAAAAAATCTGATCAAGGAATCTTTAGATCTATTACTTGTATTAATTTGACAATCAATACATTAAAAGATCAATCAAAGAATGAATAGTTCAAGAAAGCTTTAAGTACAAATTAAAGATTAATTTAACATTTCAAAAATAAAAGACATAAATCTAATATGAAATCTTAGTATTAGATATGAGAAGTAAGGCGATCGAAAAGAAAGTAAGGAAAAAAAAAGGAGAAAATGAGTTGGTTTTTAGGTCCTAATTAATAGTGGTATTAGAGAATGAATGCTTATAAATGTCACCCAAATCTATGGCGGGGGACTCTAGAAACAAAGGTCATCTTGTCAAAAGACTAATGAAATTTGAAGTATATGAAAAGGTCATAATATGATTAAGTCGTTGAACACATTCGAGGGTCTTTTTAATCAATTGACAAAGATCGAGATGCACATTGGCAATGAGTTGGCACTTCAAATCATCAATTCCTTATCAAAAAGTTGGGATACTTTGGTTGTCACTCTCAATTATTCAGTCCTTTATGGGAAGCTCACTATGGACATAGTTTTCTCACAACATGTTAAATGAAGAAATCAGAAGAAATTAAGGAATGTGGCTCATTTTTCCGTTCTAAAACAAATGTTGTGGAAAAACAAGGAAGGTGTGGAACTTGTTGAAAGAACAGGCCTCATGGAAGAAGTAAAAATAAAGATTAAGGTTGTTCCAAGTCTCGCACTAAATTTACTTATAATTGTTATGGCAAAGCATGCCATGAGAAATATGAGCGCAAGTTCTTGAAAAGAGACTAGAAATTTGGTATCGTCCGTGTCTGCCCAAACCAAATTGAGCCTAAAAGGAAGGATGATAAACCCACTACACTTATCGCAATAGATGATAAAGACATATTCCTTATTGGAGAAGATAATTACTTAAATATCGTGTATGGTGATTGTTTTTGGATCGTTGATTAAGGTACCTCTTTCCATGTTATCCCACATGAAGGATCTTTCTCCAATTACAAGAAATGTGACTTTGATACTATGAAGATGACAAATTATGTCCAACGTAAAATTGTTGGCATTGGTGACATTGTGGTGATGATAAACTCAAGAAGCAAGCTTATGCTGAAGAAAGTAAGACATGTTCTTAAAATGCATCTAAACCTCATAGTAGGAAAGTTAGACAATGCTTAGTTAATAAGTCATTTAGGTGTTGGAAAATGAAAGTTAGCAAGCAAAAAAAAAAAAGAATGGTTGTTGTTAGAGCCTTAGAGGCTTAACAATAGACTCCTTGTATATCATAACAGGAAGGATTTTTTATGGTGAAGCCAATTGTGTGAATAACTTCAAGGATTCTTAACACAGATAAATGGGGTATATGAGAGAGAAAATACTTCAAATATTTGGCAAAGATCATGTCCCTGGTATAAGAGGACAAGTACTTGAATATTGCACAAATTGTTTAGTTGGTAAGCAACATAGAGTCATGTTTCAAAGATCAGATGATCCATCAAGAAGGAAGAAAGTACTTGAACTATGCATTCAAACGTTTGTGCTTTGTTTGAAAGGTCCCCTAGAGGAGCTTAATTATTATTTTGTTACTTTTATTGACAATCACTCAATAAGAGTATGGGAACATTTGTTGAAATCCAAAGACCAAGTGCTTCAAGAATTTAGGGAGTTCCATTTTGTGGTGCAGTGTGAAATGATAAGAAAGTTGAAATATCTAAGAGCAAATAATGTGGTGGATATTATGGTCCTTTTGGGGCATATTATAAGATGTATAATATCAAAAACTTGAATAAACACCACCAAAGACTCCTCAATTGAATGGAATAACTGAGAAGACAAACATGATGATTGAGGAGAAGGTCAAATGTATATTAAATCATGTAAATCTCCCTAAGTTTTTCGGGGTGAATGAAGTTGTGAAGACTATAGTCCACTTGACAAATCTCTCACCATCATGACCGTTGAATGGTAGTATGCTAGAAGAGGCATGGTTTAGAAATAAATCGATTTATAATAATTTTAAATTTTTTCTTACATGGCATTCATTCACATTCCTAATGATGAAAGATTGAAACTTGATGTTAAGACCAAGGATTGTAAATACCTTGGCTCACCAAAAGACAAGTTTAGCTTTAGAGCATGGGACCCTGTGAACAAGAAATTTTTTAGAAGTAGAGATATGGTATTTTTCAAAGATCAAATGATTAAAGATTTTGAGCATCAAAAGAAAAAATATAAGTCTAAAGATGAAATTGAAGATAAATTTACTCTTATGGTGAATGATGATTCAGGATGAAAAAATCTTCAAAGGGAGAACATACATGATCAGACGATGGATATATCTAATTAGGCAATACTTGATCAGATAATACAAGGCCAAATAGTTCGGGATTAGATGAGTCAAATTCCTAAGACTAAAAGTTCTCAAACAAATCATAGCAATCATATGGAACCAGACTATTAGACAAATCGTGACTTTTAAATGAAACATCACTTAAGGTGATGTAATAGACTCAATAATCATGTACAAGATATTGTGTCGATGAATGCATTATTTTCATAGACAATAGAGCATCTCAAAGATTTGTAGAGAATGATTTAAAGCCATGAAAGAAGAGATGAATTGTTTGCATGAGAAATATACATGCATGTGACCTAGTGGAGCTATCCAAAAGAAGAAAAGCTTAATTTGAAGAACATATGGGTGTAGGGACTTAAAATTGAAGAAGAAGGTTCAAAGTCAAGGTACAAAGCTTGAATTGTTGCAAAGGGATCGGATGCGACAAGAAGAAAAAAAAGTTGACTTTGAAGAAATATTCTTGCCAGTGGTGAATATGTCCTTCATAAGAGTAATCTTGGGTCTATATACCTCTACAAACTTAGAAATTGAATAATTTGATGTTAAAACAACATTTGTACATGGACATTTAAAAAGAAGAAATTTATATGGAGTAGACCAGAGGTTTTGTAGAGTCAGGTAGAGAACACTGAGTTTGTTGTATGAAGAAAAGTCTTTACTGTCTGAAGCAGACACCTAGAAAGTGGTACAAAAAGTTTGAATCATTTATGACTAAGCACGATTTCAAGAAAATACTTTGGATGATCATTGTGTTTTCATAAATTAAAATGGATATTTTATCATATTATTGTTGATGATATGTTGATTGTTGGTTATAACAAGGGTAAGATTACTAGTTTAAAGAAAGATTTGAGCAAGCTTTTTACTATGAAAGACTTAAGACCTGTAAAACAAATCCTTGAAATGTTGGTGATTAGAAACCATAACAAGAGGTTTTTGTGGTTATCACAGGAAAAATATATTCAAAAAGTTTTAAGGAGGTTCAATATAGATAAAGCAAATCCATTTAATGTTTCATTTACGAGGCATTTCAAGTGACTAAAATGCAAACCCAACAAGTGAAGAAGAAAATGAAGAAATAAGTAAACTACCTTATTCATTTGTGTTATGTTATGATTTTCACAAGACTAGACATTGATTATGTCGTTGGAGTTGAGTTGAGTCAATTCTTGTCAAACATTGGTAAACTACCTTTCTTTTTTTCTTTCTTTTATTTTTCATTTTATTCTCTATATCCTATTCTCAAACAAATCAAACATCTCATCTAACAACCCCTTGTGCTGCGTCTCATGCACTCTCTAAACTAGTTCTCTTGTTGTGGTGTATTAAAAAGGTGAATTAATAAAAAAATGTATAATGATAATGAAGCTATATGAGAGTATAGTCGATTACTTGTCTTATTATGAAGCTATATGAAACTACAAGATTTTCTTTACTTTAGCCCCGAATATTTGATATTTGATTTAATCTACATAATAGTTCATCACGCTATCCAATTTGTCACAAGGTTACAAATGCTACTTATTTAATGGGCATTAGGACCCTTTCTCTTTGTTCAAATTTCTAAAAGAGGTCTCATAAATCACTCCTATTATGGTAGTTGGATTTTGTGTAAAGATCTCATACAAGAAATATTTCTTTACTTTTATTTTCATTCATTTTGAATAACTTTTTTTAATTTTATAGTTGACATTAATCCTTATATAAACCATCCTTTGTTATTCTCCTTGTCAATTTATATCTCTATATTACTTTTGTCCACTAGCTTGAGTTCCTTTGTGTTCTCTCTTCAACATGTCAAGGATGAGAAACCAAATTGTGGGAAGGCTGGTCTAGGAATATTTTTGACAAACAAAAAACAAGTTATGCAATCTAAATTAGAGATATTGCTTAATTAACCAATTAACCAAACAAAAAAAGGCTTTGCCATAACACTTTAATTGCTTAACTAACCAATTTAGATGACCCAAAAACACTATAGTGATATAAAAAATCTAAAGCATACTCAAAATACATCTCCCAGTCATTGTCATTTATGTAAATCCAAGGCCAAACAACAACCATAATTGATGTCATCGCCTCCACCAATTTGACCACAAAGGGGAAATTAAAAAAAAACATGTAACTGGAAAAAAAATATGAAACCAGAAGATTCCCAAATAGACCTAGTGAGATAAAAAATTTGAGATGTACTACGTCGTCACGACGTCTCGCCTACGCACCCACAGTACTATGAGCCCAATTATCATGCACCACCAAACCACTATCTTCAACTTCCGAGCGTCACACAACCTTTAATTCGTCGTGTTGGAGAGGACGCTATTGTTGGAGTCGCACCGCAATGGCATCGGCAGTCACGAACTACTCCTTGTTGAAACCAAATACAAAATCGTCGCGGCGTACAATTAATAGTAGAAGAGGGGAAATTGAAAGGAAGGTCCGAAAGAAGAAAATGAGAGGGAAAGGGCAAAAGAAATGAGATGAGTTAATGGTAGAATGGAGAATGGAAATTTATGGGGAATGGAAGCTGAAAGAGTGTCAAAGGGAGTTGGGAGATTAGGGGTATTAAAGTGGTATTTTAATTACACCACTCATTTTAATCCAATGACTACAATTAATTATTCTCATTCTCATATAAAATAGGCATTCTCATAAGATATGTCCCCTATATAATCTTAAAGGGTACTGACTAAATATGTTTATGCTTTAGTAATGGAAATCCTGTCTTGGAAGGATTCACAGACACAAACATGGCTAGAGATGTGGATTCTAGAACATATGCATTAAGTTATTTAACTATTTTTGGCAAGAGGAGCTATATCATGGCAATCCAAATTACATGAAGTGTGTTGCTTTGTCAACCATTAAAGCTTAGTACATCATAGTGTTTGAAGCTTGCAAAAAAGTATTATGGATGAAAATTTTCTATCTAAATTAGGCCATCATTAAGGACAATATGTTGTACGTTGTGATAATATCGGAGTAACATCCATCTAGCTAAGAATTTTATTTAATTCTCATTTCAGAGCATATCGATGTTCTATATCATTGAATACTAGGGATTTTAAAAACAGTGTAATGCAACTAGAAAAATTTCATTCTGGTAATAATTAATTGGCCTAATATGTTAACTAAGATGGTAATTACTGTAGAAACCACAGGAAACACTAAAAGGGGGGTTAAATAGTGTTTTGTAATTTTCAAACTGATTTTGGAAAACCTTTTACAAGCAATATTTTTCACAAGGAAGTTTTAGCAACTTGCTGAAACTGGTGATAAGTGAAAATTAGTTGATAAATTAGAGCACTTTTTAGTTCACTTATCAAGGATAAAATGGTATTTTTGCCCCAGTTTAATTCCTTTTATTTAATATCAGATAAATTATATTTATTAATCTTGATTTGAATTTGATGCTATTTTAATAGAAATATTGCTGATTTTTGCAGGATATTGCAAAGATTTGATTTGAAGGAAAGATAACATTAAATGATGGAGATATCTGCAAGATTTGAGTATGATTGAAGACATTTAATAAAGATTTGAAGCAATCAATGAGGAGATCACTGCCAATCAAACAAGGATTATGCAGACAACCTTCCCAATTAAATCCAAGATGCTCAATAAATGCAAGATTTCATCAAGAAAAGGGAAACAAGGAAAGACAAATCAACCAAAACCAGTCTCGGGGAGAGATCAAGATAAAAAGAGAAAGTTTGGAGCTGCAGGACGCATTCTGCGCTTCAACCTGCGCTATAGCGCAGGGTGAAGCGCAGCTCTCTGGAACCTGCGTTGCAGCCTGCGCTGTGGCGCAGCTTAAAGCGCAGGTCACGCAGATTTTTTCCCTGTTGCCATTTTTTTAGATAGATTTCTCCCAAATTTCCTTTGTCTTTCCTTAGCCTATAAATAGGACCTCATTGCACCAGATCAAAGTGTGCACGATTATTGTAATTCAGTTGTATTTCAGTGATAATGCATCAGAGCTAATTTTAGAGTAGGAGAGGAGGATCGCTTCACAAGGATTGAAGATGGTGGCAGCATCTTCGGTGGTTTGTATGGCTACCTTGTGTAGTTAACTCTCCATTAGGATTGGATGTAATTGATTCTATCCCCAAGTGTATGTAAACTCTATTTTATTATTTCATGAGCTCTCAGTATATAATATTGGTAATCTTATTCTGTGCTTAATTCCTAACTTCCGCGCTTGCGCCGGAGTTATAGGCTAGTTTCAACTAGGATTGAGGATGGGGGAGCAGATTCTGAAGAAACCCATTCTCTGAGTGAATAAGAGGACTCGGTAGCCATTGAACCGAAACATCGGCGTTGCTAGTGATTGATGGGTAGTGTGAGTACTCTAATGAGGGGTGTCTACAGGATAGGCATGGTTATTAAATTACCGATAGCAAAGGTTAGTTGATTGTCAATCCAGGAAGCGAAACATGGATGTATTCTAATGAGTGATGGGTAGTGACAGTACTCTAGCGAAGGTGCGTCTAGAGTAGTAGGCCTCGTTTATCAACTAATTCTTTTACAAACGGAATAAAAGAAAGCAAAATAAGTCGAGGGTAAGTCTATCGCCTGGGAGAGCCCGCATGGATTACCTTTGAGTGTGTGAGGCCGCTGGTAACTTGGGGTCTTAGCAATTTAGTTTGTCTACAGTATTATAGAGTAAACCTAAAATAATAGATAGTTTTTACATGCACGAAGGGTGTGATGATATGAAGTCCAGTCCTAATCCAAGTAATGTGTCTCTAACTCTTCCTTTCTAATTCAATTGATTATTTATTTGCTATTTACAATTTACGCAACAATACTCTCAAAACTGTTATTTCCCTTGATAAATAGACCACGAACTGTTCCCTGTGGATATGATAACTCTTCTTACTATTATACTACTGGATTTTTGGTTCGCTTGCCAGAAACCCATCAAGTATTTTTGGCGCTGTTGCCGGGGAACGGTTTCCAATTCGTGTAGACCTTGGCGGTCTAGTTATCAAGTTTTTATTTTAGGATTTTGTTTATTTGTTTATTATTCTTATTATTTTTAGGATCTATTATTATCTTAGGAAATTTATTTTTTTTCTAATTCTCTTCAACACTTACCTTTTTCAAAGTTTCTTGTTTATGCTTCTGAGAAGTCAGGCGTCTCCCAATCAATTACAGTTCGACCCGGAAATAGAAAGGACGTCGCGAAGGAATAGAGGTAGAAACTCGAGAAGGAGAAGAAGGATAATTGTTGAGGAACCCAAAAATATGGCAGCGGAACGTCCAAGAAGAACGCTAGGATCCCATCAAGGACCACGTCACTTCTCAAGCATTGTGTTACCACCAAATGCAAGAGCTTTGGAGTTGAAGACTGCACACCTCAACCTCATTAGTGCACATCAATTCGCTGGATTGGATCATGAAAATCCAAATGCTCATCTCTCTAACTTTTATAAATTGATTGGTACTATGGGATTCGAGGAAGGTAATTTGGAATCTGTTTACTTACGCTTGTTTCCTTTCTCTTTGATAGGTAAAGCTAGGGAATGGCTGCAATCACACCCAAATCAAAGCCTAACTAATTGGGGTGTGGTTGAGGAGAAATTCTTGACAAGATTCTCCCACCAGGGAAGCAGATAGAAGCCAAGGAAGATATTTCTACCTTCAGACAAGGGATTGATGAGCCACTATGTGATGCTTGGGAAAGATTCAAGTCTATGCTGCGCAAATGTCCCAACCATGGCTATGAGGATATAGCCCAACTCAACATATTATGTACGGGACTTCGTTCTGATTCAAGGTCATTCATAGATGCGGCAGCAGGTGGAACTATCTTATCCGCAGAAGTTGATCGAGCGCTAGAAATCATCAACCATTTTGCACAGAATGATCAACAAGCTCAAAGTGGAAGACAACCCGCGCAATTACCAAAGAAAGGGATGCTGGAACTCAATCAAAGTGATGCTCTATTAGCTGAGAACAAGCCCATTAAACGTCAACTAGAAGCACTCACTGAGACGTTGAAGACACTCCCTCAACAAATCAAAGTTGTCCACTCACAACCCATCCAAGCCCAACCATTGATTTGTGATTTCTGTGGAGGTGACCATCTAAATGGTCAATGTGCTAGCCAAGGAACACAACCAAAACAAATCAACTTCATGGGTAACCAGGGAAGGCAAGGGAATTACTCCAACAATAACAACAATCAATATTCACAAGGTTGGAGAAATAACCAAACCAACTCTGGTTGGAGTCAGAATGGAGGACCAAGACAACCACCTTACCAACAGCAGCCCTCAACATATGATAAACTAAACACTTTGGAAGGTAAGATTGATGACCTTGTGCAAAAATTTAGTGGATTCAAGACAACTACTGAGGCATCAATCAAGACTCTAGAGAGTCAAGTGGGTCAGTTAGCAACTGAAATGGCAGAGCACAGGCAACAACACTTCTCAGCTGTGACCCAAACCAATCCAAAGGAACAATGCAACTTGATTGCTACTGATGGCAACAAGTCAGAGGAGGAGGAAATTGATGACGAAGAAGAAATCATCTTTGAAGATCAATTGCTTCAAGAGGAAGTTGTTCAACAAGATGAAGAAGCAGCACAAAAGGAACATCATGAAGAGAAGGTATTAATCACAAGTAAGTCACTTGACCCAGGTAGGTTTACTATACCCATCTCTATTGGTAATCTACCTCCTACTCATGCTTTATTAGATCTTGGAGCGAGCATCAATTTGATGCCGCTATCGTATTTTAACAAGTTGAGTAATGTGAAGGTCAAGCCTGCAAATGTGAAGTTACTTCTTGCAAATAAATCAGCTCAATGCCTTCATGGGATATTAGAGGATATTCAAATCAAAGTGGATAAATTTGCATATGTTGTAGATTTCTACATTGCAGAGACAGAAGAGGAGGATATTGAAGTCCCCCTAATTTTAGGAAGACCCTTCATGAAAGCTGCTAAGATGATCATTGATGTTGATCAGGGAAAATATGAATTGAGCTCAAAAGATGAAAGTATTACGTTTCATAGAGGTACGCCCAAGTTACAAAAAACTTATTCTATTTCTAAAAATCCAACAAAGTTGCCAGGCTCCGAATTTATGAGGAAGCCTAGGATGAGGATAAAGCATCCAGAGTCAATATGGGAGTTCAAATTTAAGAGAAGAAGGGGATCAACATCTGATACTGAGGAAGACAGTGACAGTGATGGAAGAGTCAAAAATAAAAATTGGCATGGAGGATGGGAGCTCAAAGGAAGAACTGGTATGGAGTCAAACATCATCCTCCACTTGAGGCCACCATAAAAGGGTTGAGTAACCAGGCGTCGAGCTAAAAGACGTTAAACAAGTGCTTCCTGGGAGGCAACCCAGTCCTTGTAAGTTTTGTAATTTTCATTTTGGTAATTTTTAGTTTTAGGATTTACCTGTGTAATTAGGAAATTGTTAAAATGAAGGATCTAAATGTAAAAGGATTGCAGGGAATCAACTAGGAGTAGCAGAAGCAGAGAGAATACTGCAGATCTGCGCTTCAACCTGCGCTGTAGAGCAGGTGAAGCGCAGAATTAAAATTAAAAACCTGACTCTCTGACTTTTGCGCCTCACCCTACGCTGTAGCGTAGGGTGAAGCGCAGCGGAACGCTTCAACTTCTAAAGCAATACGCGCTCCACTCTACGCTATTGCGCAGGGTGTAGCGCAGGAAGCGAGACTTTAAGTTCTGAAATTTGAACGAAAGAGTTCATTTTGAACTTTCTTTCGTTTCGTTCCTTTGCGTTTTCTCTGATATTCCTAACCGTTGCTTTGCCTTTTCTCACTCATATAGCCTTCATTTTCAGTTTCTGAGCTTATACCAGGTATGTTTTTATAGATTTCTTTCTTTTTAACCGATTGAAATTTTGATTTTTTTATTTTATAACCTTAGGATAGGAATCTTAGGACTCTAGGAACCTTTAGGAAAGAAATAATTGTTCATAGTGCTTTAATTAGATTGCATGTGGTTAGGATTCTTTGTGAGTTATTCATGTTTGCTCAGGTGGTAGTTTTTGAGTGCTCAATGATTCCTGCAAATTATTTTGTTGGTGCATGTATGCTTAATTAATTGCTCTAATATTTTTGCATGCCCATACATAAATGATTGTGCAATATTACATGTTACTGATGACATGATTTTTGAGCATGAGTTTGATTCTCACTTTGCCTGTTTAAAATTGTTTAGGACCTGCTTTAACCGATCACTTTAGCATGTCTTAATTAATTAATTGGCATTTATTGGTTAAAATTTAAAATCAAAATTTTTATGCACATTTGTTTGGTTAATTGATTGCTCTAAGTATTGAAATTTATTGGCCATTTATTTCATAATTATGAGCAATTAAATATTATGATGCATAAATAATTTTGAGTTGCTTTTGCTTTGCAGATGGTTCGCACGAAGAATGTCAGTGGTGCTAGTTCCTCTGGGAGGGGCAGAGGGGGTGCCAAGAGGAAGGCCCCCCCAGAGGGAACCTGAGTTCGACCCTCATCGCTTCAAGGACCTCAAGTCCTTTGAAGCATACACTGACATTGTTGATTGCAAGTTCATCCTGGAGCGACCAGTCATCCTCCAGGAGGGGGAATATGAGGAGTTTTCCACTGAGATTCACAGGAGGCGTTGGAACCGCCTCAGCCGCCCTGACAACTACTTTGATCTAGACATTGTCAGGGAATTCTATGCTAACGCTATTGGAGACCACGACGTTAACTGCGGGAGGGAGTCCTATGTTCGAGGACAGGTTATCAGATTTGATTGCGATGCAATCAATGCACTTCTAGGACATCCCATAGAGGAGGACAGAGACCTCGTGGTGTGCCAATAGCACGAGAGGATGCAGGCTGTGGGGCTTCATGGCAATGACCCCCTTGACATTGAGACTGCTTAGCTGCTATGCTTACCAGGGCATTCCTTTGAAAGGAATGCATATCAGGAGGCTGCTAGGATCTACGTGAAAGATATGAGGAGCATAGCTCAGATGTGGACAATACTGATACTGGCCAACATTCATCCTACCGGGCATGTTTCTGATGTAGTTATGCCCATGGCCCACCTCATCTACACTATCCTCACCGCCGCCGTTATCGATGTCTCATGAGTCATCACCCAGAAGATATCAGACTTTGCATCTTCTGTGGGGCGCCGGACCCCTAACTCCAACATCAGGCTTGGCTTCCCTTCTCTCATCACCTCACTCTGTTGATCTAGGGGTGTAGAGGTGAACCCCAGGGTTCGCATCGCACTTCCCATGACTAGAGCATACATTGAAGCCAACTGTATCCCGGCTGAGGAGTTACAGGTTGAGGAGCAGCAGCAGCAACAGGCACCACCACCACCACCAGCAGACATGGATGCTCCAGTCTGGGCCCAGCGACTTGAGGCACAAAACACTCATTTGATGGCTCAGATGTCCACTATTCACCGAGCAGCTGTTCATTTTCAGAGTAGACATTATCAGGCTCATGTGGACCCCATGACCCCTGCACAGTTTCATGATTACTTACAATGGTCTGGGGATAGGCCTATTTTCCCAAGGGGGATGGAGCAGCAACTTACATGGATCAGGACCAAGATGAGGACTGATTGTTTTCTTTCCTATTTGGTGCTTTTCCTTCTTTTTTCTTTTTTTTCTTTCTTTTTCATTTTATTTTCTTATTTTCTTAATTTCTTTTGATATGTAATGTATATCACTGATACATTATCTATATTAGGCAGTACTTATTTTGTTTTTTTTTTTTGCTTTTCTGTTAAATTTTTAAAATCTTAGGAATTAGGATTTAAGGTAACTTTTTCAAATTCTCTGTAATTAAGTAGTTTAACTAACTAGATTAGGAAAGATGATAGGGTTTTGTGATTAACTCCATAATCAGTTAGGATTAGGATACTTCTTAGAAGGACCTATCAGGATAGTTAATTAAAACTAGTAAGTTCTTTATCAAGGAATTTTAGCCAATAACCGGTGAGCTGAGAGCCCAAACACTGAAATTGAGAGTTTTTCACCGCTGCTTGTCAACTGTTATTGCTTGAGTTTCTGAATTTTGTCTTGCTAGTAGAAGATATGGAAGTGGCAAAGGCATATTTTGTGATTATAATATTTTGCTCAGTGCCAAATAGCCAACCTTGATTAAATTTTTCAAATTTTTTTGATTGCCCATTTGAGCCTTAATATTTCCTTTGATGCACCCCAGCCATGATTAATGATCATACCATGTCCCTTCACACTTGGGATAGAGAGCAATGTGCAACACAACAAGATGGGACAAGAGGTTGGTGAATTGAAAGGTCAAAGAGATTCAAAGAGCAGGCACAAGAAATCACAAAGAAGAATACTCCCTCATAAATAAAAACTATATTATTAAAAAAAATCTGCACAAAAGTTTGGAATTGAATAAGTTGGGGGGAGTACTTCTTCAAACAAAGAGGCCAGCTGAAAAAGGGTGACAGTTCAAGAATAACTTGGTGAATTTAGAGAAGTTCCAAAGCACAACCACAAGATGCTCTCTATTCAAAGTGTTCATTGCATATCCAGAAAAACCATAATTTCTTGATAGCCCAGCCTCATTATAACCAAAGAAAAGACCTTTTGATCCATGTTAACTGCTTTCAGGTTCAGATATTGGAAACGACTATCAATTCTAGTTGTTCAACGGTGGTGAAAAAGATTGAGGGAAACACTTACCCGTGAGAATGAGAGATTTCCTTGGTTAATCACTTACTGCTTTAATTGCTATTTTTGAGAAGTTTGACTGATGTTTGTGTTCTATTCTGATTGAGGATTGGTAACATCTCTTAATCCTGATTTTTTCTTATGTTTGGAAGGTGACTGCTGCTTAACAAGGAGATGATGAAAAGTTCCTTGAATTTGTTTTTGATTATTCAGGGGATAGAATTGATTTTTTTATTGTAAAGAGGTCTCTTGCTTGAGGACAAGCAATAAGTTAAGTTGGGGGGTATTTTGATAAGTGAAAATTAGTTGATAAATTAGAGCACTTTTTAGTTCACTTATCAAGGATAAAATGGTATTTTTACCCCAATTTAATCCCTTTTTATTTAATATCAGATAAATTGTATTTATTAATCTTGGATTTGAATTTGATGCTATTTTAATAGAAATATTGCTGATTTTTGCAGGATATTGCAAAGATTTGATTTGAAGGAAAGATAGCATTAAATGAGGGAGATATCTGCAAGATTTGAGTTTGATTGAAGACATTTAATAAAGATTTGAAGCAATCAATGAGGAGATCACTGCCAATCAAACAAGGATTCTGCAGACAACCTTCCCAATTAAATCCAAGATGCTCAATAAATGCAAGATTTCATCAAGAAAAGGGAAACAAGGAAAGACAAATCAACCAAAACCAGTCTTGGGGAGAGATCAAGATAAAAAGAGAAAGTTTGGAGCTGCAGGACGCATTCTGCGCTTCAACCTGCCCTGTAGCGCAGCTCTCTGGAACCTGCGCTGCAACCTGCGCTGTGGCGCAGCTTGAAGCGCAGGTCACGCAGATTTGTTCCCTGTTGCCATTTTTTTAGATAGATTTCTCCCAAATTTCCTTTGTCTTTCCTTAGCCTATAAATAGGACCTCATTGCACCAGATCAAAGTGTGCAAGATTATTCTAATTCAGTTGTATTTCAGTGATAATGCACCAGAGCTAATTTTAGAGTAGGAGAGGAGGAGCGCTTCACAAGCTTCACAAGGATTGAAGATGGTGACAGCATCTTCGGTGGTTTGTATGGCTACCTTGTGTAGTTAACTCTCCATTAGGATTGGATGTAATTGATTCTATCCCCAAGTGTATGTAAAATCTATTTTATTATTTCATGAGATCTCTGTCTATAATATTGGTAATCTTATTCTGTGCTTAATTCCTAACTTCCGCGCATGCGCCAGAGTTATAGGCTAGTTTCAACTAGGATTGAGGATGGGGGAGCAGATTCTGAAGAAACCCATTCTCTTAGTGAATAAGAGGACTCGGTAGCCAGTGAACCGAAACATGGGCATTGCTAGTGATTGATGGGTAGTATGAATACTCTAATGAGGGGCGTCTACAGGATAGACATGGTTATTAAATTACCGATAACAAAGGTTAGTTGATTGTCAATCCAGGAAGCGAAACGTGGATGTATTCTAATGAGTGATTGGTAGTGATAGTACTCTAGCGAAGGTGCGTCTAGAGTAGTAGGCCTCATTTATCAACTAATTCTTTTACAAACGGAATAAAAGAAATCAAAATAAGCCGAGGGTAAGTCTGTCGCCTGGGAGAGCCCGCATGGATTACCTTTGAGTGTGTGAGGCCGCTGGTAACTCGGGGTCTTAGCAATTTAGTTTGTCTACAGTATTATAGAGTAAACCTAAAATAATAGATAGTTTTTACATGCACGAAGGGTGTGATGATATGAAGTCCAGTCCTAATCCAAGTAAAGTGTCCCTAACTCTTCCTTTCTAATTCAATTGATTATTTATTTGCTATTTACAATTTACGCAACAATACTCTCAAAACTGTTATTTCCCTTGATAAATAGACCTCGAATTTAAGCGAATTGACTGTTCCCTGTGGATACGATAACTCTTCTTACCATTATACTACCGGGTTTTTGGTTCGCTTGCCAGAAACCCATCAACTGGGAGTTAAGTACTTGCTGAAGTAACTTCAGCAAGTCTAATAAAACTGTTTTGCAAACTTGTTTTTCAATATGTTTAGTTTGTTTCTCAGTTTCAACTTTATAAAACAACGTACTCAGAACCCTCCAAATTAGTATAAATCAAATATAAAGAGTTAAGGGTAAGAGAAGACTTAGCCAAAGATTTATACTGGTTCACCCACTTCCACTGTGAGCTACGTCCAGTCCCAAAGCCAAACAGCTAAGGATTTTCCTCTATCTGATCAGATACAAGTATTCTTTTACAGTCAAGCCTCTTCAGGCTCTAAACCCAAGTATTATTTTACAGACAAGCCTCTTCAGGCTCAAACCCACGTATTGTTTTAAACAACAAGCCTCTCCAGGCTCAAAACAGAAAACTGTTTAGATGAAAGAATGTCTAAGCTTTGAAACTACACAAGTTTAAAGCCTAAACATGGGTAAGATGTACAATCTGTTGAGTTGAACTCAGAATTTAAAAGTTATGTACAAATGAAATGAATGAAAATATTTCACAAAGAAAGTTTTGCAGCACTTCAGCAAGTTTACGTGTTCTCTCGTTCTTCTTTGTATGAAGTCTTGTATTTATAGAGAGAAGGATCTTTAGACCGGTTAGACTTCTCTTAAAATCCCGTTGTGAAATAGACTTCTTCCCGTTGAGACACAAACCTCTGGTAGCTTGTAGAAGCAGGCACAACAGGAGTAGGTGACAGCAGTGCTGACTCTACTTTTTTGAGCAAGGTATACTTTTGCAGCAGGAACTGCCTTTTTGGTGAATAGTGATTTGAAATATGCCAAAATGCTTCTGTTTTGCCTTGCCAGAAAGAGGGACGTGCAGACAGCTGGCAGAAAGCTATGAAAGACTTGAGTCTTCAAAAGGGATCATTAGAGAAACTTATTTCCAAGAAGATACAATTTTCAGTACGACGTTTCTCGACTTCAGAAGGTTCACAGGCTTCAGCAGGTTCCTCCATTTCAGGAGGTTGCACCACATCAGAGGGTTGCATAACTTCAGAGAGTAGCTCCTTCAGAAGGTTGCTGAAACACGGAGAAAGACTTTCAAGAGAATCCGTTCCTTCTTAACCAAATTTGTTAATCATTAAAACTCAGGGTTATGAGACTTAAACATTATTAATCACTTAATAATATTTTGAGACTCAACATTCTCCCCCCTTTTTAATGATGACAATTTTGCTTAAACTTGCAAATATCTTAAGGGAAATTTTAAGGAATTAAGATTAGAGAATTCTCCCCCTTTATCAGATACTAAGATAAGTGCTTGCTCCCCCTGAACAGAAGATCTTTTCTCTGAAAAACACTTACAACTTCAGATTTTGTTTGTTTATATTACTCCCCATTTTATCATCAATCAAAAGGGTTGTCAGAGCATGCTAAAGTAAAGAATGTGCATCAGAGCAATAAATACAAGGTATTAAAGTTGCGGAAGGAACATATATAGCAAAAACCAGAAAAGTTCAGCAGGTAAGCATATGACAGCAAGTTCAGTTCTCAGAGAGTGCAAGAATGTGCAGATTATCTCTAATGAACTTAAACCTATCTTCAGCAAGGGGTTTTGTGAATATGTCAGCCCATTGATACTCTGTGTCAATGAACTTAATATCAAAAACACCTTTCTGAACATAGTCTTTAATGAAATGATGCTTGATTTCTATATGCTTAGCCCTAGAATGTTGGATAAGATTTTTGGAAAGATTTATTGCACTAGTATTATCACAGAATACAGGAATGTTAAAATCTTCAAGTTGATAGTTTACCCAAAGCAGTTGTGAGCAACAACAAGTAGCATCAATGTACTCAGCTTCAGCAGTTGAGAGGGCTATGGTGCTTTTCCTTTTCTAGCCCAACTTATCATGTTCTCTCCAATGAAGTGGCATCCTCCACTTGTTGGTTTTCTTTCAACTCTATCTCCAGCAAAGTCAGCATCACAAAATCCTAATAATCTGCATCCTTACTCTTCTTATAGCATAGACCAAGATTAGTAGTACCATTGAGATATCTGAAAATTCCTTTAACAACCTTGTAATGAGTTATTTTTTGGTCTGATTGAAATCTTTCACACAGACATACACTGAACATAATGTTAGGTCTGCTTGCTGTAAGATACAACAGAGATCTAATCATACCTCTGTACATGGTTGGGTTAACACATTCTTCTCCTTCATCTTTACTTAAGACTGCTGAAGGGTGCATAGGAGTTGACATAGGTTTGCAATCATGCATGTTGAACTTCTTAAGCATTTCTTTAGTATACTTCTCCTGATGGATCCATATACATTCAGAATCTTGTTAATTTGAAGTCCTAAGAAAAACTTGAGTTCCCCCATTAAACTCATTTCAAATTCAGATTGCATAAGCCTTGAAAACTCTGTGCATAAAGAAGAATTTGTTGATCCAAAAATAATGTCATCAACATATATCTGAACCAGAATTAGATCTTTGTTCGACATTTTTCTAAAAGAGTTGTGTCAACATTTCCTCTTTCAAAGCCATTTTTGAGAAGAAAATTGCTCAATCTGTCATACCAATCTCTGGGAGCCTGTTTCAGACCATATAGAGCCTTTTTCAATTTAAAAACATGATCAGTAAAGGTTAAATTTTCAAAATCAGGGGCTGTCTAACAAACACCTCTTCCTCAATGAATCCATTTAGGAAGGAACTCTTTACATCTATTTGATATAGTTTGATGCCATTATTGGCTGCATAAGAAAGTAAAATCCTAATGGCTTCAAGCCTAGCTACTGGTGCAAAAGTTTCAGTGAAGTCAATACCTTCTTGTTGATTGTAGCCTTGAGCAACCAGTCTAGCCTTGTTTCTGATAACCTGTCCATCTTTAGAGAGTTTGTTTCTAAACACCCATTTGGTTCCAATAATTGTTTTCCCATGGGGTTTAGGAACAAAAGTCCAGACATCGCTCCTGGAAAATTGATTCATCTCTTCCTGCATGGCTAGGATCCACCCTTCATCATGCAGAGCTTCATCAATGTTCTTTGGCTCAATTTCAGAAAGGAAGGCAAAATTATTGACTTCTCTAAGTCTTGATCTTGTTCTTACACCTTATGAAGTATCACCAATGATTTGCTCTCGAGGATGATGAGTTCTGTATCTCCATTCATGTCTGCGAGGAAATACATGCTCAACCTGAGACTCAACATTGACTCTGTGATTAGGATCAGTTTCATCAAGTTGACTAGGGAGCTGTTCAGCAGGTACTTCAGAGGGACCTTCAGCAGGTACTTCATTTTTTACCTCTCTAGTCTCTGAAGTTGGATCCAGCTCCATTCCTGCAAAATCATCTTCTAGATCTGATAGTTCCCTATCAGTCTCTTTAGCATCATTAAACCTAACATGAATAGATTCTTTTATTGTCAAGGTTCTAGAGTTGTAAACTCTATAGGCCTTGGATGTTTCTGAATAACCTATGAAGAATCCCTTGTCAGATTTAGAATCAAATTTTCCAAGATCATCTTTGGTGTTAAGTATGAAACACTCACAGCCAAAGATGTGAAAAAAAGAAATGTTGGGTTTTCTTCCTCTCCATAATTCATAGGGAGTTCTTTTGAGAATTGGCCTTACCAAAATTCTATTTTGAATGTCACAATCTGTGTGAACAGCCTCTTCCCAGAAAGATCTTGGTAGGTTGCTTGATATGAGCATGGTTCTACCCATCTCCTGCAAGCTTCTGTTCTTTCCCTCAACAACCCCATTTTGCTGAGGTGTTCTTGCCACAGAGAAATTGTGTGAGATCCCATTCTCATCACAGAACATGCTGAAGCTTGAGTTTTCAAATTCACCACCATGGTCACTTCTGATAGCAGATATGCAAAATCCTTTTTCATTTTGCACCTTCTTACAGAATTTTGTGAAATTCTCAAAAGTCTCATCCTTGCTTTTGAGGAATATCACCCATGTAAATCTAGAGTAGTCATCCACAATGACCAAGCCATGTTTCTTACCAGCAAGACTTTCAGTTCTTGTAGGACCAAACGGACCAATGTGAAGCAGTTCTAAAGGTCTTGAGGTAGACACAACATTTTTACTCTTGAAAGAGCTTCTTGTTTGTTTACCTTTAAGACAATTTTCACACAAAAGATCAGATTTGAAAGAGAGATTGGGAAGTCCTTTTACAAGGTTGTGCTTTGTTAACTTTGAGATTAATCTCAAGCTGGCATGCCCAAGTTTCTGATGCCAAATCTGTTTTTCATCTTTAACAAAAAGTAGACAAGTCACATTTTGATATGCAAGTTCCTTAAGATCTATTTTGTACACATTGTTGTGTCTCTTAGCAGTAAAAATGATTTGATCAGATGTATCTTTAACTACACATCCATTCCTGGTGAAGGATACAAGATATCCACTGTCACATAATTGACTTATGCTCAGCAGGTTGTGTTGAAGACCTTCCACAAGGAGAACATTCTGAATAACAGAGAGAGGAGATATACCTACTGAACCAATACCAGTGATCTTTCCTTTCTAATTTCCTCCAAAGGTGACCACTCCACCATCTTTAGGTCTATGGTTTTGGAACAAAGACCTTTCTCCTGTCATGTGTCGCGAGCAGCCACTGTCCAGGTACCATTTATGGTGTCTCCTTTGTCCTATTAAACACATCTGCAACAGGAACAATCAGAGACTTAGGTACCCACATCTTTTTGGGTCCTTTTTTTTTAGTAACAAGTTTGCCTTTTTTCTTATATTTGCACTGAGACACATCATGTCCAGGCTTCCCATAATGTGAGCATCCTCTACCTTTCTTAGCTATTTCAACAAGTTTAAACTTGGAATCATGAGATGATTCACTGACTGAATATCCCTGACCACCTTTGTTCTTGTTGTTTTCCTTAATAACTAACATTCTGTTAAGGTTTTCAGTTCCATTAACAAAGTTGGCAATGTCCTTAGTAAGTTCAGCAACTTTCCTTTTAAGATTCTCATTTTCTTTAACCAAACCTTCTGAACTACTAGCTTCAGAGTTCAAGAGTTTTCCTTGAGTAAAAGATTTTCAGTCTCAAGAGCTTCATTTTTATTTGCAACTTCAGTATAAACTCTAGACAAATCTTTTTACTCTTGGAAAAGCTCCTTGGAACTTTCCAGCATATCATCATACATGTCTTGCAAGGTTTGAGGGATTACCTCTGACTTAGAGCTGGCTGAAGAGGGTAGGCTTGCCATCAGACATAAGCTAGCCTCTTCAGCAGATTCATCTTCATCTTCTGATGTTGAATCATCCAGATCCTCCAATGTAGCCATTAAACCCTTTTTCTTCTTAAAGAACTTCTTCTTCTTAAAAGAGAGTTTCTTCAGCTTAGGACAATCAGCCTTCATATGACCTGACTGTTTGCATTCATAACAAATAATTTTGTGAGTAGAAAATGACTCCTTACATGACTTACCCACTTTGGTTTCAGAGGATGAGTGCTTTCTGAACTTTCCCTTCTTCTGAAGTATCATTTTGATCTTCCTGCTCAGAAGAGCCAGATCATCATCATTCTCAGAGCTTACTTCAGAATCTTCACTACCTTCTGAAGTCTCCTTAGCTTTCATGGCTTTATGTGGCCCATGCTTCAGCAGCTTGGACTTGGCATTCAGAGCCAATGACTTTTTCTTAGGAGCATCTTCACCAAGCTCTAACACATGAACTTTGAGAGATCCCAAGAGTTCCTCCATTCTTAAAGTATTGAGGACTTTAGCCTCTTGAATGGCAGTAACTTTGGGCCTCCAAGCCTTTGGTAAACTTCTTAGAATCTTGCAATTGTTATCACCATAGTCAAAGGTTCTGCCTAAAGACTTGAGTCCATTAGTTATGGTTTGAAACCTCCAAAACATTTGATCAATGGTTTCAAACTCTTGCATCTTGAACATCTCATATTGATGAACTAGCATGCTGATCTTGGGTTGTTTGACATTATCAATCCCTTCATGGGATGATGCCAAAGTATCCCAGATCTCCTTGGCTGAAGAGCATCCATGAACCTTCTCATACTCAGATTTACTCAAGGAGCAAACTAAGTAGAGTTTTGCTTTTGCATTGAGCTGAACACGGGCTTTCTGTTCACCAGTCCATTCTGCTTTGGGTATGGGCACACCACCATGTGTATGAGTGTAATCACCATCAGTGACTACATCACAGAGATCTATGTTGCTGCTCTCAATAAACAGCTTCATACGATCTCTCCAATAATGGTAATTTGTACCATTAAAAGCTGGGGGCCTTGACACAGAGGCACCTTATGCGATATAGTGAGGGTTGCTTGTTGAGGTCTCCATCTTGGATCTTCTCCCTCAACACTGTTAGATGCTCAACCCGAGGTTGAGCTCTGATACCAACTGTAGAAACCATAGGAAACACTAGAAGGGGGGTTGAATAGTGTTTTATAATTTTTAAACTGATTTTGGAAAACCTTTTACAAGCAGTATTTTTCACAAGGAAGTTTTAGCAACTTGTTGAAACTGGGAGTTAAGTACTTGATGAAGTAACTTCAGTAGGTCCAATAAAACTGTTTTGCAAACTTGTTTTTCAATATGTTTATTTTGTTTCTTAGTTTCAACTTTATAAAACAATGTACTCATAACCCTCCAAGTTAGTATAAATAAAATATAAAGAGTTAAGGGTAAGAGAAGACTTAGCCAAAAATTTATACTGGTTCACCCACTTCCACTGTATTGTTTTACAGACAATCCTCTTCAGGCTCAAACCCAAGTATTGTTTTAAACAACAAGCCTCTCCAGGCTCAAAACAGAAAACTATTTAGATGAAAGAATGCCTAAGCTTTGAAACTACACAAGTTTAAAGCCTAAACTGGGTAAGATGTACAATCTACTTAGTTAAACTCAGAATATAAAATTTGTGTACAAATGAAATGAATGAAAATATTTCACAAAGAAAGTTTTGCAGCACTTCAGTAAGTTCACATGTTCTCTCGTTTTTCTTCGCATGAAGTCTTGTATTTATAGAGAGAAGGATCTTTAGACCGGTTAGACTTCTCTTAAAATCCCGTTGTAAAATAGCCTTCTTCCCATTGAGACACAAACCTCTGTTAGCTTGTAATAGCATGCACAACAGAAGTAGGTGACAGCAGCGTTGACTCTACTTTTCTGAGCAAGGTGTACTTTTGCAGCAGGAACTGCTTTTTTGGTGAATAGTGATTTAAAATATGCCAAAAAACTTCTGTTTTGTCTTTCCAGAAAGAGGGATGTGCAGATAGCTGGCAGAAATCTATGAAAGACTTGAGTCTTCAAAAGGGATCATCAGAGAAACTCATTTTCAAGAAGATACAATTTTCAGTATGACGTTTCTCGAGTTCAAAATGTTTACAGGCTTCAGCAGGACCTGATCCTTCAGCAGGTTCCTCCATTTCAGAAGGTTGCACCATATCAGAGGGTTGCATAACTTCAGAGAATAGCTCCTTTAGAAGGTTGCTGAAACACAGAGAAAGACTTTCAAGAGAATTTGTTTCTTCTTAACCAAATTTGTTAATCATTAAAAGTCAAGGTTATGAGACTTAAATATTATTAATCACTTAATAATATTTTAAGACTCAACATTCTCCCCTTTTTTAATGATGACAAAATGCCCTTTATTTAATTGAGATTTTACTTTCCAACCACTATTTAATGAATCATGTACCAATAGAAAAGAGTATATCCACTCGAGACAATTTTTCAATAAAATTGAATGCAGGGTAATTTAGGCAATACAAATACTTTTTAATTACATGGTATCAAGAAAATTTAATGAGTTTAACTAACTTTCTTAATACGTGTGAATTTAGTTATTTTTACTTATATTCAAGTCTGGAGTAGTACTACACTATCTTGGAAGTTGGTCTATATATGCCACAATCATTGAGCATATGAAAAGCTAATCTTGAATACAAAAGAAGATTAATTACAAACTTATTCAATCATGTATCCAATTTCTCTATAAATAAGGAAGTTAAGACTTGAGTTAAAACTTTTTTATTTTATTCACTACAAAAAAAGTCATTTTCGCTAACAAACAAAAACTGTCACTACATGTGAATTATCCGTAGCCATATGTTAGCTTGGCATTGACCCACGGACGCTTTGGCCATCAATTATGCGTGTCATCCTGGAACGGAGAATTGACCATCAGTATAGGTTCTACCTACAATTTAAGTTACTGTCACTATAAATTGTTAACTTTTGCTACGACTTTCGTCCGTAGGTAAGTTAACAATATATATTGCCCTCCTTATTGTTGACCCATTTGTAAATACATTTTTATTATTTTAATTTTATGTTTAATTAATGTATTTCCTATATAATAAAAAAATCTATTCATAATAAATAATTTAAATAAAAATGAAATTAAACTTTAGTGTCTAATCAAAATAAAAAAAGTTGCTCAAGTATATTTTCTAAATTATGAATACCATACTAAGAGCTAAATAAAAAATATAATTAGAAATGCTAATAAACACGCATTAATCTATTTTTAGTACTATTGAAAATTATAACATATTTATTTTTATTTGAAGGTGTCTAATAGCCAAGCATAAATGAATATATTTAAAGAATCAAATGAAATTTTGCAAGTAAAATACTTTTAGTAGCCTCTCAATGAGTTCAGAAACCAGTCCAGTGCTTTTCCAAAATTAGCTCCCTCTTTTCTCAAGCCTATTACCTTTCCCAAATTTATTCAAGCCGTAAAAAATCATAAATTAGTGATAATCAATAAAAGGAGCCAATTAAAAATTAGAATTCATTCCTAATAGCGATTTTTTTCTCTCGTTAACTACCTATCTTGATAATATATATATATATATATAATGTAGTTCAATTACAACAGGGGTAGTAAATTAGCAAATGCCTATACAAAAGACATGTCTATATAGAAAGTTCAACTACTACTAAAATAGCAAGAACGAAAATGGGAGTTCACAGTTCAGAATCACATCAAAAAGCACAAACAACTACTACTACTACTAAATGGAAAAAGAAAATAGAACACTAGATGTGAAACAACTTGGCAAGCCAGACTGTTTTCTCCCATTCTATTCTTGAATCCTATTTGCTTGCAACAACTCCTTGCCAATTTGAATTCTCTCCTGATTAAAAAATACATCAGATAATTTAAAAAATATATATTAGAGACAAGAAAATGATCGATGTAACCTACTTAGCAAATTAAATATAGACATTATATAAAATAAATTAACCTGTGATTTTTCTAGATAACAAAAGACATACCTGCTACTTTGGAATTCATTTATACAACGATAATATTATATGTAATTGAGTTCCATTTTTCATATAAAATTTAAGTTGGTAAATCAATTAATGGTTATGTAGGAATATATAATAATATTGTAGTGATAGAAATCATTTGTACCAAGGCCATCATAGGCACGGGGCTGGTACTCTGCTGGTTGGAGAGGCCATCATCATTGATCATGGATTGATCAGGGTTGAAAAGCCCAAAATCTCTCTCAGAAGTAGGTCCAGGCTTAAAGTTCTCATCATACAAGGCAAAGAGTTAAGTGTCCACTAATTTCTCGACATTATTGGATTGCTAAGTTTGGCATGTGTTGCAACATAATCTTTAAAGAATGCTTCCTAGTGTTCAAAACCAGAACAAAGAAAAGAGAAAGCAATCAAAACCAGAATAGTTAGAATTTCATTAACTTAAATTCACACACACTAGAATTTCACTATATCTTATTGATTATTGAAAGTATCACCACATTTTTCTAATCAGAATTATTCAAATTTTTTACTATTTCCCTTAACTTTCAAGCTTCAATGTGATTGTATAAAGCACATTTTTCAGCAGTTGAATAACCTTAATTTGAGTTCATACAATCATATCAATGGGAGTTCACAATTCAGAATCACATAAAAAAGCTACCTCTGTATCAACAACAAGAGCTTGAAGAGCCTTCTAAGCTTGCTTCAACTTGAGTCTAGTCCTGCTAGCTGCATCTCCAACTTTAGATGTGTCACTACTTTAGAAGCTTTTCAAGAGCCTTTCGCTAAATTGATTTAATTTACATGATATGAACAACTTGAACAACAACAAATATATTATATGATAGTATAGATAAATGAACAAGTACCTAGTCTTCACAAACAATGTGTATGTACTTTTACTTGTGCTTTGTGAACCTGCCATTAAATACTAATGTTATCTATAATATCACTGATGTTAATAACTGAAAATACCTATCTAATATAATCTCAGCATCATATAATACAAGTAAATAGATTATAATTCTCATCTATGACAAAAATCAATCATCAGTCACATGAATTGATAATTTACAAGAAAACTCACTTGCCCATGCATCTTCTCTTCTAATATCAATTAAGAATTAATTAATAATTGTTAAGAAAACTCACCTATGGTTTGAACTAATTATTAATAGAACCAAACTTTCTAATTATTAACAGAACCAAAGACATGCATCAAAATGCACCAACTGGGAACAATAATTTTAATGGAAATTGCCAAAGTTAACTCCTATGATATCTAAGTTTCAACAAATTTCCCACTTCAAGTTTGTCAACACCTAAATTTCACAAAACTACAAAACATTAACATTAAGGGCCCATTTGGTGGACAGGATATGATAGGATAGGATATGATAGGATAGACGAGTTGGACAGCAACATAATAGGATAAGAACATGATAGGCTCTTAACATATCCTATGTTTGATGCGCACCAGGATAAGAGGCGGATAGCATTATTTTATCTTATCATACGTTTGAAATTGACAGATGATAATGGGATGATATAAAAAATAATGATATGACAAAATTACCCTTATTATAAAATTAAATTAATTTTATTTTTAATTTTTGAATAAAGCATACATGAATAAAAAATTATTTATTTATAAAAAATATTTAAATTTAATAAAAAAATAATATCAAAATTATTATAAAAAAGGAGAGAGATTGGGGAGAGAGAATGGGTGGAGAGGGGAGTGGAGTGGAGAGAGGAGAGGGGAGAGAGGGGATATGGGAAAAAGAGAGGGAGGGGAGAGAAAGATGGAGAGAGGGGAGGGGAGAAAGAGAATGGGGAGAGAGGCGAGAGAGAAGAGAAAGGAGATAGGGGAACAAGAGAGAGAGGAAAGAGAGGGGGAGAGAGAGGAGAGATGAGAGTAGAGAGAGAGAGAGAGGAGAGAGAGAGAGAGGCGAGAGGAGGAGAGAAGGGAACAAGAGAGAGAGGTGAGAGAGGGAGGAGAGAGAGAGGGGGAGAGAAGGAGAGGACAAATGAGGAAGAAATTTTTTTATCTTATTCTATCCTATCCTATCACTCCCTAACCCAGCTCACCCCTTAGGATAAGAATTACACTAGGAGAAAAGGATAGGATAAGCCACATGATAAAGTTATCACATCCTATTGGTGCAACAAACACATGATAAGTGATTAGGATAAGATAAAGTTATCATATCTTGTCTTTTATCCTGTGCACCAAACGGGCCCTAAGAGTCAACCTTCCTATAAAACATAAACAACTCTAGTCCAATTATGCATTGGTAGAAACTCTCATCCAATGCCTTGACATTTGAAGAGTTCAAAATCAATACCAAATTCAGGATTTTGAAAAGTGATCCAAAACCTACTATGCAATACCTTCAAAATTAATTTCAACAAACTTCAAAAACCTAAATCAAAGCATTCAAAGAGAGAAAGACTTGAAACAAAATTAATTAATTAATTAAATTCACAAAAGGTGATTGCAAAATCTTCCTCAAAGCCTCGAGCAAAATCTCCACCGGCAAGTTCCTCTTCTTCAGTGTGAATGGAGAGGCAATTATGACAACAACGAGACCAAACAAGTAGAATGCAGAGCAAAGAAGCTCTTCATCAGAGTAGGTAAGGAATAAAAAAACTATTAGATCAAAACACACAACAAAGGTTGAACAAGGAAGATTTCGAAAGAAATTAACAAATGAAGCAAATCAAGAAGATGAGAGAAGTATTGGAGTTTCTCAGTGCAGGTGCAAATCAACACACAAAGAGCTTATTACCTCCATGCGACGACAAGGTTAGGGTGGTGGTAAACAATGGAGGGAAGGTCATGGTGGTGCCGTGGTGGTGAACAATTAATGACAGCAACGCTTTGCGTGAGTGAACGAGTAAAACCCTCTCTGAACAGAGAAATTGGGAGAAAATGGAGAAATAGGAGAAAATAATGTACAAAGCTAGATAAAAAATTACACTTGCTAAAAAATCCACTCTATACTGACGGTTAGAATAAAAACTATAGCTCGAAAATATCTGAAAAACTACTGTCAGCACATGGTAATTTTTTTTGTAGTGATTTTTATATTCCTCGAAAAAAATAAGAGAGAAAATACTTTGACATCCTAAAAAAATGTGTTCGGACACTTGAAACCTCATGCAATAATAGGATAAGATTAAAATTAAAATGTTTATTTTAAAAATATATAAAGTTTTAAAATAAAAATATATATTTAAAAAAGAATAAATTTTAAAATAGTTTTTATACATTTTACCTTAATGTTTGCAACGTAAGGTCCAAGAATATGATATGTAACGTCATGATCACGTGGGGTGTTTTGTTTTTCATGGGAAATATTCAACAAATCTGAAAACTAAACAGAATAATAATTAAGCTGAAACAGTGATGAAATGGAAACTTGTAGATTTTTCAAAGTTTTGATTGCTCACACCTGATGCATGTTCTCTTTCACCCAGATTTGATGTTTTTAGTACTTCAAATTGATTAATTTCGTAGTCGATGCTTGTTTCCTTGTATGAAACATATGATAATCTGCCATTAGCTAGCTAGAATTTGGCTAAATGGTAGCCTGCTTTTTACCATCTAAGTTGAGGGACTGGGACACAGGTTTGGAACGTTCTCAAAGACCTCAAAAAGAGAAAAAATATTATGGCCTATTTTGATTTTGATTTTTTCAATTAGTCCTGAAATGCAAAGAAGAGAAGAATCCATGCCTTCTTATCTGTTTTCTAATGCTCTATGAATCTTGTAAGGTAAGAAAAGAAGTACAAAATAAAAGATAAAACAGAGTAAACTGAAGGTTTAGGCAACCTATCATCAATTCCTAAAGACAGATTGATGCTTCAATGTGTTTATTTGGTAGTTTGCCTTGAGTAATGGGATACTTGATATAAGATGATCCTTTATTATTTTATGTCAAGCATACCCTGCAATTCAGGGTTTCTGGCAATTTTGTTCTTGGGTTTGATTTACTATAGAAGTTTTTTTTAATACTAATTTTAATTTATCAAAATATTCCTATAAACATATAGTGAATAGCGACCCAAATTATTAAAAAATAAAATTAATGTATTATTATTGCGATCAAACACTGATAAGTTATTAAAACAAGAATTTGATTAAGTTAGTACGTAGTAAATATGTTATATATGTGGATCTCATCTTTCTAAGTTTTTTGTTTGGATGCAAAATTAAAAGATAAAAAATAAAAAAAATTGGATAATTCTATATATATATATATATATATATCATACATATTGTTCTGGTGTAGAACTCGAACCTGAGTCTGAGTCAGCAGGAGAGAAGTCGGATCCGAATCCGGGTTGCGGAGGCTTGAATCCGAGTTGAACCCGGGGGGTGTACCTGCAAAGGGACTCCGACGCCCAAGTCAGATAGGTAAAATAGTCAAAGGGATTGACTGAGTGAGATTGCGTACCTTATGATCTGTAAATGTTCCCTATTTATAGGGATTTTCCCTGTATAAATATGGTAAGTGGGCGCAGATGTAAAAGGAGTAAGTTTAGCAAATATCGTCATATAATTATGAATATTATAATTATATATCATATATTTAAGGATACCATAATTATATGTGATATAATTATGGATATTATAATTATATATCATATATTTAAGGATACCATAATTATATGTGATATAATTATGGGTATGATAATCATATATCATATATTTATGGATATGATAATTATATTGCCATGGATATTATAATTATATATCATATATTTATGGATATGATAATTATATTGCGCATGGACCATTTTGGCTATTGGGCCTTAGGTTTAGACCGTAACAGAAGCCCCCCAGCTCTGGTCGACTTTGACGAAGTTGACTTTGAGCTCAAGTATTTTTCAATGTTATATCCGGCACAACTTTACTCGTTCGGGACGGCTTTGGGGTTTATAACTCACTTGGGAGCTGCCGTTCGAGACGAGATGGATCGAGATGACTTTGGTCACTCCTTTGTTGGTTCTGTAGCATCAATGGCCAACGCTGCTTCGAGACAACTGAGGGCCTTGCAGAATGTTAACAACAACTAGCAGGGGAACCGAATGTCGACATTGATTTCACCCGTGATGCTGGTGTTGGTGGGTCGGGAACTCAGCTCGTGTTGAATGACGATGTCGGTCCTGTTCACCATGCGAGTTTGACATGCCCGAGATGGATCATGTCTTGTATAACCCTTTCTTGAAGGCGGTTCATGATAATGTCCCAGTGGCTGAGTATCTCTATGATGTGGAGCGCCAGAGTCTTCAGCATGCCTCTTTTCTGAGGTTTTTACGATTGGATGTGATGCCGACTTATGACCGGGCTAATGCGGCTCTGGAGGCGCGCACCACGGAACGGGACAAGGCCTTAGGGGATGTGAAGACTGCTCGAGAGGCACTTGACGTCGAGAAAAAGGACAAGGCCAAGTATAAGGGTTTTTACAAGAACAAAGCCCTTGAAGCTGAGATCACTCAGTTGAAGGCAGATTTGGAGAAGTTGCAGGTGACTCTCCCGGCGTCCGGGATGACGCCCCCGACGCTTTTCACGTACTCGTACGCTTGTAACGCTTTGAATTGTGTTGCGTTTTAACGTTCTAAAACGCTTGTAACGCTGTCTGAATATTGGATTTGCTAAGCCGATATGCTCTTCGCATTCGTAAGATAATAAACTGCGAAGTTAAGATGTTTGTCTGTGTCAAAGTAGTTTTCGGATAAGTGATTGAGTCTGTGACCGGTATGCTCTTCGTATCCGGCTTCAATGTGATGAATTACCCTTGAGATTTGGGTCGTGGGCCCTGATCCATTAAGGTCCATTAAGATATAATTACCGGAGGCAGATGAGTGCAGAGGGGTTCCGGTGAGCCTAGCATGGTATTCGTTAGATGAAGTCCATCGTGGGGAAGTGGAGCCGTCTTGCCCATGGATATGGTCTGACTCGCCTGTGGACGTGGTCCGACTTGCCCATGGACGTGGTCTGACTTGTTCGTGGACGTGGTCCGTCTTGCTCGTGGGCTTGGTCAGACTTGCTCGTGGACATGGTCCGACTTGCTCTAATGTATTGGACCTTCAAGGTTTGGGCCTTATTGGGCCAGTCCATAACAGATGCCCCCCAGCTGAAGTCAAAGTAAAGGAGTTCGACTTTGAACTATGTCGCATGAGTCGATTTGCTTAGTTGTAATAATTTCGACTTCCAGACAACGTGTCTTCTGACACGTCGATTTTCCATGAATTTGCTTGATTTGGAGAGGTAGAATTTGTCTGAGATGTGCTCTGATACCCTCGCCGGGATGTGCTCCCATCGTTCAGCAGCACAGGGGTTGTATAATTATAAGTCCCAAGTTTAAGGCCCCAGATACTGCTTGGACAAAGTTGAAGGAGGAGCATGAGGCTCTGGAGAACCAGTCTTCTGCAGCCAGGGTAGGTAAGGCGGCCTTGGCCGACATTGTCAAGCAAAATTTTGCGAAAGGCACGTGCCAAGTGGAAGAAAGGCATTTTGGTGGCCGGGTTGATGAAGTCAATGTCGAGTCTTTGGCAATTGCAATCGCCCCAATAGGGCTTCTGAGTTGGAATGTTCTTCACATCCTTATTGAAAAACCGAGATGTGTTTCACATCCGGTTTGTTGTTGATCAGGGATGCTCTTCACATTCATTTATTATTGATCCTAGATGCTCTTCACATCCAATTTTTGCGGTCTGAGTTGCTTTTCACAAGCGTTTTGGTGATTCGAGATGTTCTTTACATACTTATAAATATGAATTGCATGACTTTACTTTTCTATTTTGGTTCGCCCCAATAGGGCTTCTGAATTGGGTTGACATATGTACTTGTGTTAACTTGTGTACTTGGGCTAACTTATCATCTCGGTCGACTTGTGCACTTGGTGTGCACTTGGGCTGACTTGTGCACTTGGTCCGACTTGTGCACTTGAGCCGACTTGTGCACTTGGTGTGCACTTGTGTACTTGTCATCACTTATCTGAAAACTTGGGCTGAGTAGGACCAAGTAGTATTGGTCCGTAGCAAATCTGGTTGTTGACAGATCCGAGATGCTCTTCACATCCGGGTTGAATGGGGGTGAGATGCTCTTCACACCCGGCATTGAATGAGACCGAGATGTTAATTTGATTTTTACTAAGATTCCAAATGCTCTTCGCATCCGGTATTGAATGAGGCCGAGATGCTCTTCACATTCGGTTGCTGACAGAGCCGAGATGCTATTCACATCCAGTTTGAATGAGGCCGAGATGGTCTTCACATCCGGCATTGAATGAGGCCGAGATGCTCTTCACATCCGGTTGCTGACAGGGCCGAGATGCTCTTCACATCCGGCATTGAATGAGGCCGATATGGTCTTCATATCCGACATTGAATGAGGACGAGATGCTCTTCACATCCGGCATTGAATGAGGCCGAGATGCTCTTCACATCCGGTTGCTGACAGAGCCGAGATGCTCTTCACATCCGGCATTGAATGAGGCCGAGATGCTCTTCACATCCGGTTGCTGACAGAGCCGAGATGCTCTTCACATCCGATTTGAATGAGGTCGAGATGCTCTTCACATCCGGCATTGAATGAGACCGAGATGCTCTTCACATCCGGCATTGAATGAGACCGAGATGCTCTTCACATCCGGTTGCTGACAGAGCCGAGATGCTCTTCACATCCGGCATTGAATGAGACTGAGATGCTCTTCACATCCGGTTTTTGGTGATTCAGATGTTCTTCACATCCTTATTGAAGAACCGAGATGCTCCTCACATCCGGTTTTGGTTAAGCCGGGATGCTCTTCACATCCGGGTAGTGCTGATCCGACTAAGAACAGAATCCGAAACCAAGGTAGCCAAGATGGCTCCACATATAGTCGGCCAAGTCGAGGTATGACCGTCATGGAACTATGTCCGAGATGGGGATCAATCTGTGGTGTCTGGTAGCTAGTTTTTTCAGGTAATTCCAAAATGTTAACGTGATTCGGTTGAAAATATTGGCGTCTCGGCCGACCATGCCTGCATCTCGGCTTAACGACTAAATGAGAGGAATCCGAGTGATGAACTTTATTGATCACCTCCCAAAAGAACATATACGGATGAGGAAATAAACCGACCAAGACATCCAATTTTTATTAGTCATTTAATTCGGATCCGATTTATATCTGACCACTTCAAATATATTCGAGTATCATCGTTGGTTTTTCTCCAATTAACAACTCCAGTCAGCTTCTTCAATCCGAGTTAGCCTATTTGGAAATGAATGTCTGAATCGGATCCGAGTTTACCTCGGAACATTTGGTACAGATTCAACCAAATAATGGAAATAACAAATTGTAGTATGAATATGGAAACAGTGAATGTACCGTACACATTTCTCAGATATCTCCTCGTGTTTGCTAAGGTTGGCATCATCCAAATCTGGTTCGGCGATGGTGGAGGTTGAGATGCGGTGGTGGTTTTAAACTGTTCTTCTAGCTCTTTCAGCCGAGCTTCAAGTCAGCGTATGATTTCATCTCGAGTGTCAGATTAGTGAATAGTGGCTGGTTGGGTTTGTGGGGGTTGAGAGATGCCTACGTCATCGAACCCGCCATCGTGGTAATCCAAGACGTCTATCCAACCTTCAGGTGTTGGTGAGTCGGGATGCTCTTCGCATCTGATTATTGCTGATCCGAGATGTTCTTTACATCCTTATAAATATGAACTGCATAACTTTTCTTTTTATTTTTATTGAACCGAGATTCTCTTCACATCCGGTTTTGGTGTAAAATAAAATGAGTATCGAAGTTAGAGTAATAAGAACGAATAAAGTGAGAGAGATGAATAAAGTGAAATAGACAAATCTATAAGGAATGTGCGCTCAAGATGTCGAATGTGCTCCTTTAGTTGGTTGATGGTTGGATCAGCTGCGGGTATTGATTGAGGCTCGAGAGGTCTATGATTACGTTCTTCTAAACTGTTTAGGTATCTCGACCCGGGCCAGCCTTTCAAAGAACGGATGCCGAAATTGGGCATGGCGGACAATGGATCCTCGCTGTTGAACCTCTTGTTGATCTCGGTCTGAATGAGGCCGGGAATGGGTTGTGAGCCGAGGTTGAGGGATTACGCTGCGCTCCAAGTGTCGGATACGCTCTTCTAGGTGACTTGCAGCCGGCTCTTCGACTGCTTTGTGGGGACAAGGTTCGTGGAACGACTGTTGGCGCTGTTCCTGAAGTGCCTTAAGTTGAGCCTCGAGATGACGAATAATCTCATATCGTGGATCGGATTGGTGATCGTCCTCGTGTGGACCGGTTTCGTCCTGAGGGTGTGATGTTCCTTCTTGTTCAGCGAACTCGTCTTGGGGTCCGAGATCCTCTACCCAACCTTTGGGTGTTGGTTGAGGACGGGGTCTTGATGTCTAGAGACGGGTTGTGACCGACATGCTGGAGAGGGGGAGGCCCTCCTTCTAGCGCCAAATGTTTTGGTGTAGAACTCGAACCCGGGTCTGAGTCAGCAGGAGAGAAGTCGGATCCGAATCCGGGTTGCGGAGGCTTGAATCCAAGTTGAACCCGGGGGGTGTGCCTGCAAAGGGACTCCGACGCCCAAGTCAGATAGGTAAAACAGTTAAAGGGATTGACTGAGTGAGATTGCGTACCTTATGATCTGTAAATGTTCTCTATTTATAGGGGTTTTCCCTGTATAAATATGGTAAGTGGGCGCAGATGTAAAAGGAGTAAGTTTAGCAGATATCGTCATATAATTATGGATATTATTATTATATATCATATATTTAAGGATACCATAATTATATGTGATATAATTATGGATATATCATATATTTAAGGATACCATAATTATATGTGATATAATTATGGGTATAATAATCATATATCATATATTTATGGATATGATAATTATATTGTCATGGATATTATAATTATATATCATATATTTATGGATATGATAATTATATTGCGCATGGGCCATTTTGGCTATTGGGCCTTAGGTTTAGACCGTAACACATATATTATTTGAATATAGAGAAAAAATAATTTTTCCTTTTAATTTATTTAAATAAAAATGAGATGAAAAGGATATATTTATATTATTTTTACATTATTTTAATATGATACTGGATAAATGAATAGCTAAGTAGAAAAACATTTTACTTCATATAAATTTTCTTTCTTTTTATTTTTTTCTATATTGGACAAGTTTTCTTTTCATCCTATATTTTTTCTCATCAGCAAACGATAATATATCTAAGGGAACACCTTGCACCAATGATGTGGTCCTGGACGTGTGAATTGAAGGGATGCGAGAATAGAAGGAAGGAGGCTGGAGAAAAAACAGGGGAATAGGTCGAGCTAGGCTTTTCAAGGTCTGAGCCTGTCCTGCACTTTAAATTCATGGCCTGAGCCTAACATGTTTACCTGACATAGGCTTTATTTTATTGTCTGAGTCTGGCATATTTAAAGTCTGATATGGCTTGAAAGCCTATTTTATATTAAGGTACTTAAATATATTATAAACATATATATAAATAGACTTATAAGCTCAAGTTTTCAACACACTTAAATGTTTATACAAGCTAATAAGTATATAATTATAAGGAAAAGTAATAAAAAAATCTTTATAATAATAATAGCAATATAAAAAATATTAGTATTTTATTTATATTTAGTTAAATAAACCGGTCTGATAGGCTCAAAAGGCTAATTCATGGCCTGAAGCCTGACCTGTTTTGCTATATAGGCTTTTGAAAAAGCCTTGGTCTGCTTTATTTAATAAATTGGTCTGGTATGGTCTAACATGGTAGGTCGAGTAGTAGGCCTCTGACGAACGGCTTGGTCCGTTCCCACCCCTAGGAGTGTGAGGTAAGAGTGAGCAAACCGCACGTGAGGGGAATTAAGTTAGTCAAATTAATCTTAACCGTTAAATATATCTAAGGGACATGATTTAATCCTCTCATCTCTCATAATAAAAAACTCTCTCACTTGATACACTTATATATATATATATATATATATATATATATATATATATTGTGCACCACTATTTTTTATTCCTTTATTTATATACTTCCATTTTTCACACAATTGTTTTGGTGTTCAACTAATGATGAGGTTAAGGTTTTGTGAAACTTCTGAATTGATTTCCTTTCATTTTTGGGGTTTCTGATTCCGACATAGTTAAGTGGAAATTAGCAAACCAATTATTACAGAGGCCACTTTCCAGGCAGAAATTAATCAGAAAGTGACAATATCTAAAATATCTTACTCTTAAGATATTCACTTCTAATGCTTTAAAAAAGGTTGAGGGTCCACTAGTTTTCTTGGTGATGTCTATAGTTTTGTTTTCAGTTTCTTTTCTTTATAAGCTATAATTAATCAGGTTCTTGAATTTAATTAAACAAGTCTCGTCTAATAGTTATCTGATGTGTTGAGATGTTGCTAGCCGAATAAATTGTGAAATTGTAATGAAATATATATATATATATAGTTATAATTCTTAAATATTAATATATTCACATTCAATTTATAATTATCAAATGATGTAAATACATGATCAACTCACTTCATGATAGACAAGGATTTAACTTGATGCTGCATTTAGGCATATTTTTCTAGCTTATGAAGACTAGTTAGTTGATGAATTGAAGCTGTATTTTCTAGGATTTGGTACGTTGTCATTGATATTGTGTATATAAAGTTAATTCTCTTTTGGGTTGAGCATTTTCTTGTTATTATAGAAAATTAATAATATTACATCAATTTTTTTTTTCCTTTTGTAGTATTGCGTCAAACCTTATGTTAATTCTCTTTTGGATAAATATTGAGCATCTTTTGTTAGAGTACATCATGATGTGCTGCCAAGTGACTAATATAAATTTTTAGCTATAGTTTAATTATGTAATTCCATAACTAACATATTTTTTGTAACTACAAATATTCCCTATTATCAGAAATAATCATGGTGGAGACTTAAATATAAATTAACGCTCTCACCCCTCAGAATTGAACCTAGAGCTTCTCAGAATCTAAGCGTACGTTAACAACTTATCATCACCAGTCACAATCCAACCTTTTTGGTAACTAACATTAGTATACCATAAACCAGGATATACATTAAAATTACTCTTCTATCAAAAGAAAGAAAATTATGTAATCATATTCTCATCTATATGCATTTGCAGCTTTGACAGTTGTAGGTTATAAAATCATCTATCATTTTATAATTTTTTGGTCAAAAATTTTTAAGCATCCCTTGCTTTGCTATGTTTGTTTTTTTTTATTAATTGTCTAATATTTTATACACCGGTAATAATATTAATGAGATTTATTGCTGAAATCGGAATATAAAAAAAGAGTAAACCATCACTTTAGTCCCTGAAAGTGTGGTCCGCTGTCAATTTGGTCCCTGAATTGAAAAAATTGTTAATTTAGTCCCTGAATTGAAAAACCTGTCAATTTAGTCCCTGAAATTGTTCAACGTCGGTCAAGTTAGTCCTTCTGTTACTGTGCGTTACTTAACAGTAACAGAGGCGCTGGTGTGTACTGTTAACTGCCCAGGCAATCCTTTGAATCAAGAGTACACAAAAAGATAGTTTTAAAAATTTGTTTTTTATTTGTAATATATTATATATATCAATTTTAAAAATATATATAAATATATTAGATATTTTAATAAAATTATTATATCCCTATATATAATTATATGGTATTATTTATTAAATAATTATATATATGAGTGCGGGTATGAGACGGGCTGGGCATCATAGTGCTCATACCCGCGCCTATCCCCATGAAAAAATGCTGGCTATTGCTCGTACCTGCGCCCATACCCGTTTTGCGGGTTTTTACCCTACCCATTGCGGGTAATTTTTGCGGGTACCATAGGGTTTGGGCTCAATTGTCATCCCTTCCAAAAAACTCATAAAGCGCTACTTTCTTTAGCGCCACATCAAATGATTTGTCTTTATTGTGTTAGAGCCATATAATAAGACAAAACATATGACTTTAACTGAGTTAGCGCCACATAGTAAAGCAGTAGCAAAGCGCCATGCAATTCATCGTGTGCACTCTCTCTCCTACATGGTCAAAACTACCCCAAAAAAATAAATAGTTTTTTAAAAATATTATTAAGGTAAATAGTTATTTTTTTAAAAATTATTTGGGTCAAAAAGCCGACACATAGGATCCAAAAGTCTTACAAATTAGTCCCTAACTTTTTTTAAACATCAAGCAGTTCAGTCATTGACATTTAAAAATGACTTTATTGGGGACTAAATGTTATAGAAGCGCGTGACTCTCTTCTGAACTATAAAAAACCTCTCAAAATACATTCATTTCCATTCAAAAAGTGACTAATTATTCTCTCAAGGATCAAATATGTTCATATTAAATCTCTTTCTTTTAACTTCTGGTTGTGTTCTTCTCTAGCTTCCTTGTTTTGATTTATGTTTTTATTTTAATTAACATATTTATTAAAGGAAATGAACCCTCTTAAGAATTAGATTCTATCATCATATTGTTCATTAGAATCTTATTTGCATTATAAATTCATTGAACAAAATTCCACTTGGTGAACTTTCCCCATAGGAGCACCCCAAAACTCTTTCATTGGAAAAGCTTATGAAGTAAAACTTGCACTTGTACTTCTCCATATGAAAATGATTAACACATACAAGAGAAGAAGAATATTAGAATAAGAAACTTAATCTTTAAGAGGGTTCATTTCCTTTAAAAATTAAGTTTCTTATTCTTATATTCTTCTTTCTTTGTCTTTGTGTTAATCATTTTCATATGGAGGCACAAGTCTCGTTGTATTATATATAATACAAACTAAAAGATTAAGTTTGTATATATGATTAATATATACAAGTCTCGTTGTGACAGAGCTTTATGTGATGGTCTGGTCAATTTCACCCTATTTTATTCAATGATATTTAGCAATTTTAGATTTCAAAACAGAAATAACATACATCAAAACAAGGAAGAGATGAATGCGACCAGAAGTTAAAAGAAAGAGATTTTAATATGAACATATTTGATTATTTAGAGAATAATTGGTCACTTTTTGAATGGAAATGAATGTATTTTGAGAGATTTTTTTAGATTTTAGACCCGTTTCTACAACACATAATCCCTAATAAAGTCATTTTTAAATGTCAAGGACTAAATTGCCTGATGTTAAAAAAAGTTAGGGATTAATTTTCAGGTTTTTTGGATCCTATGTGTGTCACTTAACATGACAACTCAGCTCTCTGTTAACAGAAAATGTGACGTTGGACTAAACTGATGGACGGTGAAGAATGTCAGAGACTAATGTGGTCATTTTTAAAAGTCAGGGACTAAACTGCCTGATGCAAAAAAAGGCAGGGATTAATTTGTGGGTTTAATCTTAATTTGTGTGTGTGTGTGTGTGTGTGTGTGTGTGTGTGTGTGTGTGATATTCTTACACATCATGGAATACTATTTTACTAAATAAATTTATAGGCTTAAATATATTTTTAGTTCCTTCAATATACTCATTTTCATTTTAGTCTCCCTATTTTTTTTTTATTTTTTGTTCTCACAAAATTATTCTTTTTCAAAATAGTCCTCACCATTAAAGTTGTTGTTAGTTTTGCTGATGTGTCCATTAGTGCAGAACTTGATATGGTATTCTCACTCTTATGTGGCATCAGAACTTGATTCTGTTTGTTCTACTTATTGTGCTTGCTACGACGGAGTGTGGGAAACACTTACGGAGGGTGTGTGAGTGATGTGGAAGGAGGTAATAGGGATAGGGTTGTAAATGAGGGTAACGCTAGTCAAGGTGTTGAGGATGAGAATGATGTTGGGGAGGGTGATGATGAGGGTGCTGACACTGATAACAGTGGGAAAGAGATTCACTTTTTCTGAAAGCAAGTGCGGAATTTGATTAAGGTAAGGTCTACCTGGATCAAATGTGTAACAATGGAGTTCTAGGGTTATTAAGAGTAAACAGGGACCTAAAAAATGTCAGACTGTATATCTTAGGTCACAAAAATAAGGTTCAAGAAGAATATTGTCACATCAGCTAACATGGTAACGGCCACATCAGCAAGTTGTTAAGCTAATCTAACAGTGAGAACTATTTTGAAAAAGAATGATTTTGTGAGGACAAAAAGCTAAAAAAAAATTAGGGGGACTAAAATGAAAATAAGTATATTTTGGAGAGACTAAAATCATATTTAAGCCATAAATTTAATATAAAAACTTGTTATGTTAATACATTATAGTTGAAGTTAAAAACTTGTGCACTAGTACACAAATGAGTTTAGCCGATTTTATAGGTTTCAACAAGTTTTATTTTTTTCAAAAAAAAAAAACTTTTCAAAATTTATGAATGATCGTTGACCACCTTTGCATCCACAATTACCACTCCTCTTTTCTTAGTTCACCGCTCCAACGTCAACCATCCCTTCTCTCCCATTCCATGATGGTGATGATCCTGAAGGCGATGATGAGAAAAAAAAAACTTCATATATTTAAGTCTAGAATCCTAACATCACCTTTTAAATTTGATCCCAAGTTTTGAATTTTGAAAGAAATTAGCTTGATATATATATCAAGTTTCTTTTCAAGTAGCTTAATTATTAGGATAAATTTCTAAGGATCAAACCAATCTTTATACTCTTCTAATCCTACTTTTATGACTGGGGTTTGAAATGAACTCCCCTTGGTCAAATGCCATGTCCTCCTTATCATCCCTATTGGGGCAAACCTCCTTTGTGACCAGTTACACTATATCTCTTGAGAATCTTATTTAAACACATTTTATACTTCTCTTGTGATGCACAGTTGGGCTTCAATAGGTCCAAAAGGGGTGTCCATAAACCCTTCTAGATGAAAGATTATATTTAATGTGGGCTAGAAATGAATTTTTATTTTGGGCTGGTATTTTTAGATAATTTTGTCTTCTTTAAGTTTGTCTGAACGGTTAGCAAGTAGGCCCATAGTACTGCTTGTTATTTAAACCTTTATTTCTCTGAATTGGATATGAAAAGTCTGAAGTTTTTTTCTTAAAATTTATTTGTCTTCCTTACGAATTTTATTACCTAGCATAAACCCTAGCTTTCTAAACCCTCTTTGGAAGTAGCATCCTAACAATTTGGTGTTTTCATTCTCTCACTCAATGCCTCATAAACCCCAATCCAAGGAGATGGATGATCTCCTCCATGCTATTGTTGAGAAATTGGGTTCCCTACAAACCCAAATGGAGAATCAACAGGAGTAGTAGAACTCCAGGCATCTCCGCCTACAGGAAGCCATGGATACTCGCCATGACAACCTTCAAACTATCATGACCGGTCTCCTAGAACAGGTAGCTCATCTAACCTTTCAACCACATGCTTCTACTTCCCAAACCCCTTCATTTGCTATTCAACCTCACCAGACAGCCCCTCCTAACCCTATCTCAATTTCCTCCCCCAATGTTCCAACCTGGTTTTTCACCTACCCACCCACCTCTATTCCCCTGTCCACCCCACAAACACAACCTGGTTTTATGACCATGCCCCTTACTACTCTCCTCCGCATAACCCCCACCCATTTTTCAACCACCAATACCCTTCCCCCACCTGGTCCTACTTTTATTCCTCCATTTATGCACCCATTCCTGTCCCACACACCACCACACAACCCTAATCTATCTATGCGCCTTCCTAAGCTGGAACTTGCCCCTTTTGATGGTTTTGAACCCCTTGATTGGTTATTCCAAGCAGAACAGTTTTTTCAATTTTACCAAATACCATTGGACCACAGACTTCCCATGGTATCCTTCTACATGAAGGGGGATGCCCTAGCTTGGTTTAAGTGGACGTATCAAAATAACCAGCTAACTGACTGGTTTTCCTTCACCAGAGTCCTTGAACTACATTTTGGTCCTTCATCCTATCAGAACCACCAGGCAGAACTTTTCAAATTACGAGAATATGGTACTGTTTCTGATTACCAGGCGTCCTTTGAATTGAGCAATAGGGTTCTAGGCCTTTCACCTGATGCAATTCTAAATTGTTTTATTTTTAGTCTCATACCTGAAATCAGACAGGAATTAGCTATTCTTCATCCCTATTCAATTTCTCAAGACATTGGTCTTGCTAAACTCATTGAGGCCAAAATCAGAGATTCTAGACCTCGCCCTTCACGACCCACACCAACCGCTTTCACCCCAAGCTCTCCCTTACCATCTTCCTCACTATCTCGCCCTTATCTTACCCAACACCCTACCCCACCTTCCTTCCCTATAAAACGTCTAACACCAGCTCAAATGTAAGAGAGAAGGGCTTAAGGACTCTGCTACAATTGTGATGAAAAATTCTACCGGGTCACAAGTGCTCTAAAACTCATTTTTTGTTGCTTATGGTTGATGATGAACATGATGCAACTGCTGAAGAACAGCCTGACCCTATGGAGGTTGAAGCCCTCTACTTTCATTTATTCCCACAAGCTATATCAGGTGAACCTTCCCCACAGATCCTAAAGTTTAAAGGGCTTATTTCTGGTATGCCAGTTATAATTTTGGTTGATACCCTAACATCTTCCCTAAAACCCTTGATCGATGGTTAGCTTATCTTTATATATGAAGGTTTTGTCCCATTTATAAAATGAGCTACAAGGGTTCCATTAGTGGGGATGAGCTAACCCTCCACCTCCGTCGTGCCATTAAATATTATCTTCACTTTTTTAGTATTCATATACATGCCTATCAAACAGTCTTCTTCCTCCTTTAATCGTTGACAACTCTTATTACCAAACATTTGTCATATTCACTTACCTGTGGGATCTATTCTTGGTTTACACATGATACTTGACCTAACCCCTTATAAGGTTTGATGTAAACAATTAAGATATTAAATAATTATAATTTAGTGACTAGATATATAAAATTTATATTTTTCGCAAACTTATTAAATATTAATTGTAAGAATATTATGGGCCAGTTTAGATGAGATTTCTGCAGAAGTACTTTTAAGTGAAAAAATTAGAATGAATCAAAGAGGTCAAATGCATTTAACTTTTCCATAAGTTGAAATTTATAGCCCACCCACTCCAAAAGTTCTCCCATTTAAGTTCTCCATAAGTAACTAATTTCAACTTATGGAGAAGTTAAATTCATTTGACCTCTTTGATTCATTCTATTTTTTATCTCTTAGAAGTTTTTCTGCAGAAGTACATCCAAACATGGCCTAAGTCTCATAGTGTTGTAATTTAATTAATCTCTTATCTCTCTCTTTTTATGTGTGTGAGGAGAGATCAACTTACACTGATAGATAACTTTTTATCAGACAATTATATATTATTATGTAGATTATATGTATAAAATTTTATATCAATTTAAAATTGTAAAGCAATTAATCAAGATAATGACTACATACAATTTAACAAATAAATTGATAAAAACCACATTTTATTAAAGTTATTAATGGTGTAAAAATACTAAATTCTTATCCATCTAAGTTGATTACTCCTAGATGTGTGTATACCACATACTTACGGTAATGTTACTACAATGATGTAGAGCTATCGTGAACTATTTTTTTTTTATAAATCTACAATATAGTTGTGGGTTTAATCCTTAGGTGAGAGATAATAATTAGATAAAACACTCTCAAAAGTGCCTTTACCATATAAAACAGAGCTCCTTCCATCATTGAAATAAATTCTACACGGTACACTACTATAAGTCTATAACACAACAAAAGTATGACCTCTATATTAAAGGGATTTTCCGGTTAAAAAAATTGTTTTGAAAATTTGCGCGTACAACTTTTCCTATATTTAATGCCTGTGCACATGACAAAAAGAAACCATCCAAAACATCAATTCCAAGCCCTTGGAGTTCTTTACAAGGCCAAAATTAACTATGTCATTCTTTTGGCTTATAGCGGTCCTAGTTGTCATCTTTCACTGTGTGAAATACATCTCTATCTTTGTGGCCATGTTACCTTCAAAGTTTACATATAGTCGTTTTATGTATGTCCTTTTACCTGATTTTCAGTACTAAAGTTTAGACTCAAGTACATTTCTCTTCCTTCAAAAAACTGAAAAGGAAAAATCAAGAATACTTGGAACCTACTATTAAAAGGCCAGCAACTATTTATATGCATTGGATATAAAGTTAAGTGCTATCCCTTTTGTTCAAAGGTTGACCTAAAAGTCAAGCTATTTAGTCAAGCTTGTTTATAATGATATGAGATGAGAAGTTAGTGAACAATACAGGATCAAAGCTATAATATTATCTCACATGCTATTGATTTTGGTCATGCATCATGTTTGCATATGGCTTACTTGTGATATGTGAAAATTATATATGAACTTAGTTGGTCATATATTCTTGGGATGATAAAATTTGCTTTGAATCTTAAAAATATTTTGACTATGCAAAATATATCACATGAATGATCAATCAATCAAAATTCAAAAGGAAGAGTCCTTGTATGAGATACATACACATATATATATATATATAAGTAAAATGATGTCATACTAGAAAATTTTCAATAACTCACGTTTAATTATGGATTTTAAGATTTTACATATATACCCATTAATATGTTAATACATCATTTAATAAACATACATCTTAGGTGTTTTTAAATTCAATAAATAATATATTAGCACATTATTAAATGTTTGTGTAAAATTAGTTTACACTGACCATATATTTTATTTAATTATATGTAACCACCTATTTAATTAGCTTAATGTAATTAATGCACAACTAGTATACGCTTGCCGATGATATATTTTGGTATCTAGCTATACGTGCTTCAAATTAATACAACCCAAAGAAAAGTTTCAATATTCTAAAGTTTTCAGGGATGAGAAGCAACTCCATAAAGATTCTTCTCCTTTGCAAGTTGCAATTGACCCCAAAGGCAACTTTGGGTTATCATGATGATGGTTGAAAGAAATTTAAAATTCCCAGTGATATTTTGAGTAGTGTCATGTTAGAAGAAGTGGATATCGTTTTCCAAAAATATAATACATAGAGAGAGTTGACTATTGATTGACATAATAAAGCCTTTGTTCCCTTTCCTTCAGTGGCTTGTGTCTTATTATCTCTCCTTTCCTCCTATAAACTTTCTTTTTCTTTTCCTTGAGCTAAGTGATGGTGTTTTGTATTTTTCTCTTTGTTTACTTTTCCATGTCACGTGACTCTTGAGAGGCTTTGTATATATCTCACTGACCAGAACACATGAGTCTTTGATTTGGTTAATAAGGGAGTTGGTGGAATGGAACTAAGAAATTTATGAGTGTGTTTGGTTAATATCCGGCCAATTGTAAAAAAATTAGTAATGATACAAATCCACATTTAAAACATAATTTAAATGGAAATCACATATATATATATATATATATGTGTGGTGTGTTTGGTTTACACTATATCCATGTTTTAAACGTGGATCCGGGACATAAGCTACTCTCAACAGTGTTTGCCCAGATCCAAATTTAAAACGTGATTTTGGGGTAAACCAAACACACATATAGTGTGTTTAGTTTACCTAAAAACCACGTTTATGTAATGTTGGCCCAAATTCACGTTTGGAACATGGTCAGGTAAACCAAACACACACTTATGGTGTGTTTGGTTTACACTAGTGAATTCACGTTTCAAACGTGATCTAGACATGAGCTATTCTCAATAGCGTTTTCCCGGATACACGTTTGAAACGTGGTTTTGGAGTAAACTAAGCGTTGAAACTAAATTCAAGTTTAGATTTTCCAACGCAAACTAGCGTTGGAAACGTGAGTTCACCACGTTTCAACACTAGCCAAACATGCTTTTAATAGAATTGCATTTGATTGCATAATTGCATTAACTAAAAGAAAAGGATTCATTGTGAAAGTTAAAAAATATTTATATCTCAAACAACAAATTAAGAAATTATAGAGAATCAAATTATGGAAATCCAATACTTTTGTATATACTGAACTTGTATGAGTTAGTGTCAAAGGTGATTAGGAATGAAGGAGCTACTAGTATTTTGGAAATTGAAAATTTTGAATTAAATAATGCAATCATTGCAGTATCTATCTCTTAACCTCTTTACTACTTTAAGTTATTCTATATATATTCATTGACTTACTTACAAGTTACTTTAGATATATACCACCGGGTCTTTGTGGCAACATGTCACGAGAATAATTATGCAGTAAGGACCACATAATGTGTATTAAAGAGATCCAAAACATTATTTATTTATTTTTAAGTATAAATCTGAGATTGGAATAAGTACCTTGTCTAAATTCCAAGTATTCTCATCTTGTCATCTGCTCAACTCAATATTCTAACAGGGGAATTAGCAGCATGATTTTACTCTTACAACTTTTTTTTAGCCAGGGTATGTTCTTAAAAACAAAGTAACTCTGTTTTTTCTTAGAAGTAATTATACACCTAATTAATTCTGTTACATTATTTATAATTTTTTATATTAAAAAAATTATGTTCACATTATTATTCTTTTTCTTGATAAATAAGATTGACTTAAAAAATTAAAATTGTGAAAAATCTTCTAGTTTTTTGTAGTATAAATGTCCAAACTCTCTCCATTTACTGAAATTTTTCAGTAGGAGAAAAATAGACTCGACTGAAAAATTCTAATACTGAAAAGGATCTTCTCACCAAATATGTGTGAGTCTATCTCTTTTCTACTGAAAAATTTCAGTGTGAGGATCTTTTCACCAAATAGAGAGAGCCTCATAACTTCATATCGATCCCACAAGAAGTTGATGATGTTACCTAGCTAGGTACTCGCATGGTTTGAATTTTATTGACATGTTTCTTTCTTACGCAGACACGTTACTGTATAACATAGCACATGAAATTAGGAAGACCGGTTGATAGTAAGGAAAAAGTGGGACAAGGAAAAGGAAAACAATATTGACAAGTCACAAGTGCTTTAAAAAATGAGTGAGCTGTCCTTTTTTTTATAACGTAACCGTTTTTATTTTTTATTAATTACCAAGTATTTTATTAGATTTTAATTATTTGTAAATAATTAATTTTGTTTTCAGCCGATCGAGATGCTTGATATAAGATCTAACCTTGAACGGGTTGACTAGCTAAATATGGTGGTGTTGAGATTAAACTAGGTAAAAGATACTTCGGGGAAAATTAAATTTAGGGTGAGGGGATGATGCCCTAGTTCAACATAGAGAATGCCTATGAGCTTAAAGAGAGCACTTACAGAGGTACTTACATTTTACTTCACCCCAGGGGATGAGTGGGGGTTCGAACCTGCAACCTGTCAGATATGAGACTGTCTTGCTCCATTAGACCAATCCCTTGGGATTAGGTAAAAAAATATACTTTAATTAATATCTAAACAAGTAATTGCTTCTTTAGAATAATTAGGGGTGAATATGGATCACACCGAGTAGAGTTGAGGTTTTTAACTAGGGGTGGAAGTAGGCCGAGCCGAGCTAGGCTTTGCAGGGCCCAAGCCTGGCCTGCATTATATTTTTGTGGCCCAAGTATGGCCTGTTACTTGTCATAAGCCATTTTTTTAGGCCTAATCTGACCTGTTTCAAAGCCTGGTTTGGCCTATTAGCCCGTTTAAAAGCCCATTTCATGTTATGACCTTTAAACCGGTCAATAAATCTATCTCTAAATAGGTCAGTGTGCTTACAAACTAATACTTACTTTTTTATAATGTAAATATGTCACTAACATATACATTTAGATAGGACAATAAGTCTATCTCTAAATAGGCCAACAGAAGAATTTAAAAAAATATTTATTATTATACTATTTATTATATATAAAATATTTATATGTTTATTAAAAATAATATTATTGATAATAGGCAAGCTTGTCAAGCCAAATAGACTTTTTGAAAAGCCTAAACCTGACCTATTTAATTAAAAAGGTTTTTTCAAAAGTCTAGACTTGATCTTTTTATTAAACGAGCCGAGCCAAACTAAGCCTTAAGTAGGCTATCGAGCAGTCTGGCCTATTTCCACCCTTATTTTTAACTCAAAGATTTTTTCAAAAGTTTAAATTTGATCTTTTTATTAAACGAGCCGAGCCAAACTAAGCCTTAAGTAGGCTATCGAGCAGCTTGGCCTATTTCCACCCCTATTTTTAACTCAAAGGGGTTAAAGTAATTTGACATGAGTTAGGTTTTATTTTTTGGATTGAAGACTGAATTTATCCGAAAACCCAACCATGTGCATCCCTAGGAATAACAAAATGAGGAAATAATGTGTAACTCAATCTCAATCCAATATGTGAATTGATCCTTTAAATGGATATGAGGACGGATATACATGACATGAGGGACTCGTGGTGGTATCCAAAAAAAAATATTAAATATAATTAAAATTAATAAAATATACCAAATAATTTATAAATTATTCAAATTGTTTTATTTCTTTCCTTTCTAATTTTTTCTCTTATCTAACACAGTGTAAAACAGATGTATAATAAATTTTGAACTCCACAATCTCTAATGAAAAAATTTGTAACTTGTATAATCATTATTATGAAGGTTAAAATTTTGTAATAAAATAATACTTAAATATTTATTTTATATTTTTTATTTCATATAGTTTATCAAAGTCTCATCATATTAAAATTATATCTTAAAAGTGAAAAAGGAAAAGTTGCTAGGCAAGAATTTTTTTTTCCTAGAAATATATAAACAGAAGAGAAATAGACAAGACATGAAATCTGGTACTTATCCTAATTGAGCACAGGCATGTGAGTGAACAAGTTTGAGAGAGTTGTCAGATCCTCAAAATCCTGAACGGAATCTTGTACTGCCGAATGCTCATTCATTCACTCCTTTTTTTACCGTTAAGATCTTTTGCCGCCGAAAATGTGAGAACCACTTTCAACCGCGTGATCTATAACTCCAACAACATCTTACTGGGTCCACCTCATGCACTGTGGACCCCACCAAGAGAGAGAAAAGAGAAAGAGGGTACTCTATTTCCACACTGCTCTTGTCTGTTCCTCCACCACCTTCTTCAATCTCACCTTTCACTCACTCTTCTGATCCAATCTCTTCATATTCCATGGCTTCTGACCTCAAAAGTTTCCATTTTTCTGACATGGGTCTCTCTTGTTTTCTCTTTTTTCATTAGTTCTCATCTCCTTTTGTACATGTTGAAGAATCTGTGAAGTGGGGTGTTGCTGTTGATTCTGTAATTCATTGTGTTTCTAGCCTTTTTGGGGTTTGTTGTGGTTGCATCTTGTGCATTTGGGGTTTGATTTTTTTTTTTTTGGGTCAAGTTGTTGGAGATGTTGGGTTCAGGTACCAATTTGGTGACTACGGTCATTGGGTTTGGTATGAGTGCGACTTTCATTGTGTTTGTTTGCACAAGAATAATTTGTGGAAGGTTAAGAGGGGGTGTTGAATCTCGGATGATGTATGAGATTGAATCAAGATTTGATCTAGAACAGGTAATTTCAGCTCTTGTGTCTTCTCCTCCTTTCTCCCCTACCCTTTCCTTGTGTGCTCTTTTTGCTTGTGAACATGACTTGATTTTGGATATTTTGCTCAATTTTTTGAAACTTTTATCAACACTATGATTTTGTGAACATGACTATGATGGATTATTGTTTGTTCTGACTTCTGATCTAATACTTGAAGTAAGTGAGGAATGAGGATAGCTGCAATTTTCTGTTGTGTTTCTATAGCTTCTAATTCTGATGTAAATGCTGCATTCTATTTCTAAAAATAAATCTGCCACTTAGCTATGAAATTTCAATCAGATGCAAAATTGGGTATACACACACACACTGCCCCTTGAACTGATTTGTCTTGGTTTGATGAATTAACATGTTCTAATCCTCAGTGGATAGTTTGTCACAGTGTGCTTGGGTGGATATTTGCAAACTTGAGTTTAAATGAACTTGTTTTTGCTTAAAAGTGTGATTGAACTTTGAACTGATGTGATTTATATTTGAAAACTTTTTTTAAAAAAAGTAAGCTTGCAGTGAAATTCGGTACAAATTTTTTAACTTAATGCAAGAGTTACAATTTATCACGTTGACTCAAACATAAGTTTAGAGGCAAAATTAATTTTGATTCAGAGCACTCAAATATATTGGTTCGAATTTTAAACCATGTTTACATCTTTAAACGTGGATCCAACACCCATCCAAACACACTAATAATTTCAAGTTCATGAATGAGAATGTTTGTTGACTGACCCTTCAATCAGTGGGTGGCCAAAAGAAAATATACTTTGCCTAATTCATAAATTAGTTTATGTCATTCTGTAAATCTATTAAGGTTGGTTGGGTGCTTTAGATTTTAATTTTTCATTGTTTACTGATAGCCAGAACATCATGTTAATGACAATGAACCTGAACCTGTTATGCTTGATGCAATCCCCACTTTGAAGTTCAACCAAGAGGCTTTCAGTTCCATTGAAGATACACAGTTAAGTTTAGCCTCTCAATTGTAGGTGGTAGAGAGCAAGTTTCTCATATTTTCCTTGACAAAAGATTTAAACATTTTATCATTGTCTGATACAGTAATTTTCATACTTCTAAACATTGCTCTTTTACCCTTTTCTTTATTCATAAGATCTCATGATATACAACAAGCACTTGATAGATTAATAATAAGCTCATGGGGTCATTGAGTAGATAAATAACTCAGTTTGCTTCTACAGGTGTGTAATATGTTTGGCAGATTACAAAGAAAGAGAAGTATTGCGCATCATGCCTAAATGTGGCCACACTTTTCATCTTTCTTGCATTGATATATGGCTGAGAAAACAATCTACCTGTCCGGTATGCCGTCTGCCATTGAAAAACTCTTCTGAAACAAAACATGTGAGACCTGTGACATTTACCATGAGCCAATCTGTTGATGAGTCTCATTCATCAGAAAGAAATGAAGATATTGAGAGGCATGTTGAACCTACTGCTGGTAACTCCATACCACCAACTTCTGGTGAACCAGAAGCAAGACAATGATGATCTATGTCTAAAAAGGTTGTTATGCACAAAAGAGAGTAGTGTACATTTTCTACTTTGTAGAGGAATGCTTCTGGTTAGATTGCATTCAAATTCTTTTTCTGTATTGTGGCCTTCATATTCACTTGGTGGTGTAAAACAGGACATTCCTAGTGATTTCTGCAGCTCACATGTACATAATATGTTTTCTTCTGTAGCATATGCAGATCTAGGTTTTGATGGAATTTCTTGCACACCAAGTTGAAGTTCTTTTGACCATGGCATCGCCTACTCTAGCAAGCACACTACTCTTGTTTGTGCATAACAGATTAAACAAATATTTAATTACATATATTATCTCTTGCACAATTATATTTTAGTGGCAAACTTTTTCTAAATGATGCTTGGATCTAGAAAATTTGGACACCGGGGCGATATATATCAATATGCAAGAATATTTATAGTTTGTTAATTTGTTTCAAATGATTTGAAGATAGTTTTTATTTTTCAAAACTACAAAAGTATCTCTGATAACTAATTAAGCAATCATTTCTCCCATAAGATTGCAGATCCAATGTTTATAATATTTGAAGGAAAAAATTCTTTCAATCATGTCATCAGGAATTGGTGATACCAAATATATCTTCAAAACCAAGTATATCTGTAAAGCTATATACCGAAATACTCTATAGAACTCAGAGCAAAGCCATGTTCTTTGCATAATGTGGTTTTCCATTGCTCAATTTGAATAATTTTTTAGTTGAGCCATTTTGGAAATGCATTAGTTGTCTGTTAGCCTATTAGTGTACTTGATCCTTTTCTTTTCTTGGCATAATAGAGAAAATATGCTCCAATTTACTTTCCTTTTCTTGATCAATGCATGAGATGTATAGTCTGAATTAGGTCTTTGATGCCACCATCACAGGTTGATTCAGTTAACTTATTTGCTACTTTATTGAACTCAAACTTCATTTTCAGCCAAAGGATCATTGTGTAGGTTAGGTACTCTAACTGATGCTGAAATTGGAGCTAACCAAATATGTAAGAACTTAAATTGGACCAGGGAATCATGCACAAAATCTTAAATATGTAACTTAAATTACCAAACTTCATGTCACATCATATAGTAACTATGACCTATCCATGTGCATGATGGTGTCTTATAATCTTGTTCTTGTGTGAAAGTTAACTACCATGTGGAGCTTTGAGGTGCCATTTTCATGTGAATGTGTGGGGTGTGTGGATGTGTGGCTGTGTTTGTGTAACAGATGATGGTATCAATATGCTACTGTGTGCATTATCTATGACATACTATTATTCTGTTTCAGAGAAATTAAAGTACAGTCATAAAGTTTGAGTCCTTTTCAACTTCTTTAAAGAAAATCTCTTGTCAATACAAAAATGAAAATTTCTTTAGTCACTTTTTTACAATGGTTTCATAAGCACCTTATTTTCCCCATAATTTTAATTTCTTTTTCTGGGTTCTCATTGAGACTTTAATAGTCATGTTGCATAACTTTGTGATCCTAGAAACTGACTAAAGGAACATCTGTTTTTGAATTCTGTTCTTGTTATGCTATAGTTGCACTCAGTGAGCATAATTTTATGACGACTTGCTGTTCTGGCTTTGTTGGGTCATTCCCTTTATCTTACATCACTTTTTCCCTTTCTGAATTCCTTTCTTTTTGGTCACTATTTGTTTGAAATGGAAGTAAAATAGTATGGAGTTTTTTAAGGACAAATTGGTCTGACAGTTGAACTGAAATAATCTGTTCTTTTCCCCTTTTATTTTAAAATCTATGTTGGGTATGTAACAGTGAGTTTAACTCAAAATCTGATTCATGCTGTTAACTTCTTTGAGTGACCAAAATATGTGCCTTTTTTTCCCTCAATCATGTGATAAAAAATAATGTTTAACAAGCTTTGGGGTTCCTATCAATTTGCCTTGTGTGAGTCTATTAAGTGTCCATTTGGTTTACAGTTGACTAGAATTGATTTATATATCAATGATTGAGATGACTGATGCACGTTTTATAATACATGTTGAACAGAAATGATTTAAAATCAATTCTGTGAAACTATGATTTTGCACTATTGAACGATAAAAATAAGCAGAGGCTAAGATCTACAAAAAGAAGTTGTTTTTTCCTAAACCTTTTGGAATGCCTACACTAACCATCATTGTGGCTATTTTATAGCCATCTCAATATCCTCATTGAAATAGTTTATAACTCAATTTACTTGTCATGCTTAGTAGCTTATATCTCAATTTACTTTGTTACTGTTTCTTATGGTGTACACTAGATCCACGTTTTAAATGTGGATTCCAGCAGAAGCTACTCTCAGTAGCGTTTGCCCGGATCCATGTTTGAAACGTGATTTTGGGGTAAATCAAACATACACTTAATTCTTTTCCCAAAGAAAACTAAAACTTAATACAGAATTTTTACATCATATTATAAACTACCCTAAAATGTTGCAAAGCAATCTGTCTATTTTCTCATAAACATGGTATATGGTCTCCTCTGGCCTTTTCCTTGGCATTTTACATTATTGCATTATTAAATGGTAAAATAAATTGAAAGCCAGAGGAAAGTCTTTACACCGTATCATATCATAATATTGTAAGAAAATTTGGAACCTTCTAATCTCTTTTGGCGAGAAATAAAGTAGAACTTTCTAGATTGAGACCTTCCTTGAAAAAGAAAGATAAACGGGGAAGGGAATGCTATTATTAGTCACACACTTTATCTCAATTAAGAGTAAAAAAAGCTTATTTGCAGCAACATTAATTTTGGGTAGATATAACAAAGTTGCTTTGTAACTGTTATGTGAAGGAACGAATGTTCAATTCACAAATTTTCTTTTCACATTTCTTTCATTCTCCGGAAAAAGAGAAATATAAATAAGGGCGTCTTTTCTTTTAACAGGATTTTAACAGGATTGCCCCTGATTATAGGGGATACCTGGGTTTACACAAAAAAAAAATCAAGTTTTTCTAGCTTCCACTCGGTGAGAAAAACATAAATCATTCATACATTACATGATAACCAAGAGTATGGAAAAACTCTTTTTACACTTTTTCACAATTTCATATCATCTTTTATTATTTCAAGCAACTCAACCAACATTTTTATCCGCACTAACAATTCTGAAAAAAATCAAATAGACCTCACAATCGCTCACTCTTTAATATTTTACTATTCATGTATGATAAAATATTAATGATCATTCTTTTAAATAGAAAAAAGCTTGTAAGCAACCTACTTTTTAGATTGTTATAAAGAGCAACTATGCCAAAAAAAAAAAAAAAGGGAAGAAAAATGTTGTATTTGCTCTCCAGCTCACTATTTCTTTTAGTTCTATCAGTATTTGTGTAGCAACTCAACCACCTGACCGTTGGAGATGCTATTGCATAGTGTGCTCAGATTCAAGATAGAATCCATCTAACAAAGAGACACTAAACTATGTAGCGTGATCGGATACACAACTATAAAAAAATAACGCCAATTTAGACAATCTCATATTATATAGGGTCTAATGGGACATGCATCTACTCAAAAGTAACGCCAATCCAAATAAGTTGATAAGCTACTTGATTTTATACATTAACCATGATTACGCGAGAGGAAGAAAATGTTGTAATTGTTTTCTAGTTGCACTCTTTTGTTTTAGCTCTCTATCGATATCAGAGTAGCAACTCAACCGAGCGTTAGAGATGCTCTTGCACAATGTGTTTGGATTCGAGATAGAATTCATCCAACAAAAAGACATTATATTTTATCGTGTTTGATGGGACGTGCAACTGCCAAAAGAATAACGTCATTCTAGATAAGCTCATATCGTGTAGGGTTTGATGGATCGTGAATCTAGCCAAAATTCACACCAATCCAAGTTACTTGATTTTTTTACTTTAATCATGACTATAAAATGAAAAGGTAATTCTTATATTGTATAGGTAAATATTACAATTTGAAAATTCATCAATTGAGTGGTTATTTTCTTACATAGAATTATTTTACCTATTTCAACATTTATTATTCTTTTCATTACATCTCCAATGGAGCATCTCATATGAGTTGCTACATTGAATAAACTACAATTTTTTTACACTTTTTCATGATATCATATTGTGTTTATTACTTTAAGCAACCCGACCAACTGTTTTCCCCATGCGAGCAACTCTATATACATTCTTAAATTAACCCAACAATCTACCTTTTCTTTAATATTTATTATTTATGTGTGATATAATATTAATTATCATTTTTCAAAAAGAAAAAAATCTACAAGCAACCTACTTTTTGGGTTGCTGCAAAGAGCAACTATGCAAAATCAAGATATATTATAATTACTCTCGCATGCACTCTTTCTTTTAGCTCTATCGGTATCTGTGTAGCAACTCAACGTGTTGAATGTTAGAGATGCTCTTACATTATGTCTTGGGATTCGAGGTAGAAATCATACAACAAAGAGATACTAAATTGTGAAGTTTATGAATGCCCAATTACCAAAAGGTAACGCCAATCCAAACAATGTATCGTGTAGGGTCTGATGAGACGTGCATCTATAAAAAAGTAACACCAATCCCAATAAGCTCACAAACTACTTCATTTTATACTTTAACCATGACTATGAAATGAAAAGGTAATTTTTCTATTGTAGAGGTAAAGATTACAATTTGAAAATTTATTAATTGAGTGGTCATTTTGACCATTAATTTTTTTACCTATTTCACACCTTTTTTTATCATAATTTTCATCACATCTCAAATGGAACATCTCACATGACTTGCTACATTGAATAAATTATAATGTTATATCATCTTTATTACTTTAAGCAACTCAACCAATATTTTTCTCCATATATTCTCCATATCAACAACGCTAAAAAAATTCTTTAAAATATTAATTACAATTTTTTTAAAAAAAAATAAAAAAATGCAAGCAACCCACTTTTTGGGTTACATAAAAGGGCAGCTATGCATAAGGAAGAAAATGTAATTACTCTCCAGTGCACTCGTTTTAGCTTTCCGTCGGTATATGTGTACCAACTCAAACAACCAAGCGTTGAAGATGCCCTTACATAGTATGTTTGGATTTTATATAGAATCCAACAAAGAGTTACTGCATTGTATATTGTGTGATGGGACACACAACTGCCCAAAAATAACGCCAATCCAGAGAAGGTCATATCGTGTAGATCTGATGGCGTTATTCTAGTGTACTCTTTTGTTTTAGCTCTCTATCAATGTCTATGTAGCAACTCAATAAAGCGTTGGAGATGCTTAGACACGGTGTGTTTGGATTCGAGGTGGAATCCATCCAACAAAGAGAGATTAAATTTTATTGTGTGTGATGGGACGTTCAACTGCCAAAAGAATAACGTTATTCTATATAAGCTCGTATCGTATAGGGTTTGATAGGACATGCTTCCAGCCAAAAATGAAGATATATTAATTATCATTTTTCAAAAAAGAAAAAGGTCTACAAGCAACCTACTTTCTGGGTTATTGCAAAAAGCAACTATGTAAAATGAAGATATATTGTAATTACTCTCTTATGCACTCTTTCTTTTGGCTTTATTGGTCTTTGTGTAGCGGCTCAACGTGTTGAATGTTAGAGATTCTCTTACATTATGTCTTGGGATTCGAGGTAGAAATCATACAACAAAGAGATACTAAATTGTGAAGTTTATGATGGGACGCGCAACTACCAAATGGTAACACCAATCCAAATAATTTGTCGTGTAGGGTCTGATGAGACGTGCATCTATCTAAAAGTAACACAAATCCCAATAAGCTCACAAGCTACTACATTTTATACTTTAACCATAACTATGAAATGAAAAAGTAATTTTTCAATTGTACACGTAAAGATTACAATTTGAAAATTCATTAATTGAGTGGTGATTTTGACCATTAATTTTTTTTTACCTATTTCACACCTTTTTTTATCAGAATTTTCATCACATCTCAAATGGAACATCTCACATGACTTGCTACATTGAATAAATTATAATGTTATATCATCTTTATTATTTTAAGCAACTCAACCAACATTTTTCTCCATATCAACAACGCTAAAAAAATTATTTAAAATATTAATTATGATTTTCTAAAAAAATAAAAAATAAAAAAATGCAAGCAACCCACTTTTTGGGTTACAGAAAAGGGCAACTATGCATAAGGAAGAAAATGTAATTACTCTCCAGTGCACTCGTTTTAGCTTTCTGTCGGTATATGTGTACCAACTCAAACAATCAAGCGTTGAAGATGCCCTTACATAGTATGTTTGGATTTTATATAGAATCCAACGAAGAGTTACTACATTGTATATTGTGTGATGGGACACGCAACTGCCCAAAAATAACGCCAATCCAGATAAGGTCATATCGTGTAGATCTGATGGCGTTATTCTAGTGCACTCTTTTGTTTTAGCTCTCTATCAATGTCTGTGTAGCAACTCAATCAAGCATTGGAGATGCTTAGACACAGTGTGTTTGGATTCGAGGTGGAATCCATCCAACAAAGAGAGATTAAATTTTATTGTGTGTGATGGGACGTTCAACTGCAAAAAGAATAACGTTATTCTATATAAGCTCGTATCGTATAAGGTTTGATGGGACATGCATCCAGGCAAAAATGAAGATATATTAATTATCATTTTTCAAAAAAGAAAAAGGTCTACAAGCAACCTACTTTCTGGGTTATTTCAAAAAGCAACTATGCAAAATGAAGATATATTGTAATTACTCTCTTATGCACTCTTTCTTTTGGCTCTATTGGTCTCTGTGTAGCAACTCAACGTGTTGAATGTTAGCGATGCTCTTAAATTATGTCTTGAGATTCGAGGTAGAAATCATACAACAAAGAGATACTAAATTGTGAAGTTTATGATGGGACGCGCAACTACCAAAAGGTAACGCCAATCCAAATAATTTGTCGTGTAGGGTCTGATGAGACGTGCATCTCTCCAAAAGTAACACCAACCCCAATGAGCTCACAAGCTACTTCATTTATACTTTAACCATGACTATGAAATGAAAAGGTAATTTTTCTATTGTATAGGTAAAGATTACAATTTGAAAATTCATTAATTGAGTGGTGATTTTGACCATTAAGTTTTTTTACTTATTTCATACCTTTTTTATCAGAATTTTCATCACATCTCAAATGGAACCTCTCACATGACTTGCTACATTGAACAAATTATAATGTTATATCATCTTTATTACTTTACGCAACTCAACCAACATTTTTCTCCATATCAATAACTCTAAAAAAATCTTTAAAATATTAATTACGATTTTTTAAAAAGTAATAAAAAAATGCAAGCAACCCACTTTTTGGGTTACAGAAATGGGCAACTATGCATAAGGAAGAAAATGTTGTAACTACTCTCCAGTGCACTCGTTTTAGCTTTCCGTCGGTATATGTGTACCAACTCAAACAACTGAGCGTTGAAGATGCCCTTACATAGTATGTTTGGATTTTATATAGAATCCAACGAAGAGTTACTACATTGTATATTGTTTGATGGGACGCACAACTGTCCAAAAATAACGTCAATCCAGAGAAGGTCATATCATGTAGATCTAATGGCGTTATTCTAGTCCACTCTTTTGTTTTAGCTCTCTATCAATGTCTATGTAGCAATTCAATCAAGCGTTGGAGATGCTTGTACACAGTGTGTTTGTATTCGAGGTAGAACCCATCCAACAAAGAGAGATTATATTTTATTACGTGTGATGGGACGTTTAATTGCCAAAAGAATAACGTTATTCTATATAAGCTCGTATCGCATAGGATCTGATGGGACGTGCATCCATCCAAAAATGAAGATATATTAATTATCATTTTTCAAAATGGAAAAAGTCTACAAACAACCTACTTTCTGGGTTATTGCAAAGATCAACTATGCAAAATGAATATATATTGTAATTACTCTCGCATGCACTCTTTCTTTTAGCTCTATCGGTATTTGTGTAGCAACTCAACGTTTTGAATGTTAAAGATGCTCTTACATTATGTCTTTGGATTCGAGGTAAAAATCATACAACATAGTGATACTAAATTGTGAAGTTTATGATGGGACACGCAACTACCAAAAGGTAACGCCAATCCAAACAATGTGTCGTGTAGGGTCTGATGAGACGTGCTTCTATCCAAAAGTAACACCAGTCCCAATAAGCTCACAAGCTACTTAATTTTATACTTTAACCATGACTATGAAATGAAAAGGTAATTTTTCTATTGTAGAGGTAAAGATTACAATTTGAAAATTCATTAACTGGGTGGTAATTTTGACCATTAATTTTTTTTACCTATTTCACACATTTTTTAATCAGAATTTTCATCACATCTCACATGACTTGCTACATTGAATAAATTATAATGTTAAATCATCTTTATTACTTTAAGCAACTCAACCAACATTTTTCTCCATATCAACAACTCTAAAAAAAGTTCTTTAAAATATTAATTACGATTTTTTGAAAAAAAATAAAAAAAAAATAATATGCAAGCAACCCACTTTTTGGGTTATAGAATAGGGCAACTATGCATAAGGAAGAAAATGTTGTAATTACTCTCCGGTGCTCTCATTTTGGCTTTCCGTCGGTATATGTGTACCAACTCAAACAACTAAGCGTTGAAGATGCCCTTACATAGTATGTTTGGATTTTATATAGAATCCAACAAAGAGTTACTACATTGTATATTGTGTGATGGGATGCACAACTGCCCAAAAATAACGCCAATCCAAAGAAGGTCATATCGTGTAGATCGGATTTCGTTATTCTAATGCACTCTTTTGTTTTAGCTCTCTATCAATGTCTATGTAGCAACTCAATCAAGCGTTGGAGATGCTTGTACACGATGTGTTTGGATTCGAGGTGGAATCCATCCAACATAGAGAGATTATATTTTTATTGTGTGTGATGGGACATTCAACTGCCAAAAGAATAACACTATTCTATATAAGTTCATATCGTATAGGATCTGATGGGACGTGCATCCAGCCAAAAATGAAGATATATTAATTATCATTTTTCAAAAAAGAAAAAAGTCTACAAGCAACCTACTTTCTGGGTTATTGCAAAGAGCAACTATGCAAAATGAAGATATATTGTAATTACTCTCGCATGCACTCTTTCTTTTAGCTCTATCGATATCTGTGTAGCAACTCAACCTGTTGAATGTTAGAGATGCTCTTACATTATGTCTTTGGATTTGAGGTAGAAATCATCCACCAAAGTGATACTAAGTTGCGAAGTTTATGATGGGACGCGCAACTACCAAAAGGTAACGTAATCCAAACAATGTGTCATGTAGGGTCTGATGAGATGTGCATCTATCCAAAAGTAACACCAATCCCAATAAGCTCACAAGCTACTTCATTTTATACTTTAACCATGACTATGAAATGAAAAGGTAATTTTTCTATTGTATAGGTAACGATTACAATTTGAAAATTCATTAATTGAGTGGTAATTTTGACCATTAATTTTTTTTACCTATTTCACACCTTTATCTATCAGAATTTTCATCACATCTCAAATGGAACATCTCACATGAGTTGCTACATTGAATAAATTATAATGTTATATCACCTTTATTACTTTAAGCAACTCAACCAACATTTTTCTCCATGTCAACAACTCTAAACAAATTCTTTAAAATATTAATTATGATTTTTTTAAAAAAATAAAAAATGCAAGAAACCCACATTTTGTGTTACTGAAAAGGGCAACTATGCATAAGGAAGAAAATGTTGTAATTACTCTTTAGTGCACTCGTTTTAGCTTTCCATTGGTATATGTGTACCAACTCAAACAACTAAGCGTTGAAGATGCCCTTACATAGTATGTTTGGATTTTAGATAGAATCCAACAAAGAGTTATTACATTGTATAGTGTGTGATGGGACGCGCAACTGCCCAAAAATAATACCAATCCAGAGAAGGTCATATCGTGTAGATCTGATGGTCTTACTCTAGTGCACTCTTTTGTTTTAGCTCTCTATCAATGTCTATGTAGCAACTCAATCAAGCATTGGAGATGCTTAGACACAGTGTGTTTGGATTCGAGGTGGAATCCATCCAACAAAGAGAGATTAAATTTTATTGTGTGTGATGGGACGTTCAACTGCAAAAAGAATAACGTTATTCTATATAAGCTCGTATCGTATAGGGTTTGATGGGACATGCATCCAGGCAAAAATGAAGATATATTAATTATCATTTTTCAAAAAAGAAAAAGGTCTACAAGCAACCTACTTTCTGGGTTATTTCAAAAAGCAACTATGCAAAATGAAGATATATTGTAATTACTCTCTTATGCACTCTTTCTTTTGGCTCTATTGGTCTCTGTGTAGCAACTCAACGTGTTGAATGTTAGCGATGCTCTTAAATTATGTCTTGAGATTCGAGGTAGAAATCATACAACAAAGAGATACTAAATTGTGAAGTTTATGATGGAACGCGCAACTACCAAATGGTAACACCAATCCAAATAATTTGTCGTGTAGGGTCTGATGAGACGTGCATCTATCTAAAAGTAACACAAATCCCAATAAGCTCACAAGCTACTACATTTTATACTTTAACCATAACTATGAAATGAAAAAGTAATTTTTCAATTGTACACGTAAAGATTACAATTTGAAAATTCATTAATTGAGTGGTGATTTTGACCATTAATTTTTTTTTACCTATTTCACACCTTTTTTTATCAGAATTTTCATCACATCTCAAATGGAACATCTCACATGACTTGCTACATTGAATAAATTATAATGTTATATCATCTTTATTATTTTAAGCAACTCAACCAACATTTTTCTCCATATCAACAACGCTAAAAAAATTATTTAAAATATTAATTATGATTTTCTAAAAAAATAAAAAAATAAAAAAATGCAAGCAACCCACTTTTTGGGTTACAGAAAAGGGCAACTATGCATAAGGAAGAAAATGTAATTACTCTCCAGTGCACTCGTTTTAGCTTTCTGTCGGTATATGTGTACCAACTCAAACAATCAAGCGTTGAAGATGCCCTTACATAGTATGTTTGGATTTTATATAGAATCCAACGAAGAGTTACTACATTGTATATTGTGTGATGGGACACGCAACTGCCCAAAAATAACGCCAATCCAGATAAGGTCATATCGTGTAGATCTGATGGCGTTATTCTAGTGCACTCTTTTGTTTTAGCTCTCTATCAATGTCTGTGTAGCAACTCAATCAAGCATTGGAGATGCTTAGACACAGTGTGTTTGGATTCGAGGTGGAATCCATCCAACAAAGAGAGATTAAATTTTATTGTGTGTGATGGGACGTTCAACTGCAAAAAGAATAACGTTATTCTATATAAGCTCGTATCGTATAAGGTTTGATGGGACATGCATCCAGGCAAAAATGAAGATATATTAATTATCATTTTTCAAAAAAGAAAAAGGTCTACAAGCAACCTACTTTCTGGGTTATTTCAAAAAGCAACTATGCAAAATGAAGATATATTGTAATTACTCTCTTATGCACTCTTTCTTTTGGCTCTATTGGTCTCTGTGTAGCAACTCAACGTGTTGAATGTTAGCGATGCTCTTAAATTATGTCTTGAGATTCGAGGTAGAAATCATACAACAAAGAGATACTAAATTGTGAAGTTTATGATGGGACGCGCAACTACCAAAAGGTAACGCCAATCCAAATAATTTGTCGTGTAGGGTCTGATGAGACGTGCATCTCTCCAAAAGTAACACCAACCCCAATAAGCTCACAAGCTACTTCATTTTATACTTTAACCATGACTATGAAATGAAAAGGTAATTTTTCTATTGTATAGGTAAAGATTACAATTTGAAAATTCATTAATTGAGTGGTGATTTTGACCATTAAGTTTTTTTACTTATTTCATACCTTTTTTGTCAGAATTTTCATCACATCTCAAATGGAACCTCTCACATGACTTGCTACATTGAACAAATTATAATGTTATATCATCTTTATTACTTTACGCAACTCAACCAACATTTTTCTCCATATCAATAACTCTAAAAAAAATCTTTAAAATATTAATTACGATTTTTTAAAAGTAATAAAAAATGCAAGCAACCCACTTTTTGGGTTACAGAAATGGGCAACTATGCATAAGGAAGAAAATGTTGTAACTACTCTCCAGTGCACTCGTTTTAGCTTTCCGTCGGTATATGTGTACCAACTCAAACAACTGAGCGTTGAAGATGCCCTTACATAGTATGTTTGGATTTTATATAGAATCCAACGAAGAGTTACTACATTGTATATTGTTTGATGGGACGCACAACTGTCCAAAAATAACGTCAATCCAGAGAAGGTCATATCATGTAGATCTAATGGCGTTATTCTAGTCCACTCTTTTGTTTTAGCTCTCTATCAATGTCTATGTAGCAATTCAATCAAGCGTTGGAGATGCTTGTACACAGTGTGTTTGTATTCGAGGTAGAACCCATCCAACAAAGAGAGATTATATTTTATTACGTGTGATGGGACGTTTAATTGCCAAAAGAATAACGTTATTCTATATAAGCTCGTATCGCATAGGATCTGATGGGACGTGCATCCATCCAAAAATGAAGATATATTAATTATCATTTTTCAAAATGGAAAAAAGTCTACAAACAACCTACTTTCTGGGTTATTGCAAAGATCAACTATGCAAAATGAATATATATTGTAATTACTCTCGCATGCACTCTTTCTTTTAGCTCTATCGGTATTTGTGTAGCAACTCAACGTTTTGAATGTTAAAGATGCTCTTACATTATGTCTTTGGATTCGAGGTAAAAATCATACAACATAGTGATACTAAATTGTGAAGTTTATGATGGGACACGCAACTACCAAAAGGTAACGCCAATCCAAACAATGTGTCGTGTAGGGTCTGATGAGACGTGCTTCTATCCAAAAGTAACACCAGTCCCAATAAGCTCACAAGCTACTTAATTTTATACTTTAACCATGACTATGAAATGAAAAGGTAATTTTTCTATTGTAGAGGTAAAGATTACAATTTGAAAATTCATTAACTGGGTGGTAATTTTGACCATTAATTTTTTTTACCTATTTCACACATTTTTTAATCAGAATTTTCATCACATCTCACATGACTTGCTACATTGAATAAATTATAATGTTAAATCATCTTTATTACTTTAAGCAACTCAACCAACATTTTTCTCCATATCAACAACTCTAAAAAAAGTTCTTTAAAATATTAATTACGATTTTTTGAAAAAAAATAAAAAAAAAATAATATGCAAGCAACCCACTTTTTGGGTTATAGAATAGGGCAACTATGCATAAGGAAGAAAATGTTGTAATTACTCTCCGGTGCTCTCATTTTGGCTTTCCGTCGGTATATGTGTACCAACTCAAACAACTAAGCGTTGAAGATGCCCTTACATAGTATGTTTGGATTTTATATAGAATCCAACAAAGAGTTACTACATTGTATATTGTGTGATGGGATGCACAACTGCCCAAAAATAACGCCAATCCAAAGAAGGTCATATCGTGTAGATCGGATTTCGTTATTCTAATGCACTCTTTTGTTTTAGCTCTCTATCAATGTCTATGTAGCAACTCAATCAAGCGTTGGAGATGCTTGTACACGATGTGTTTGGATTCGAGGTGGAATCCATCCAACATAGAGAGATTATATTTTTATTGTGTGTGATGGGACATTCAACTGCCAAAAGAATAACACTATTCTATATAAGTTCATATCGTATAGGATCTGATGGGACGTGCATCCAGCCAAAAATGAAGATATATTAATTATCATTTTTCAAAAAAGAAAAAAGTCTACAAGCAACCTACTTTCTGGGTTATTGCAAAGAGCAACTATGCAAAATGAAGATATATTGTAATTACTCTCGCATGCACTCTTTCTTTTAGCTCTATCGATATCTGTGTAGCAACTCAACCTGTTGAATGTTAGAGATGCTCTTACATTATGTCTTTGGATTTGAGGTAGAAATCATCCACCAAAGTGATACTAAGTTGCGAAGTTTATGATGGGACGCGCAACTACCAAAAGGTAACGTAATCCAAACAATGTGTCATGTAGGGTCTGATGAGATGTGCATCTATCCAAAAGTAACACCAATCCCAATAAGCTCACAAGCTACTTCATTTTATACTTTAACCATGACTATGAAATGAAAAGGTAATTTTTCTATTGTATAGGTAACGATTACAATTTGAAAATTCATTAATTGAGTGGTAATTTTGACCATTAATTTTTTTTACCTATTTCACACCTTTATCTATCAGAATTTTCATCACATCTCAAATGGAACATCTCACATGAGTTGCTACATTGAATAAATTATAATGTTATATCACCTTTATTACTTTAAGCAACTCAACCAACATTTTTCTCCATGTCAACAACTCTAAACAAATTCTTTAAAATATTAATTATGATTTTTTTAAAAAAATAAAAAATGCAAGAAACCCACATTTTGTGTTACTGAAAAGGGCAACTATGCATAAGGAAGAAAATGTTTGTAATTACTCTTTAGTGCACTCGTTTTAGCTTTCCATTGGTATATGTGTACCAACTCAAACAACTAAGCGTTGAAGATGCCCTTACATAGTATGTTTGGATTTTAGATAGAATCCAACAAAGAGTTATTACATTGTATAGTGTGTGATGGGACGCGCAACTGCCCAAAAATAATACCAATCCAGAGAAGGTCATATCGTGTAGATCTGATGGTCTTACTCTAGTGCACTCTTTTGTTTTAGCTCTCTATCAATCTTTATGTAGCAACTCAATCAAGCGTTGGAGATGCTCGTATACAGTGTGTTTAGCTTCGAGGTGGAATCCATCCAACAAAGAGACATTATATTTTATTGTGTGTGATAAGGCGTTCAACTGCCAAAAGAATAACGTCATTCTAGATAAGCTCGTATCGTATAGGGTCTGATGGGACGTACATCCAGCCAAAAGTCACACCAATCCAAATTACTTGATTTTATACTTTAACCATGACTATAAAATAAAAAAGATAATTTTTATATTGTATAAGTAAAAATTATAATTTGAAAATCCTTCAATTACGTGATATTTTCTCACACTTGTTTTTTTTTAACCTATTTCACACCGTAATTTACCTTTCTTTTAACGTTATATCTTATTTTTCATTTATATTTTTTCCTCCATCCCCTCATCACATCATCAATCACATCTCTAATGTTGTCTTTATACATAGCTGAACCCTCGTAAGTTTTCACTATCACATTCACATTTATAAGACGTGTAAATGTGAGACAATAGTGATGAGTTGGATACAGAAAATTGTAATGGGCCACTCTCAATCTCACAGGTCTCAAGACTGCAGTTGAATAAAAAGATTCAAGGATCCACGTCTTTCCACAGACAACAATGTCAGTAACGCCCCAAAAAACATCATCAACTTCCGCTACAATGCTACCTAGTACACTATTTATTCAACACCACCCCAACTCACACATATACAACACAAGACACTCTTGTTTTGTATAGTTTCTTCCATTCCATCAAAACACACAAAAAAAAGTGATCTTTTTTCATGGAGGAGCCACCTGCATCAATATCAGAACTAATTGAGTCTCTAGAACAAGCCACCTTCATGGCAAACAACTCTCACCATCCACCAACCCAACCCATCTCCAACAAATCCACACTTCCCTTCACCATGCCCACCACAACCTCTCCACCTTCCTCTCCGCCCTCCATTCTCCGGTACCGGCTCCGGCGGAGAACTCGCTCTCCTCGGCCAACGGCGCCGCCCCAGGTGGCGAACCGATGCAATTGGGTGATGACGGCGATGAACAAACCTCAAAGTGCACAATTGACAAGGTTGAGCAGAAAATGAGGGACTGCTTCATCAAAAACAAGCGCCCAAAACGACCCTTGTCGCCATCCACGGCGGCGTTCATGGAGGAGAAGCGGTTTTCCAATGATGGGTTTGTGAAGGACTATGATCCACATGCTATGAGGTTGAGGGCATTGGACCTTGTGTACCAGTTTCATGGCTAGTGTTATCTTCACTGATAGAAGATAATGATGATGATGATGATGTTAATTTGCTCTGTTTTCTTTTGTTCTGGTTTCAATTCTTCACCTTGCTATAAAATTTATAATCTTTTTTAGGACAAATTAATTTTGTTGATGATCATGGTTCGTGGGTATGGAAGATTTGGGATGTATTATATGGAGTGAGCTCAGGTTGCTTAAATTAACCAAGCTTTATGCGAGTTCTTTGCAGAATTTCTGATTGAATATAAAAATAGCATTGAGTTATCAGTTGATGCCTGTGCAGATTGTGTTAGCTGGGTATTTATTAATTAATGTTGGAATTAAAATGAAAAATTTCTTCATTTACAATCTGGTATGATTCAGTCTTGCTACACTGCCTTTGATGGCAGTGGAAACTTCAAGATTATACATAGCACAAGGGAGCCTGGTCTAATTAATTACATTTACTGAATGGATATGGGGTTTGAACCTGCAATCTTTCTTTCAGATATGAACATGCCCCTATCCTTGAAACATTGGTAGAAGAAAATTGCTGGGAATCTTATTTACCCCCAACTTGAGATGCCAGATTTCTCCTTAAAAACTTTGGTTCTATGCACATTCTAGGGCCTTCTTCTGCTGGAATTTGCTCTTGAATTCCACAGTAATCCAGCCAGATTGCTACTCTTTGGCAATCAAGTTATGCAACTTTACAAAATCATCCAATGTTAGTTCTTCTGGCCTTGACTGTAAACATCAGAAGAACAGATGGATCAGAAGATTCCATGAGAAACAGAATACCAAAATAGATGAAGTTTAGTAATCACTTACAGTACTTAGAAGACCTATGCTTTTTAAAGCTTCTTCTATCTCAAGGGATGTGCATATGTGTTGCAGGGATTTGCGCAGCATCTTACGCTTTTCATTGAACGCTGAATTAACCTATAAGCATATAGAACTAACTGTCATTGAAATGGTGAAAGAGGTGTGTGACATTATCTTGGTTTACAGTAGCTAGGAACAAAACATTAGCAAATGGAAATCTTAAGTAATTAATGCACAATGAGATATTTCAATGCAATAAAACTCCTAATGAAATTAAAGATGAAAATCCTTGGAAACTCAGTGCATTACAGTATATGATGGAGAAAAGGGCTACCATTGAGAAGAAGCTTTTACTGGAAGAAACTTGGGGATATTCTGATGGTAGCTTCAGCTTGAATGAGACAACGGCTGCATCAACCTACGCAGACATGGAAACCAAACAGACTGAATTTCTCTTTCTACCCACATAATCTTTTGGTATGTAATTACAGGGGATTACCATATATCCTGCCTTTTTCAGAACTACTACACTAGCAGTATACATTTTTCTTTCATTGTTTTTTATGTTTATATAAAGTAGTTTTCTTTACTTTCATTACCAGTAATGTACTACCTACTTTATCTCTTGATTTCAAACGAGTGATATATACAAGCAATGGCTCTTGTATAATAACTAAAACAGCTTTTATAATTTATCTGTTCTCAAATGCATAAAACAAAATACCACAATCAAGATCATATGGGCACATTTAAATATCATATCACTTACATTAGGCTCAGGGAAAAATTTGTTCTTGGGACCTTAAATTTGTACTCAGGATCTGCAAAGGAAAGTCAGAAATTCAGCATAATATTAACCAAAATCTAGCTAATGGATGGCAAAATCTCAAGTTGCATTTTGATGTATAATGTATTAAGAAACCACAAGCAAAGCGGTAAAACCCAATATTTTTACAAGCATTTCCTTTAGTTACAGCTCCTTGTATACTGTAAGAAAACTTGTGATCCTTGATCCTTGATTGTAAAAACAGTTGTCTACCAATAGTCATTAACATAACACTCAAGTCCTCAACTATTATGTAATGCATATGTACCTGAGTAGAAATTAACAAATATATTGATGGGACGATACTCAGAGGTCCGGAGTGATGATACTACTAAGCGCAGGGCAGTCTCCTCCTGCAATAGCTTAATCTGTTTAGTCAATAATTGTTATCACATTAAGTTTCCCTTATTAGAATTTCTAATCTCATTCCATTAGGTTGAACCCTTGTCATTTTTCAAAGCAGTGTGAAGCAAGGTAAAAGAACAAAAGAATTAAGACTGGACGCATTAAAAAGAAAGCCAATAGAAGCTGGATAAAAACACACTCAGTTATGGTGAATCCATTGTATTATTCTTCTGTCTGTGAATACTGATAGCAGTGTGATATCAGTAACTGTGTGATGGATTTACAACAGAGGACAAAGAGCTGAAATGGAATAAAGGTAACACAGAGTGTTCAAGATGCCTTTCACTATCTCTCACTCTTTGCCACTTTTTCCCTTACCCCTCTATCTTCTCCCTTCCCCTGTTTTATCCATCCATACAGACCAAAATTCCCCTCACAATTACCCTTGATTGCCTCACTGGCAAGCTGTTACATTAACCATTCCCTCCCTGAGATCTCAATTCCCCTTGATTATGTCTCTTGCAATCCATTACATTAACCATTCCCTCCCTGAAAGACCTGGATCCTCTATGGCCTAGATTAACACAATCACTAGATTCACATGGCTCTTCTGCAATCTCACTGTTAGTTCTGGCCAATGTGTCTATCATTGGATCATTTCATAAATAATTTGGCCCTAGCTTCACCTTTCTAATTTCTGTTAGTATTAGTTATCCATGCTTCAAGCCAGAGCAATACTGATCAGGACAATGAACATTTTAAGCACTCAAACTTTGGATCAAGTAAATGGTGGGGAAGGAGTTGATTGATAGGGATGAAAATGTCAGAAAACAAAATCTGAAACTGAAACAAGACAATAAATAATTTACACTACACTAGAGAGCTATCAATTCTAACCTGGAGTAATAAAACCACTTCTGAGAAAATGTCACCCATTGGAAGTAGTAGTTTGATCACATCTGTACTTATATTGAAGGGAATGTTGGCAACCACCTGCAAATAACATTCCAGTTCAGGATTTACAATTAGTTACATATTTTCTGGCATAATCTTGCAAAGCTTGTTGGCAGATCAGAACAACCAAAACTTCATACTTAATATATTGCCACCTACCTAGTTTAGGGCCCAAGAAATTAAACTATCAAATAACTTATTTAGGTTTATGTCATTTAAGTCACTAGCTAGTGGGATGTTGCTAGCAAATCTACAAACTCAACCTGCATAACTACCGAAGAAAGGTCCAAACTAACCAACAGCAATTGCCTCATTACACCCACCAAAGCTACCCATGCAAAGTGCAAGAAATGATTTCTAGTTTTTAACAATGATGAGTGGAGCTGAACGTTAGGGTAAGTCATCCTCCTTTATTATGGGGCAAATTAAATATTTATTTTCAAATGAATTGTTCTGATTCCAAAGGTACATGAGAAGTGGGAGCTTTATAGCACAAGGTTGCCCTTTATTTCTTCTTCTAAAAATTGACAAATGACATAATAATGTTGTTTGCTAGTTTAGGAAATAGAGTCCTCACTTTTGCATTTCTAGTTTCTGGATCTATTTGCTTTGTGCTTCCGACCAATGATGACATATGAGAGCGCACATGACATTTGACAATATCCTCGGTCAAAACCTGCATGTATTTTATCATGAGATATTAACTATAATTGATGCAGGAAAACTGGTCCCAAATTATCATAATTTTTGCATTAAAATCAGATAAGTGACACTGGCATCTTAAGATGAAATACTGTCAATATAATGAACAAACTGAAGTAACAAATGAACTGAAATATCAGGAATCATGGACAAATTACAAGGTGTGTTATAAGATCTTTCAAATGAAATATGAAGAAACTAAGGAAAAACTATTGGCCAATATCTGAAGGGAAGCCAAGATGACTGACACTCCTATAGGACTGTAAATGTAGTTTTAGATTCTGATTCCATCAATGAAGGCCAAACAAGGAGTACTAGTAATACTGATCATGGTATGTATGTCATGAAAATATATAATCTTGGTTAGCACTATAAGAAACTAGATTTCAATTTTAACCAACATCAGCTAGCAAAACTATAGTGTATATTCTAATTTTGTCCATAATATGGTAGGTGAATTATATATCAATTCTCAAGAAACCTAATTTGCATCTCATCAACACAAAGACAAGGGCATACAATATAAAGTTCAAATTGACCAGGAGTTATACCTTCAACTTTCCTGTACTTGAAAATCTTTCACTCACAAGGGCGGCCATGTGTTTATCCTGAATCCCATGAAAGATACAAAAGCATAAATTTGAGTTGAAGTAGAGAAAGGCAATGATGAATGACCTCTCCAACTTATCACAAATTCAGAAGAGATATCATATTCATACAACAACTCATACAACACACTTTTCTCTCTCTCTTTCCATCACATCCTACATTTCTCTCTCTATGTTGTATGTTGTACAATTAACATTTCTCAATCTCATTTCAATTTATAAAATTTACACAGCCTATGATGCAATCAATAATATTTAAATAAGATAGATGCATACCAAAGAAAGACACAAATAAACTCATATTTACATACATGCATTCACATATGCAAACATGTACAACTAACTGTCTCCATGACTGCAAAGAAACTAACAAGTCATGGAAAGCATGAGGGTGTGTATCTTTGTATTAAGCTTAGCTCTATTAATGAAAACCAACAAACCTTCTCAACTGCAAGAACAAATGCGCCAGAATTCAAAAGAACATTGGTCAAGGAACCAGTTCCGGGCCCAATTTCCAACACCACATCGCCTTGTTCAATGCCAGCCGCACCAGCAAGTTGCTCATTTATGTCAGAGTTCAACATATAATGCTGCAAATCACATCAACACCCAAATGAGTAAAAATTTCAGAAGCAAACTCATTTTGCACCAATCACTTCCAAACAAGACAAAAAAGAAAGACAAAATCAGATTTTGGAGTGCTAAAACACGAAATTCAGGTCACACCAAGCACCTCACCTACAAACCCATGAAGTATCCAAACAATTCCCATAGAAGAACACTTACAAACAACAAAACAAAAGGACAAAAATCAGTTTTTGGAGTGTTCCAACATGAAATTCAGGTGAAACCAAGCACCCCACAAACCCACCCACCCCCTGTTCGATAAAACACCCAACAAAGCACCCCAAACAATTTCCAAAAAATAACACCTCCAAACAAAAAAAAGATGAGATTTTGGAGTGCAACAACACAATGGGTCATCCCAAATTTTCTCTGGGGAACAGAAAATGAGAGAAACCTGGCCAAGAGATTTTCTGGGGAATCTGCCTTTGGAATTGAGAGCTCTGAGAGTAGCATGGTAATCGTCTGTGCTTCGGGTCGAACCTTTGCTGCCTCCACCAGCACAAGCTACGTACAGAGTTCGCCGCCGTGCGCCGGCGGTGCTCTCCGGTAGCGGCGGTTTCGGGCGGGGTTTAAGCGTTACCGCGTGAGATATTGGCGGGAGCGTTTGAAGATAGCATAGCACTGAAGGATACATGTTTTTTTTTTTCCGTTGTTAGTTATTCCCGTTACATTCTCCCCATTTATTTATTGTATTGTACTTGGACGTAGCTACTCTATCGTGAGTTCTTGGTAAAAGTAATTGTCATTAGCGTTCAAATTAGATAAATTTAAGTTTGGATTCATTAATGCAACTATTTTTAGTATTAAAAATGTGAGTTTGTTACGTTTTAATGTTAAACCAAACATGCATTAAGAGAGTTTTGTTAACGATTGTCAAAGCACACTCGTATGAAATTCATATATAGTTAATCATTTGTTAGGTTATTTATTGGAAAACAAGTTCTTTATAATATTAAATGATATTATTGGAATATCTTGCAAATAAATCACACACAAATATTATACACACGTAATGGAATACAAGAGAAAGGAAGCAAAATTTTCAACCACTCTATTATTATTGATTCAAAATGATTGACACACACAATTACGTAACATGCCCCTTGCTTTTATAGGCTTTGGGTTTCAATAAAACAATATTAAAACTTAATCATCAAAGTTTGATTTTGCTATAACAACCAAATTTATTCGGCACACTTGTTTTACAACTTTTCTAAGCCTCCAAATGCACGGTGTGGTTCTTATCTTCATTGATTGTTTGTTTTTGCTTGATTTTATAATTTCTGACATTGTTTCCCTTGAATCAAGCTTACAAACTTATCATTCCAAGAATCTTCTTTAACTTGTAAAATAATTCAATCTTCAACGACTTCGTAAAAATATTTGCAATCCGATCTTTAGTACGGCAATAATTAATCTTCACTTCTTTCTCAATCATCAATTCTCGTATTTTATGAAATCGCATATCTATGTGCCTGGGTCATCCATGAAAAATTGAATTTTTACAAAGAGCAATGACAGACTTGTTATCACAAAATATTTCTGTGGGGATATTTTGCTTTTGATGTATAACCTCCAAAATTCTTATCAACCATACTGCTTGTTTACCACAACTTGCCGCAACTATATATTCTGCTTCAGCTGTTGATAGTGTAATAACGGGTTGTTTCTTTGAGGACCACGATACTCGCTAGTGCCTAGATGAAATGTGTACCCTGACGTATTCTCCCTTGTTTCAATATCTCATGTTCAGTTACTTTTGTATATCCAACAAGTTTCACATCATTGTTTATTGGCATAAAAAAATTCCTTCAGTCAAAGTACCTTTGATATATCTCAGAATTCTGTTGACTCCCTGCAAATGACTTATACGAGGTTCTTCCATGAATATGCTTAGCAATCCTACTCCAAAGACAATATTTAGCCTTGTTCTAGTCAAATATCTCAAACTTTCAATCAAGCTCTTGTAATAAGTTGGATCTATCTTCATGTCATCAATTTCTCTTGTTAGCTTCAACTTTTCTTGAACTGGAGTGGAAGTCGGCTTTGTATTCTCCATCTTGAATTTCTTCAAAATATCACCAGCATATTTCTTTTGAGACATGAAAATTCCATCATCCTGCTGATCGACCTCAATGCCGAGAGAATACGACATTAGGCCTAAATCTGTTATTTCAAAGCATCTAATCATAGCCTCCATGAATTTTGCAATTATCTTCAAATTATTGCCAATAAAGATTAGATCATCAACATAAAAGGCACACAATAAGAATATCATTTGTAACAACAAATTCAATATATAAATGGTGCTCAAATGGGTATCTCTGAAAATCATGTTGCACAAAATAAGAATCAATTTTTTTGTACCATATTATGGGTGCCTGCTTAAAGTCATACAATGCTTTCTTCAATTTGTAGACCTTGTCTTCTTTTCCTTCGATCACATATCCTGTAGGCTGCTTAACATACACCTCTTCTTCCAAAGTACCATTTAGAAAGACAGATTTAACATCCATTTGATGTATTTTCCAATTATTTTGAGCTGACATAGATATAATCATATGAATTGTATCTAATCTCGCAACAGGAGCAAATACCTCAAAATAATCAATACATGGCTTCTACTTGTATCCTTTTGCCACCAACCTTACTTTAAAACGATCAATTTCTCCACTGGGTTTTTACTATGTTTTGTACACCCATTTCACTCCAATCGGATTCTTATCTACTAGCAAATTTGTCATTTCCCATGTTTCATTCTTCTCGATTGCATGAATCTCAGCATCCATGGCTTTTCTCCAATTCTGATCATTTGCATCTTCTTCAAAAGTCACTGGCTCACAATTTGCAAATAAAGCAAAGTTGATAATTTCTTCATCAGATGGGTCATTATCATTACCCACAATATAATCCTCCAATCTAGCTGGTAATCTCAGTCGCCTCTGTGGTCTGCTTGGTTTTTTGGCTCATTAGGTGTTGGATCTTGATGCCCATTGTTTTCTTCACAACCATCTGGAATTACCATTGGCCACTTTTGGGTTTTTGGAGACCAATCCCACGTTCCTTCTTCATCAAACGTCACATCTCGGCTAATAATCACCTTCTTTGTCTCTAGACTGTAGAGTCTGTATGCTTTTGAATTTGTGCAATAGCCAATGAACACACATTTTTCTCCTTTTTCATCGAGCTTATTCCTTAGCTGATCTGGTACATGGGTATATATTATGCACCCAAAAACTTTGAGATGCCGAATAAAGGGCCTTCTTCCGCTCCAGGATTCTTCTGATGTTTTTTCACACTCTTTGTTGGACACTTGTTCAAGATATACACAGTAGTAGCAACAGTTTCCGCCCAGAATTCTTTAGGCACTTGTTTTGCCTTCAACATGCACCTCACCATGTCCATGATTGTCCTGTTCTTTCTTTCAGCAACTCCATTTTGTTGGGGAGTGTATCTAGTTGTCATATCATTGATATCATTGATATTTTTTATGTTGAATTTTTAAAGGGAATAGGCGATTTGGAGTCAATTTTACCTTGGCGATAAATCTCTCGCTCTTGTCAATCAATGTGCAGTTCTCATTATGAATCTGCATGTTGTAACCTTTCTCTAATAGTTGTCTCATACTCAATAGATTATGATGAAGTCCAAGAGCATAAAAAACATTAGAGATGGAGTTTTAGGATCCATCCTTCTATCTGATTGCAACTCGGCCTTTTCCCAAAATTGGAATATTGGTGTTATTGCCAAATTTTACAATAGAACCCACTGTTTCATCTAAAGAAGAAAATAGCTCATTTTTCCCACACATATGGTTACTACACCCAGTATCTAAATACCAGTTGTTTTCACCTTTTGAAAAATTATTGCTTACCAAAAATAAACTTTATGGGTTAGATTTCTCACCAACATCCTGAAACTGGTTTTTTGCTATGTTTGCTTGTTGTCTATTTCTGCAATATGTAGCTGTGTCCTTACCCCCCACAATGATAACAATTATAATTTATTCTTTCTTGATAATTTTTACTTCGTCCTCTTCCACGATTGGCATATCCAAAGTTGTTTTTTCCTCTTCCTTGGTTGAAGTTGCCACGTCCTCTTCCTCTGAAATTTCCGCGACCTCTGCCTCTATAATTTCCTTTTCCTCCATTATTGAAATTTTCACGACTTCTACCTTTTATGTTTTGATTGGATTCAGTAACGTTGCGATTCACATCACTTTTCAAGGCTTCTTCATTTACTTTTTTTTGTCTTATCTAGGATTCTGCTCACGTGGCTTTCAATGCTTCCTTCATGCTATTTGTGTCGTGGGACTCAATTATTTTAGTCACCACATGATCAAACTTCAATGGCTTGGTACGTAAATTTTTCTCCACCAGTTTATTGTCAGGAATATCTTCTACATACACCTTCATATTATTTACAAAGTAACATGTGAAAAATATTGTTCGATAATTTCTTAACTGGACATTTCATACCTCTCATATTCTCTACGCATGGATTGCAACTTGGATTTTTGGGCTTTCTCCACTCCTTCATATGACAGTTTCAAGATGTCGTACACTTCTTTAGCAGTTTTGACATTTGCTATTTTACCAAAAACTGAGTAATCTACTCCTTGATAGATTTGTGTTAGAGTCAGCGGGTCCTTCCATTGAGCAACATCATCGACTCTTTCTTGGACACCTGGTTCAACATAAATCCAAATATTATGGGTTTTCAAATGGGTAGCCAGTAATAGCGCCCAATAATTATAATCTACTTTCCCATCTAATTTGATACCTGACCCAACAATATTGTAGTTTTCCATATCTCTCTCACACACTCACTCAAAAAAAAAAATTATGAAAGTGAGAACAAAGCTTGTTCCTCAGACGCTCTTAATTTTTTTAACAATCACACTACCAGACTCTCATGTTCTAGTACCAATTTGATATGAGTAGGACATCTTGCAAATAAACTCACACACAAATATTACACACACTTAATGGAAGACAAGAGAAAGGAAGCAAAACTTTCAACCACTCTATTATTATTGATTCAAAATGATTGACACACACAACTACGTAACATGCCCCTTGCTTTTATAGGCTCTGGTTTTCAATAAAATAATATTGAAACATAATCCTCAAAGTTTAATTTTACTACAACAACCAAATTTATTCGGCGCACATGTTTTACAAGTTGTCTAGGCCTCCGAATACACAGTGTGGTTCTTATTTTCATTGATTGTTTGTTTTTGCTTGATTTAATAAATTATGACATTTAATATTGTGCGGTCCATTAAAAACTATTTAATTTTAGTTCCTTAATAAGTGTTATTAGGAAATTAGCATTTCCCAAAAGTAAAAAAACCAATTACTAGTTTGAATTACCTTTTGGCTTATAAAATAGATAAATATTTAAATATAAACTTATAAATATGAACAAGTTAGATGAAAGAACTTCTAAAATAGTTGATGTCCATAGAATAATGTTAACTCATGAAAAAAGTTAAATTTATTTTTTTTCTATAAGTATTTATTGAAAAATTTATTCAAATGGACTTTAAATCAAATGTTAAACTTATTTGGAGATGTATTATAAATAACAGATTTATTAAAATTACTTTTATTTTTTTTATAAATAATTGAATTGTCTTGCTCTTTTCTTTAAAGTAAATATCACTTTAAAGTTAAATCCTATTAATTGATCAAATTAATCCCAAATAAATTAAATACTCAGATAGTTTTATCGTCTACAGTAATCCTATTTAATTTGAGCAAGATTCACTCTCCTGAAATATACATATCCTCTTGCACCAAAAGAATGGTCACAAATACCTAACATAAAGACTAATTTGACTGATAAATTACATATTTAAAGACTTCATATGTAATTTTAATTATTTAAGAACTAATATAACGGATATTATATATTTTAAAGAATAATTTAACTATTATTTGAAAAGCAATATAATCGTTGCCACTTAATGCACGAAAGAAGTTTCAACTATCCATTGTACCATTATCATTTTTTGTAGTTCTCCCCATGTTTTATTTCTCAGTTTTAAAGGGTTTATCACTTTCTTTATGCTTTGCACATATTCAGTACATGAATAAGACGAAAAACGAAAACTTAGTTCAAAAAGTGAGAGAGAAACTGGTAACATAATTGCAAACTATACTAGTTAATTACACACACATATGTATATACTGACTGCAACATTATAAGGTCTGCAACACTGTTGTCACTGCTGCAACATTTTGAGCAAAGAAGAGATCCAAAGCTCAAGCATATTATATATACACAATTAATCAAATAAAAGGCGACGCCTCACAGATTTTGAAAGATTAGAACTTGACGATTTCCTTTTCATTTTTGAGCCTCCACTGCCTTGGCCATCATCAACATTCTTGGATGACTCTTCTCCTTGTTTTGATTTATTATGTTTAATTTTGGTTGATTGGTAGAACTCTGTAATGTTCAGCTGGATGCTTCTTGAGTTTGGTGATGCTGATTTTTCATTTTCTTGAGATCTTGGAGTTGAATTCTTTCTTTTTTTCATATCCTTCAGTTCCTGCAAATTTCAAGCACCAACATGTTTTTAGACTCAAACCTTGATGTGCTCCTAGTTGTTGCAACCCCCACATACAAAAATTCATCATCTCATATATGATAAAAAAAAAATAAAAATTGTTGATCATTTTCTGTCACATTTTTACACAAGTCTTTACTTTATTCCCCTCAGTTAGTCTTCCCAAACACCATGTCACTAACTACTACTATTGAAAGACACATGGCCTATCAGCTTAAACCAGATTTAGATCTCAGCTCAACAGAAATGCATAACTCATGCAATTATCCTACTAATCCATAATGAATCCCTCATCCCCTTGCACTAATCTTTTTAGGGTAAAATAACTTTTGCGTCCCTATAAAATACCCGAGTTTTGATTTTCATCCCTAGAAAATTTTTCTTTTTATTTTATCGTTATAAAATATTTAAGATATTTTTTTAGTCCCTGGTGTTGATTCTACTATTAATTGTGGATGTGTCTAACACCCATAATAGTCACCAATCCTTGAGATTTGAGAAGTACCCTGGCACATTATATAAGAGGGTTAGCCTCCTTAAACTCATTCAGAGAGTCAAATTTCCTGTCTAACTTGAACTGAAATTCTTTGTACATTTCCTTCTTCGATATATCACAAATAGTCTCTGAATGAGTTTAAGGAGACTAACACTGTTGTATAATGTGTCAAGGTACTCCACATATGATTGCTGACTATGATGAGCATTCGACATACCCACAAATTAACAGTAGAATCAACAACAGGGACTAAAAAATAGCTTAAATATTTTATAAGGATAAAATAAAAAATAAAAATTTTCCTGGGACGAAAAAGTTATTTTAGCCTTTAAAATATAATCAAGGTAATATTAGGAAAAGGAAAGTCCAAAAGTAATTAACCACTGGATAATTAAGTTAATAAGAGGTTAATCATTAGCTACTCTTATAACATTGATAAACCAGTAATACTTTCCAGTAACTTCCATATGATAATCCCCTGACTTTATACAGCCATCACATTTCAATCTCTTCAATCAGCTTCTAAAATTGTTATACTAAAAATTACAAAGTAATACTGGAATACTGAACAATTAGCTGGATTTTATTATGTTGACCTAAAATTTATACTTCTAAGGCTCAATTAAGTTCTTACTGTAACTGAGAGAGATCCAGATAAGAGTGTCAGAATATCAAAATGACAAAGCAAAAGTAAAGAGAAACCATATGCTAGATGGGAAATAATAAACACCTGTTCCTGCCAAAATCTTTTGACTTCTTCCGGAAAAGCTGCGCCTACAAGGTCCATATTTTCGTCTGTCAACAGAAAACTACATCCATCATCTTCATGAATCTCAGGAACATCACAGTCATCAAGTAGATCCACCATTTCATCATGCTCTCTAACATCTTGTTGCGTGCCAGCTTCATTTGATTGAATTTTAAGGGCAATATTGCCCACTGCACGTTTCCACTTGACAACATAAAACTCATGTCCATATCTGATCTTCACACGTTTTAAAGAATCAAACTCATATTGCCCAAATAACAAACTTTTTTCTGTAGTTGTAGCCATATCTCTCAAAAAGATGGTGGACATCATAGGAAACATCATTCGTCGAATGTAGGATGGATTCCAGTGCTGATGGAAATTTAAAAAATCAATCAGCATCTCAATATTTGGTTTTTCCCAAAAGATCTGAGGGCCATCATTTACTGCAAAAAAAAGCCATATATAAATATAGAATGAGCAACAGATACAAAACACACATAAAACAACCCTAGCAGAGCAATCATGTATAAAAAATTGTCACTGATAATATTCATCTCACAGTTCAACATACCAGGAAAATAACCATTGTCATTGCATAAATACATATCAATGATTTCATCCTTCGGAAAATTTGGCTCTTTTTCAATCTTCTGACAAATTTTTGAGTGCCGATTTTCCAGCCTTTGCTGCTCCTTATGTTTCTTATTCTGTCAATCAAATACCATTAAGTATTATTGAAAATTAAAAAGAAATGAATTTGCAGAAAACTTGTGTATTTTATTGAGCTACATGGTCAAAATGTTTTAATTCAACTAAAAGTATAATAAAAAATTAAATTTTGAACTGGTGACATGGCACTATGATATACTTAACAAATAAGACAGTGACTAAACTGATTGAGAGGCCATACCATACCACAAGAGACGCAATCACATTTAAAACCCTCTGGTTTTCTCATGCAACCTTCATTGTCATTTGAGATGCAATATTCGCAGGAAAACTTCATATGATCTCTTTTGCTGCCTGGATGCCCACAGAATGAGCAGTGAGGTTGTTTTGTATTTGGGGAGTTCCCATCCATATCCATATCGTCGTTAGGTCTAATGCTGATAGGAACTTGTGAAGCCTTTCCTTTGGCTATCTCATGTAATCTGCATTAAAGATCATTGTCAATCCAGACTGCCAAGACCAGAAAATTTAGCCAGGTCATCTAAGATATTATTGAGGATTTAATGAAATAGATGAAAGCTAAGATAAAATTAAGTATCGCCATTTCATACCAAAACTGCAAAACATGAAAGCTAAGATATAATTAAGGATTTAATGAAATAGATATGCCACCCCTGAGCTTGTGAAATATTACAATAAAAAGGGTTAAAAAAGAAGGAAATTAAGAGGGATTTTGTCATATCAAAATCCTTAAATGAGGGGGAACTTGTTGGAATTTAAAACAGAGGTTTTTGCAATTTGTCCCATATCTCAAGGGAATATTCTATAACGTTTAAAAATTTGGGATGATATATATGTATTTCACTCTGAAGGATTTATACCTATTCAATATATCATCTTCACCAAAAACTTGAACAAAATGGAGAGCAGTATCAAGCCCAATCCCTTGAACACCATTCATATCATGATCATTTCCAACCAAAAGTGAGATAGCTATCAAGTGTTTCCTCTTCAGTCCAAGCCCAGCTTCAATATCTGACATGTTGTAGCATTCAAATGGTTCCTGCATGCAATGAATTTTTCAAACTTGCTACAAAAAGGCAAGGAAACTAAACCATATCAACTTTCCAAAATATGACCACGGGTAGGGGGAAAGTGTAGGATACAAATTATAAACAGATAAAAAGTATTTTCAGAGGATCATTTTGTGCCTTCTGGCTCACAAATAGCCCATGTGATGTTCAAAAGCTCACATTTTTTTAATCAGTCAAACTACCAACTCCAACTACTAACCTAAATTTATCATGGATGTATGCATATTTTCTACAGATGATACAATACTAGTAAGAGAGTCATGACTCATGAGAGGGAACATACAGTAAATTTGAGTTTTGGAACTTTCAAATATAAAAGTGAAACTTTCAAGCATATCAACCAATTTCTGGCATTGCTAAGTTAAGGGAGATACGGGATAGAGAAATTTCAAAAAATTAATATTATTTTTCAAAAAGACAAAACTATCATGGAAGATCAAGTGAGGAATTCATTTTCATGATATGATTGATGAGGAATACGAAGTGGTACACTGAAGTGCCTTTGATAGATATCATAAAATCAGGCCAAATAATCATAAGTTTGTAACTTGTATACTGCAAAATCTTGATACTCTAGTATCAGCAGATCTTAGTATCAAGATTCACGATACCATTTAGTAAAAGCCATATAACATAAAAACCTGTGGACTAAGCAAAGATAGATGCAATGCAAGCAATGTATTCAAACTATTATAAATTGCCAAGGGATGAAATGAAATATAAAGAAAATACAATGGAGATGATCACTTACTTTGGAACTGGGAGAGAAACATTTTATAATACATTTCGCCCCAAAGAGGAATGCATCACTGTCAGCTGTGATGCAAGCATCTACATGACCTTCATTATTTAATTGGGCGCAGAGTGCTTCAGCCTCTCCTTTAGCCGTTAATACAGGCATTCCAAGTAGCTCAAGAAGTTCCTATCACCGAATAACAGATAAAGAATAAGAAACAAAACAAAAACAAAAAAGCACGCATCCATATCTGGGAAGAAAACACTAAAGCAGTGTTCTTGATATAAGATATAGAAGTAACATTTGGGAAGAAAGTCTTGATGAATGCACATGTGTAGCAACTAAATGCAAAAACCAGCAGAATAGTTTCAAGTTGGTGATAACCATCAAGGTAAAAGAATCATCGCACCACACATTCTTGAACACAACGTGAAAATGAATTGTTCCTCTCCGCTGAAACACCTTCTTCAGGCACTGGCAAGCTAGTCAATTCAATGCCAGAAGATCGAAAAAACCTTGCAATCCTGGCCTGTGATTTCAGTGGCGATGGAGTCCCATCAACAACAAACACCGGAAACGCTCCAAACTGAAAAAATCACTATATCATCATCAAACATCTCTTTCATGCTTTGTTTGATTGTTCCATGCTAATTGCTAAGTTATACAAGATTCAAAACCAAAATAGGAACAATGATTTAGATTACCTCCATCACAATGACACTCCATTCAAGCACTACAATGAATGAGTACTCTAAATTCAAATATTAAACCTCAATTGGTGTCACTCATACACAAGCACAACCAAAATGATAATAACACATTACATGGCAACCATTAGTTAAACTAACCCCTCTCTCTCACTCTCTCACACATACAGACACAATTCAATCAAAAGGGTACTAACCTTAAAAAAGACCAACTTTGTTCCCCAAAAAAGGCCAAAATTATGTACCAGTAAACAGAAGGGTATCAAGGGAGTGAGAGAAAACCTTGGAGAAGAGATTGATGGTGCGGAAGAAAGTGAGCCTGAGGTGGGGTTTCCTGACATGGTTCTTGATGGCATTCCCGTGCTGAACAATCCAGAAGGAGAGGTCCACAGCAACTCGCTTGTTCCTCAAGAAATGAAAACCTTCGTTGCGTGCATAGGGCTTCAACAGGTCCCAGAAATTACCACCAACGCCCATTGTTTTCTGCTTAATCGCGAAAATGGGTATGCAAAAACATCATCAAAATTCAATCTTGTTCTGAAACTCAATGAACGAGTTGTGTGTTAGGTTTCGTCTTTGGAAGAAGACGAAGTGGTGTGAGTGAGTGTTCGTTTTTTTTTTCTTTTTTTTTTTTCAAAATATAGCCGTTGGGTATTTGAGCCGTTACAGTTAAGGGTTGAAAGTTCATAAGCCCTTTGGTGTATTGGGCTCAGAATTGTCCATTTTAGGGAGTTGATTTTAACACCCGTTTTTGCTATTCGCACTCTAAAATGTTTGCAACTTTTAAAATTCCCATCCTACCCCTCCCTACCCCATCAACACCACTACCTCCACCTCCCTAACCCACCTCCACCTCCCAACACCCCCTCCACCACTTCAATTAAGTTTTCCAAAAAAAAAAACTTCCAAAAATAAATTTCCAGAAAAAATACTTCTGGAAATTAATTTCCGAAAGTCAAATGATAAAAATGGCTTCCGAATGTTCCGGAAATACATACATTTTTTTACAAGTTTTTAAAGTTAGAGATAGAAAAAGTCCATCGCTAAATTCTGTTTCTAAATCAGAGACGAAATTGTTCCTGCTACATACACAAGGAAAAAAATTGTCTCTAACTTTGAAAATTTGTCAAAAAAAATATATATATATTTCCGGAAATTTCCATAAATATATATCTGGAAGCCATTTTTTCGGATATTTCCAAAAATATACATTCGGAAACTATTTTTATCATTTGGTATCCAGAAATTAATTTTCATAAGTGTTTTTTTGGGAAAACTTAAGTAAAGTGGTGGGGGTGTTAGGAGGTGGAGGTGGTGGTGGTGGGAGGATAGGAAGGGGTTGGATGGGTATTTAAAAAAGTTGCAAATATTTTGGGAGTGTGAATAGCAAAAATTGGTGTTAAAAGCAACTCCCACCCGTTTGTGGCGCCTCCCACATCAAATGACTTTTTTAGGTGAAAAAATAATAAACACAAGTTTAGCAATTGAATGATTTTGTTGTATAAATAAATCATGATAAACTACTAAGTCATTATTTTATTTATTGTATATCGATTGCAGAAAAACTAAGTCATTAATTAAACTAATAGTGTATTTGACTTGCCATTTCAGTTAGCTGAAATTTAAAAATAGTAGCTAAAATTATTTCAGCAGTGTTTGGGAATGTAGCTTTTTTGGGTAGCTACAAGCTTTGCTTAAAAAGCTACTTGGGGTAGCTTTTTTTAAAAAAGCTCCAATTTTCAGCTACTAGCTGAAAATTAATTACAAGTTTAGCCCTCAACCACTCTCACTTATCATTATTTAATAATTAATACTGTTCTTGAATGTCATTTTACCATTTTCAACTAGTTTTACCAAACACATTCAATAGTTTTTCAACTTTCAGCTAACTTTAAGCTTTCAACGAGCTTTTCAGCTTTCAGCTAGTTTTACCAAACACACTCTAAGTTATCTTAAAAGAAAAAGTTATTTTTGTTGAAAAGCTTAATATGGTCCAAATATGTCATCCAAACGCAAAGTGGAGCATGCTTTCAGCTTGAAGATTAATAATACATAATCTGATTGTAGTAACAACTTGCGTGTTATTATTCATTTTCTTTCTATCTAATCAATCCATTAATAAGAGCAAGTAGTACTAATACTCATTGGGATACATTGTTCGAATATACTTAAGTAAAAACAGAAAATAAAGAGATCATAGAATATTTTGAAATTATTGTCATATTGATAAATTTATTTATTTATGTTAATTAACTCAAAGGCTATAACAGGTATACATGTCATTAGGCACTGAAATAAAACTATCCATACTACAAAAGTTGTTTGTAGAAGAAAATTAAACTACATGTGTTTTAGAGAGATTAATTTTAATATAACTTATATAGACAACATGATAAAGCCTGATACACCTGTGTAAAGTAAAGTATTAGCCCCAATTAAGATTATTAGGTGTAAAGTGGTTGAAATAATTTTATCTTTTTGTAATAACAATCAATCTTTGTTTCATCTATTGATGTTGTATTTAAATTCAAATTCTTGTTGTATTTAAGTTTGAATTTTGAAATTCAAACCTTATATATATATATATATATATATATATATATTAGTACTCATGAACATTAATTAATTCAAGTCTTTTTCTATCACTTCTATTTTCTTTATATGGTATCAGAAGTCTATTTTGCTTAACCGCAATCCCCAATTATGGCTTTCTCACCTTGCTTTGATACCATATAGAGAAAATAGAAGTGATAGGAAAAGACTCGAATTAATTAATGTTCATGAGTACAATATATTATAAGGTTTGAATTTCAAAATTCAAACTTAAAGACAACAAGAATTTGAATTTAAATACAACATGAATAGATGATACAGATATTGGTTGTTACAAAAAGATAAAATTTTCTTGATCACTTTACATTAGTCACGGAACAACTCAAATAATTGATTTTAATTTTGAGAAATATAAAAGGTTTGGTCATCTTCAAAAACACCTTCCATGCACATATTTAAGTATATACACATTTCACTCCTACTCCAAGAAAAGAAAAAAATTCACAATTAAAGGAAAAAGTAGGAGTCCTCATAACATAACCAAAGGCACTTTGCATCATGTGGTTTGGTAGAGTGGACTCAAAGTTAACATGGTCGTGCAAAACTCGAGAAGCCGCCATCTTTACATAACGTGTAAAATTAATGCATTTGGTTCTAATAATATATAGAAGCGTTCTTCTTCAGAACTTCCAAATTTAATTTAGTCTTAATTACCATTTTATAATTACCTCTTTTTCCCGTAACAAACCTAGCTATAAAATTAGCCAAAATGAAAAAGGATTTATGCTTCTTTTTTTTTTTTTTCATTTTCCTTTTCATGAAGGGTGTAACATTGTCATGTGATATGATCAAGATTTTATTGAATTTTTCCTAATTGTTTAATCTGAAAACCCAATATATATAATGACTAAAAATATATACATCAACATGAAATGTGCATAGGACTCAATTCAAAGGATTCAATTCAAATGTTAACTATTCAACCAACATCTTGTTGTGAACCAAGGATATGAGTATTACTGTTCATATTTGTTTAGTATTTTTATATAGTTAATTGTTGTTTACTGGGGCCAATTTTTAAGCATTATTTTTTCTTAACGTTTACATTAGATCGATCATAAGTTGTACTATACTCAAATGTTCCACTCCATCATGACGACTTGATCCAAATTAAATTTCAGTGACTTGATTTTATACAAGTTGAAACAAATTGAATTATTGATAGTATGTATTTGTCTCAGGTAAAGTCCTGAAATTTTGTAATCTTGATCATGGTTGTAAAAAACTGGACCGGTCGGTCGGACTGGAAAACCGGTGAACCAATTATATGCCCAATCCAAATAAATCACAGAACCGGTTCATGTAAGAAACTGGTAACCTGATCAAAAATTGGTGTCAGAAAACCGGTTGAATGATTTTTTTTTAAATAATTCAAATTTATATTTTATTTAAAATATTTTTAAGATAATAAAGACATATGTTTGAGAATTACACATAAATATTTATTATTTTATCAATTATTAATAATTTTTTTTGTTTTATAAATTTTATAATAAGGTTATTTAAATGAATTTAAAACTTGATATATCTTAATTTCTTAAAATTTAGTATTATTTTATTAATTAAAATATATAATATTTAAAATATATATTTAATTAATACTGCTTCAACCACGATTCAATCATTGAACAATTAATCACTACTTTCACTAGTTTAATTAACAGTCCAATTTTTAAAACATTGATCTTGATTACTATTTGTGTAAAGTACTGTAAAATTTCAGTACTATATTTGATTTACAGTTGAGTAGAATTGATTCTGAAAATGAATGATTGAGATAGATGATGCACGCTTTACGAAGTACATTGGACGAAAGTGATTTAAAATCAATTCTACAAAACCATGATTTTATAGTGTTGGAATTTAAAACAAACAGGCTAATAATAAATTGATAGTTAGATGATTCTTATTTTAATATATTTTAACTTTGATATATCTTAATAATTACGTATTAAATAATTTTATATTAATATAGAAGTTTATATATATAATTTATATAATATTAACTTTCAATTCAATAAAATTTTGAAATATAATTATTCATTAAAATTTTATTTAATGATATAAAAATTGGTATAACGTTATTCCTTCTCTCTCTATATATAATTATTCATTTAAAATAGTATATATAAATTTATTTAATAATATATTTTAACTTTAATATATCTTAATTATAACGTATAAAATAATTTTAGATTGATATAGAATTTTACATATATAATTTATTTCATATTAACTTTCAATTCAATAAAAATTTAAAATATAATTATTTATTAAAAAATTATTTAATGGTGTGAAAATTGGTATAACTTTATTTCTCCTCTCTTTATATATAATTATTCATTTAAAATAGTATAACTTAATTTTACGATATTATATAAATTATTTAAAATCAACATAGAATTGGATTTAATAGAGCTGGCAAAGTCAAGCCCGCAAATTTTGAATAACATCTTAATAATTCACGAATTTTTTAATCCATATTATAAAAGTATGTTACCGGCGTCATAACCGGATTAGATTGGATAGCCCGATGGATGGAGGGCCAGCCTGAGGGAAGGTCAGTAAAGTAACCATTTTAGGCCTTCCTCGTTACAAGGCTTCAATTTTTTTTATATATTTTATATATTAAAATTAAAGATAAAATATATTTGTAGTTTTTGTGAAATTAAATAAATTTAATTTTGGTTATCATATATAATTTAAAATCGGTGTGTTGAGTCTCGCACTTTTAAATCATCTCAAATTAATTTTTATTAGGTATATTTTCAGTCACCAGAATTTTTGATCGGGTGTATTTTTAGTCCCTAGCGAGAGGGATGGTAAGGATTAATTTGAGATGATTTTAAGAAAAGAGAAATTCAATACATTGATTTTAAATTATGTAAACCAAACCGAAATGTGTTTAAATTTATAAGGATTAAAAATAATTTTTTACCTAAAATTTAATAAAATCTTTATATCAAATATAAAAATATTACTGATTATCAGTTAATAAATAATAACTGAAAATAATTTTTTTATAAAAAAAGTTTCAATTTATTATAAATTTTTTTCTTAAAAATATACTTATATTTTTTTAAAATAAATATATGTCATTTATGATTTTTTATCTCTTAAAATTAGACCTTCATCTTATAATTTGCTTTAGCTAGGCCTATATATATGTTGAGCAGACCTGGGTGGATGGACTTAGTTTGGTTCATTTTTTGATGATATGACTAGGACTTTTATTCCTCTTCATTTTTGTAAATTTTCCTTCATATTGGCAAGAAATCATCAACCGGATTAGTGATCTATTTTGGGATTGAGAAATATTACACCAAACAAGGATGGGAAAGAGGACCACCATGGTTTGCGCCTTTGCCGCTTTGACTTGTGACGTGACTGAAACGGAACAACACCGACCGATCAAAATTGTGGACAAAACTATCCATATCCCATGCATTTCAAGTTTAATTCGAAGCTTAATTTAGCCATTTTTAATTAATTACTTCTCTACGAGTCTTCTTTTGCATCTTTCATTACTTTATTTTTCTTTAGCGCAACGTGTGCTTTAAAGTTGCACATTTAATAACATCTCTTATAAGTTATCCAAAGTGTATTTCATTACTAATTCACACGTAGCATCACTTGAATTTATTTGATAATGAAGTTTTGTAGAGACTTTGCTACAATAAATTGCTTCCGTTTGGTGAGATATATCAACATTTATTTTTACCAAACAGTGGTTTGTGAGAATAGAAATGGTTAGTGATCATCAGACAAACTTTTATTAGTAAGATTAATGGTTGAAATTTTAAAAGTCGGGTTTTACCTTACCATTACATCCAATTCTAGAGTTAAACTCCTAGGAAATTTTCAGTGAAAGACCAAAATCAACATTTACTTCTCAATTAAAATTTTAAAGTTAATACGGAACGAATAAGAAAAACATATATAGTTTTAGAATTCTGTTTTTGATTCACATGTAATTAATACATGGAATTCTTGATGATATTTAGCTTCGCTTCTAGTTCAGATATTTGTTTTTAGAAAAGCTTTTAAAAGCTTAGTATATATACTTTAGAGAAATTATGACACTTAACAATTACACTTTTGCAATTTTACTCAAGTTTGTTTTTTGGACCTATACGAAAATGAACCTTGATAAAAATATAAACAATAAATAGAAGATGTGGCTACCAACTTAAATTTGTTACCGGTGATGTAAGTCTTGTGGCTCAGTTGGTAACGCAAGTTGATATTGTGGGAAGAATTTTCGGGTTTGATCCCCACTAAACACACTCTTAGGGAGGAGTGAAGAGTCTTAATTGTGAGTAAGTCCTGAATAGGATTGTCTCTGATAATAGGGAATACCTATGGTTAAAAAAAATTAATCTCAAAGTACTACCTCCGTTCCTATATAACTGTCCACTTTGACCAAAACACACATATTAAGGAATGCAATTATTACTCTCGTTTTCATGGAAATAAATTTTAAACTTTCCATTTTACCCCTTTATCTCTCTTACTATTATTGGCTCTCATTAGTTTTTATTAGTGGACCATTTATTAACATAGGGGTAAAATGAATAAAAGTGTATTTATTAGTGCATTGGGTTTATAAGTGGACAATTAAATAAGAACAAATTTTTTCTTTAAAAATGGATAATTAAATAAGAACGAAGGTAATAATATTTACGTGATTAATTACAAGAAAAAATCTCTACTTGTAGTGGATACTTTAATTTAGATAAATAGACCTCAGAAAGGAAAGGAAGGTTGAGTATTGTGTGGGCAATTGCTCAAATTGCTCAGAGTGAAGATTCTTCCCGAGGGACTTGAAATAAAAAAAAAGGGGGGGACCAATATGTTTTTTTATTTCCCATTAAAATCCAAATAAGACAGTGTGAAGAAAATGTCACTTGGTAGGCACATTTGGAACAAGGCATTTAGGACTCGAAGCCCAAAGCCATAAGACAAAAGAGGCTTTCACATGGAGGTGTTAGAGAAATGAAGAATAAAGAATGAAGTTTGTTCCCTCCCGAGACAAGCACGGAATTTCGGCATCCTTATGAATATTTATGAAATACTCAAACACAAATTTCAGTTAACACTTGGTTACATTGAGATATTAATGAGTGAGTATAATTACATACAAGTACTCTCTCCATCCATTTGACATTTAATGATATAACACAATAATTAAGACATGTCGTTAATATTTTTAAGTTTTATAAATATTATAAACTAATTTCTTATTATACTCCTTATCTCTTATATTAAAATTGGCCCATTTAAAGGCCGATGTTATTGGCCTACTTACATAATTAGATAGTAGATATATTAGCTCATAACCTATATTGGCCCATTTAGAAATAAACTTATTAGCTTACTTAAAAGGTATTAATATGAAATAAGCTTTTAAGTAGGGTACTAGGTTGAGCCAAACTTTTAAACAGGTCATGTTAGACCATAGAAAAAAGCCTATGACAAGTGACAGACCAAACTTGGGCCATAAAATTATAAAGTAGGCTAGGTTTCGGAATTGTGATGTATGCATTTATATTATTTCTAGGTAATTTAACATTTTAATTGTGCATAATCATGCATATTAATTATTTATAGCATGCATTTTTATTCATTGTATTTAAGATGATTGATTATAGTCTTTTATTTTGTAGGTGGAAGAGTTTGGGCTTAATTTGACATTTAATTGCTACCAATTGGTTATGGGCCCAACCCAATTTTCATTCCCCAATTATAAAAGCCAATTAAGGGCACATATTAAAGGAGTTCTGAATTAAATCAAGGGGCCTTATTCCCTGAGGATCAATAGCGAAAGTTCAAGACCTTTTGGGAGCAAGGCATTGGATTCCTACTACGTTCAACAGGACAACGAGTTTCAGAGAGCGGGATTTGGATTTCTTTCCTTTTCTACTTTATTCTTTGTAGTCCCGTTGAATTAACATGTTTGGATTGAGATTTATTTGTTTTGATTTACATATGGCTGAGTAGATTTGTTATTCTAGGAATTGGGAGTAGCCCAATGTAGGATTAACAATTGTGTTTTGATTTCTCCCCTTTTTATTAATGTTATTTTTATTTTGATTTGGTTTTAGGTGATCTTAATGCTTGTGAATTTGTTAGACCTCTTATTCATATGAATTTAGATATTAGGGGAAGAACTTAAAGGTGAACCTTAATATTGGAAACTCTAAACTTGGACCTGGGACTCTAAATCATGAAAATAGGTTTGATCCTTTGAGGCTAGGGTTCACTAAATTATATATACTTAATGAGTTTGAGGTGATTCAATTACCACGAAAGTAGGAGTTGGTCTAATCAAATACGTTGTTGAGATTCTGAAATGAACCAATAATTACCTTAAGATAATTCACCTTCAAAATAAAAATAACTTAATAAAAGGGTAATCTTTGCATATCTGTTGGTACTCATTATGGTAAATCATAATTCTTAGAAAATTTTAGATTTGATTTCATCTCATTTAATAATTAGATTTCCTTTTAGACTTTATTTAATTATATTTTATTTTATTCTTTATCCAACTCTTTTATCTTCCTTTATTTCAAATTTAATTGGGCGCGTTTAGATAATAAAATTATAGATAATTGGTAGTGAATAATATAGTTTCTGTGGAGACAATATCTCTTATATTACTTGACAATATTGTGCACTTGCGAAGCCTATCACCTTGTAAAGCCTATCCTGACCCGATCTATTTCTATCCCTTATATTATCAATGGGCAAGTACATCGATCTTTTCGGTATCCACCACCATGGCGATTGGGCTAAATTAACATGTTGGTGATATTGCATCAATTATAATACTTTTTCATATTCGCAACATTTCAATGTCTCAAAATTTGATTCCTATATATTAAGAGTTTTTTTGGCGAATGTTGCTATATGTCATACTGACCACCCGACATGGGCCTCTCCTATAAGGTAAATCTAAAAAGTGTTGCATCATAATGATGGGTTGTTCTAGGGTGTTTCAGCTTATGAGTGTAATATCGGTGTTTCGCCCTTTTATCAAGTGAATGACCCATTAGTGTAAATAATTTTACCAATTAATATAATAAACCTTATCTTTTAATATTTGCTTAGAAGACCTCTTATAATAGATAAAATGTGCGTAGAGTTTAAGAAGACACTGGTAAAGCAGCGCTTAACTCATGCATAACTTTCCTAACTTCCTACAGAGGTTGTGGATTGTCGTGCAGCACTGCAACAGTGCTATACTCACCTATCTTCTTGTGCAATAGTACCATTTATTAAAATAAAAAAAAATTCTAAAACCAATACTTTGCTGTACGATTACCATTTAATTATTGGTTTAATAATTAATTACACCATAATCATTATATTTTGATTTGTAACTTAATAGGTAATTAGTTAGTGGACATTATTATCTTCCTTAAATTATTGCATTGAACTACTTTAATAGAATTACTTTATTTATTTAATATAATTACTTTAATTACAATGGAATATCATGCACATAATTATTATTTTCAAACGCAATTAATTAATCAATATCAAATTAAATTTATAATTAAAGGAAAATATAAATTATGTTAGTAAATTTTTATACTTATTATGTCTCATATTTTGGGTAAAACTAGAAAAATCTAGAAAAATTATATTAATCATGAATTAATAAGGACTTACCCCACGACCTTCGGTCACCCTCCTAACCCACCAACAAAATTTTGGTGATTTTTTTCCATTAAATATATTTATTATATCTTTTTGTAGAAAATTACTAAATAAATAAAAAGTAAAAACCACAACTAAGAAAAAATCTGGAAAAATCATTTTAACCATTCTTAGGTTGTTCCTAATCCTTTTCATCCCAATTTTTGTGTTGAACTATCAGTTCGGATGCCTTATGTTAATCCTTTGTTACGTGTAAAATTCAACTCTCAGTGAATGTTATCTCATTGTTTTACTAATCATAAATTGCTTGAGAACTCCTTCCACAACCTTGTGATATATATACCCTCCCAACCCATCAATTGAATTTTGGTGATTTTTCACCATAAAATGTATTTATTTTGATTTCTTTTATAAAAATTACTAAATAATCATTTAAAAGAAGTAGGCATTACAAAATAATGGAAAAATAATTTTAACCATCCTTGGGTTGTTCCCTAACAGCTATGTATCTATTTTCATGTTGAACTAAACATTAGATGAACCAAGCTTATGGGAAGAGCAAACCATAACTTATGGTTTCTTAACACTAACATAAGTGATTATCAAACATTGATTAATTGTCATGTCATGGCATACTAAACATGGATTGTTTGAGGACTCATCCCACAACCTCAAGACTCCCTCCCAACCTATCAACTGAATTTTGGTGATTCTTCTCCATTAAATGTATATATTATGAAAATTTTATAGAAAAATAGTAAAAAATAAATTAAAAACCACAAATGAGAAAAAATCTGGAAAAGTCATTTTAATAATTCTTTGGTTGTCCTTTATCCATTCCATCCCAACTTTCATTTTGAACTATCACCTTGGATGCCCTATGTTAATCCTTTTTTACATATAAAATTCAACCCTAGCCTTACTAATTATGGATTGCTTGAGGACTCCTTCCGCAATCTTGGGACACCCTCCCAACCCACTAACTGGTTTTTGGTGATTTTTCACCATAAAATGTATTTATTATGACTCTTTAATAAAGAATACTAAAAAATAATTTTAAAAAGTAAATATTACAAAAAATATGGAAAAATCATTTAAACCATCTAGCTATGACTTGTGTGATATCCCATCCTTGAACTGCGACCCAACTTCTGGGGCCCAGGAATTCACTGAGCGTGTTAACTAATATCCATCCACCCCTCCCAAGGTGGATTATTCCCCGAAGGGTACCTTCCATGGATTCGAACCCAAGACCTAGGGACTTAGTCTTAGAGCTAATAGCTCAATTGGTAGTGGTTCTTAAGAATCTAAGACTAAGTCCCTAGGTCTTGAGTTCGAATCCACGGAAGGTTCCTTTTGGGGAATAATCCACCTTCTGGGGGTGGATGAAGCCTAGTTAACATGCTCAGCGAATTCCTAGACCCTAGAAGTTGGGTCGCAGGTCAAGGCTGGGGTGCTATAAAAAAGTAATTGGTAGTGGTTCGTTTGAACCCAAGACTAGGTCCCTAGGTCTTGGGTTCAAATCACGGAAGGTTCCCTTCGGGGAATAATCCACCTTAAGGGGGTGGAGAAGCTCAAGTAGTTGACGCTCCAAACACAGTCATGGGCCAAGGTTAAGGGTCGTAGTCAGGGTTGGAACGTTACAACTTGTCCCCTAACAACTGTATAACTATTTTTCATGTTGAATGGGTCAAGGCTTTTGTGGTTTTTGCATTAGGTCAGACCCGTAATCTCGTTATCCTTACGCTTTAGGTTCTAATTCTCAACAACAACCAATAAGTTTGTTAACGAATTTTTTCTTTTTTCTGCAATTTTTCATGTCACTGATAATTAATTTTAAATATTTTATTATTTATTTTACGACTTTAGAAGATGAAAAGAAATTTTAAGTTCCAATTTATTTAACTTTGAAATTTCACCAAAAAAAAATTTATAGTTGATAGCATAGTTTCATAATTTCATACTAATGATGATGAAAATCACAAATCAAGAACAATAATGTTCATGATTGAGGAACTTGTTTACATTAAAATAGATTAAATTGTAATACATCTTCATCTTTGAGGGGAGGGAAGTGTAGATTTTAAAATAAGCAGGGAGGGTAGTGTAATTTAAGCTTCTCCCGGGTTCGATCCTCACTAAATAGTAAACACACCCTTAGGGAGGGGTGAAGAACCTTAACGGTAACTAATCCCGAACAGAAATGTCCATGATAATAGGAGATACTTGTGGTTAATACAAAAATGATTTACTATTTTTGATAAAAATTTTAAAATTTTGCAAGTTAGAGTATAAAAAAGTTGTTATATAGATAATATTAGATTTAATTTATTATTATATATATTTTAAATTGGATTAATTGATAATATTAACAACTTCCAAAATTCTTTCAAAATTATAAATAAAGCCATTTTTTAATTATTTACTTTTTTTTTTTGCAAAACCACATGTATTCTCCATGGGAGACAATTTTATTCGAGCCGAATAGGATCTTTATGGGCGGCAAAGCTCTCCCTCCGAGTATTTAACACCACTACATACTCAGGGTTCAAACTCAAAACCATTTGTTAAGCTGGAACAACCCCTTACCAGCTGATCCACGTGTTCGGTGGTAATTATTTACTTTAAAAGACTAGTAACACACATAATATGATAAATTTCATTGTGACGACTCTTTATTTTTTATTTTTACTTTTAATTTAGTCTTTTATATACATATAAATGTAAATAATGGTTATGCAAAACATATATTATGATATATATCATCATAGCAATGCTTTTACAATATTCATCCAAAGTATATCAAATAATGGTTATTATTCAGACATTTTACAATGTTTATGATAATGTCTTTTATTGTTATAAGTTGATTATCGTCGATAATATTTGTATTTTTATAATTATATGTTTAACATTCTTTTTATCTTATTTTCCTTGGACAATCATTTTCTCTTTTCCTTTGCGTAATTGCGTCACCCAAGTAGTCATATATCTTCTGCTTCCTCATTTTTTTTCTTTTATTTTTCTTAAAAATAATAATATAGGTAGTTTTTAATGAGGTCCTCAAAAAAATCTATAGGGTATACAATAATACTTATTAAAGAAAATAAAAATAAGTATAGATAAGAGTTCTGTTAATAAATTAAGCAATTAAAAAAAATAAAAGGACCAACTAACAATATTCCTAAGTTACAAACAAGAGGTTGCAAGTAATAAATCTAGACCATTAATTAAAAAATTATTAAATCCAACAGTTAAAAGGAATGAAACACTGGCATAGTGTGTTTCACCCACGAGGTGAAACACCCTAGACAAAGCCTATAAGGATAATAAACCCCTAATGAACTGTAAAAATTTATATGTCTTTCTGAGACTTACTTTTGATTTGATCAATTTACTTGGGTGTGCAACACAACTTAATAATGAGCTTAAGAATCATTCTTAATTCTCTAAAGTGAAAGCAACTTAAGTGCTGATCTGGATCCTTTCCATTCATCCATCTACCTTTAGCGGAATTAGCTATGAAATAGCTCTTTATTAGCTACAAAATCACTAGGTGGTTAAAATCGGTAGCTAAAATTTTTGGAAAGGAAAGACAACTGGAGAGAATCCTTACATACTTAGGTACAAGCACCAAGTCTCAAGAAGACTGGTTGAATTAAAGGTCACCAGACAAAAGCTAAAAATCATCCTCAAATTATCAGATTAGTATCAAGAAGTTCATATACTTGAGAATCTAATTATAAACTTCTTAAAAAGAAAATTAAAGAAGGAAGATCATCAACACTTTAAGAATGAAGAAAATGATCTCAAGAATAATCTCCCAAAATGAGACAAAAGTAACTTAAAAGGGGAATATCCGAGAAAAAGTAAGATGATTATTTAATAATCATTCCTGCCTTCTTAAGAAACATTACAACAAAAAGCATTTTTATCAGAAATTATTTTGTGGCAATAAGGTAATTGCATGCATATCATTGTTAAATCAAGTTTTTAATGGCTAATAAAAATTAACTGATAAAAGTTCATTTATAGTTGTAGTTTTTAAAAATTGTCGTTAAAGGCTAATACATTGTAGTGTGTCAAGGCTTTTTTCTTTCCCAAGTTTCCTCACACTCTTAATTAATATGTGACACGATTTCAATCTCTCTTTACCTCACTCTCTACTATTTCATCTCATTCCTCACTCCCTCCCATAATTTCAAGCCCATCATCCTTCTTTCTCTCGCGTAATGTTCAACTTCAATGGCTCATGCTTTTGCGTCGGCTCGTTATGCCATTGAATCCTCATCAAATTGTTAATATCTCTTGTGATTTTGGCTTCAATTCTAATCTTGGGGTTTGTTTTGTATGATTCATTTTTTTCTTTTCCATTTCAATCTCTTTTTCTATCTCCATCTCTCTCTGTTACAAAATGAACGTTTCAATTTCTTTTGCCTTCTACCAAGCGAATTGTGCCATTGTTCTCTTTAGTTGAAGCTTGATGGTGTAGGAGTTGATGATGAGTATTCAATTTCATATCCAAAATTACTAGCATAGGTGACTGATTGAGATTGACTTGTTTTCAATTTGTAGCTTATTAATGGCAACTCTGATGCATGCAAGCATTTACTTTGAATTTCTATTGTATTTGGAAATAAATTTAGATACCTTAGGTACTAATATGCTAAAAATAAATTCCTCAAACATAGAAACATGTGGATGAAAGATCCACATAGTTTTGAATACTTCAATTACAGCCCTATATAACCCTATATTACTAACGCTAAAATTTCTTATTTTTCCTGGCCATTTCAGAGGTCTTTACCAGCACTCACTATACATACTACTAATAGTTTTATCGACCCTAAATATGTCGTCAATAATCTAATTACCTGTAAATATATTAATGACAATTTGTATGGCCGCTAAATAACTTAAAAAATGATGCAAAAACCAATTTACGGTGTTGTGAAAGGATGATTTAAGAAGGAATGAGAAGGAACTACTTTAGAATGAGAAAGGTAGTACTGGACATTGTTGAGCTAGAAAAAGGAAGTAAGAAGAAAAGCTATAAAAAAGAGTCATTACAGCCCCAACAGTCATAAACAGGTAGAAGACTAAAGGAAACTATAAAAAGACCTGAGCGACTCAAAAACCAAAAGAAACCTAAAAAAGTATGAAAAATGTTGTCAAATCAAAAGCTAATTTATCATCAACCTTATTGCATTCCTTTCTCAATATATCACCAAACATTTATCCTTAACCTACTTTGTTAAATATCAATGTGGTTGTATATTAAGCTTGTTACATTATTGTTTATCCACTCATTGTGTGTTTTTGTACAAATAAATCCATTTCTTCATCTTCAACTTGTAGAAATCCCAACCTATCTAGATAGATGTCATAGCGTAGGTGTGGGTGGTGCATAGTTTCGAGAAGCTGATAGAAAGAATACTTAATGTGTGTTTGGGATGACTTATTTTGAGTTTTTATTCTCCTTAAAAGGAGAAGCTCTACCAAACACTTTTATTCAAAAGCTCTTAACATAAACAAGCTGCTTATTTTATGAGAAGAAAAGAAGCTTATTTAAAAATAACTTTTTACAGCTTAATTTTAAAAAGTACGGAGTTTTTCACAACGTAACTCGTTTCGAACCTCACTTCGGACGCATTCTATCAATTACTACTATTTTTTATTGAATTTTTCGGTCTAAGATAAGAAACCGCCTTTTAAGTTTTAACGCTACGGACTATGGAGCAACAGAACCCCCACCCCCCTCTTACCCTTGGTTTTTTTCCTCCTTATCAACCAAATCCTCTTTTATTTTATTTTTTTGTCCAAATCCTCTTTTACTCATTGGCTATAAATAAAGGTATCAACATGTATTAAAAAATAGATAATAACTGTACACCAAAACTGTAGGAATCAAGTATATTTTAATTTTTTTTTTTAAAATAATAAGTTACCTTTCAATATTTTTAAATACTTGAAGAGACTTTTAAAGAATAATATTTGAGCTGTAACAAACTTGAAGAAGTGGATTAAAAAATACTTATATCTTTAAAAAGATATTAAAAAATCTCATAAGTCGTGAGAACTTGACATAGGCCATAATGGGTGAATGAAAATAAAACTATTCTGTACTATTTTTTTTCTTACTCTATTGTTTTTGTATTGTAGCTGTTACATTGAAAAACATTACATAATGATTTAGATTCTTAAAAATGAATACCTTCTAGAGCAAGTATATTAAAGAATCATTTTCTCATTTTTATATAAATTTTCATAGAGTAAACCACCAATTTAGTCCTTGAAAGTGTGGTCAACTGTCAATTTAGTCCCTGAATTAAAAAAACTCTCAATGTAGTCCCTGAAAGTGTTCGACGTCAGTCAGGTTGGTCCTTCTGTTTCATGTTTTATTAACTAATGCACAGTAACAGAAGGACTAACCTGACTGATATTGAACACTTTCAGGGACTAAATTGATAGTTGTTTCAATTCACAGACTAAATTGATAGTTAACCACACTTTCAGGGACTAAAGTAATGGTTTACTAAGTTTTCATAATTATACCTTTTGAAAAGTAGTTAATATCAATTATTCACCATCCAAAATTCATAAATTTAAGGTTTGTCACTATACTGGAGTTCAATTTGGTATGCCATATATATGCTTCAATTTTTTGGTATGGTCACTGAAGTTTGGTAAAACATAACATATACCTTCAATATTTCATTAAATTGAAAAAATATAAAAAAAGTGAAATTGACAAAAATAAAAAAAAATAATTAGCTTGAATTTACTTAATATTGATTTTCAAATTTAAAGTCATATTAGGATTTTTTTTTATTATAAGGTGAGTTTATTAATTAGTTTAAAATTGAAATATACTTTTAATTAATTTGTTGGTGGTACGTTGTAATCTATCTTTACACAAAAGAATATTAAACTGTACTGTATGCACATAAATGAGTCATTATTAGCAAACAAAATGACATTTTCAATCAAGAATAAATAATTGCAAAAATAATTAGTATTTGTTTTGACTTCTAAAGAATAATTAAAGTGTTGTTGAGTGGTTAGCAAGGTAGATTGAGATTTTGGGAAGAATTTCGAATTCGATATTTATTAAACACATTTTTAAATAGAGATAAAGAACATTAAATGTGACTAAACCCAAAATATAATTATATGTGTTAACAAGAGATGCATATAATTAAGATTTGAGAAGAGTAAACAAAATTTAATTGTTATTAATTTATAATCTATGGTGCTGTCATAAAAAGCTGTTTCACTTTGCAGAGCTTATACTTAAACCTTTTCTCACTTGGTCCACCCTCGTTTCCAACGAAACTAATAAAAAAATGATTCGTTTAATTGAATAGGCGTTGAATTGTTCCTTTCAATCCAAAATGTTATTCTACAAAATCCACCAGTGTTTGCATTTGCATATCATTTATTTAAGTGGAAGTCCTTTAATCCTATAAAAAAAATATATAATCACTAAGACACAACTCAAATAATCAGAAGTTAGAACAGATGAACATTTAAGTGAAGTTTATGGATCTCTCGGGAAGAAAAGTTAAGGTAATGGATCTAAATATAGATAGATAAAAAAAAGTATCGGCTACTAATTCTTTATTTTTATTTATAAGTGCAATTCCAAACTAAGTTATCAAATAATATTTTATTATATGTTAATTATATTTAAATCAATATAAGATTTTAATTTAATTGTTGATAATTTTTAGTTGAGCTTTTTATAACCTATTTGATAAGCCATTTGTAAAATTATTAGTTTTTATTTTTTGCTTAATTAAACATATATAGTCAATTCATTAAAACAAAAACAAGAAAAAAATAAATTATTGTTAATATTGATGAAAAAATGGGCTGGTTGATTTTTTTTATGACAATAAGAAGATTAAAGAAGGGCTACACCCTAGAAACCCATATGATCTGTCAGTTATAAGCCAACTGTTAAGATTATGGGGAGGATGTCTCAAAATACAGAAATTTTCTAAAGAGGTTACTCCTTGCTTGGCTAAAGCATCAGCACAAGAAGTTCTCTTCCCTTAGAGTATGGCGTAAAGTGATACTCCACTCCCTAGATAGATAATCTTGAATTGATCTAATAATAGCTCCATATCGATGAAGATTAAATTGAGAATTAGAAATCAGCTGAATAATTTCTAAACAATCTGACTAACAAGCTATTGACTTATATATATCCTTCATTCCAGACCAACTCGAGACCATGTAACAAAGCTAATAATTCTGTCAAAATATTATCACAATAGCTAATGTGCCCATGGAATCCACATAACCAATTACCATTACTATCTCTTGTAAGTCCTCCAAAACCTCCAACACCAAGATTGTGAATTACACTACCGTCAACATTTAGAGCCACTTGATCATGCTTTGGTGGAATCTAATGGACTAATCTTGGGGGTCTAACTGAATTTGCTGAAGAGAGATTAAGAAGATAATCCCAATCATCCTTTGTTTTGGAAATCACCTGTAAAGAAGCAGGAATTGGAGTGTCTGCAGAAGAAAACACTAAGTTATTTCTAACCAACCAAGCTTTCCACAAAGTAGGGAAGAAACCATTGCTAGCTAGTGCTCCAAACTTATTGACCCATTCAATTGGATTAATATCATCAAGAAATCCAGGTTGAGATGACATGCCAATGACATTCCAAAGATTAAAAGAAGCTGGGCAATCCCGTAGACAGTGGATGATATTTTCTTCTCCATTATTACACTGAGAACAAAGGGGAGAAAAAGATATTTTTTGTGAAATATCAAAGAATTAGTGGGCAAAGCATTGTGAAAAATTAGCCAAATAAAGAATTTGACTTTTTCAGGGATTTGTAATTTCCAAATGAAGGACGAGGAATGGGTATAATTAGCCAAATTTGTCGCATGATGAGTAAGCCACTTATATGCAGACTTCACAGTATAGCTTCTAGTAAGAGAATGATTCCAAATAATGCAATCATTTATTGAATCATTCAAAACATAAAACCGGTCCTTAATGGTCTCCTTGATTGGCAAAGGAATCAATGTATCTAACTCATCAAAGTTGATCTTATAACCGCTGCAAACATCCATTAAAATAACATTAATGTCATGAATGTTAATAAAAGGAACATGATTAGCTAACGATATATGATCAAAATAGTGAGTGAACCACATGCTAGAATTTCCAACATTGATTCTAGTTTGAAATCCACCATTCAATAATTTTGCTGCATTTAGAATGCTTCGCATCACATGCGAAGGAGATGAGGCTGAAAAATGAAACTCATTAGGACGTAATTTGTATTTTTCAATCAGAATTTGCTCCCAGAGGTTTTCTTGAGAATGTAAAAGTTGCCAAATTAATTTACCAAGCAAAGCAACATTCATTTCCCTAGCACTTTTAAGATTAAGTACACCCATATTTTTTGGGAGGGTTATCACATCCCAATTAACCAAATGAATCCCTTTGCCATGATTTGAAGACCACATAAAATCCCTGGCAATAGAATCAATTTTTTTGCAGATATATTTTGGAAGCCAAACATTCTACATTACATAATAAGGAAAGGGAGATATGACAGAGGAAGTGAGAGTAAGTTTACCAGCTCTGTTAAGAAGATTCTTTTTCCAGCCTGAAAGTCTACCTTGTAACCTCTTCAAAAGAAAATTAAAATCTTCTTTTTAGCTCTTCCAAAAAAAATAGGAAAGCCCAAATAATTTCCAATATTAGAAACAAATCTAATACCAGATAACTGGGTGAATTTCTCCTTTTTTCCTATTCGTGACCTTTTTAGATGAAAAGGCTTTAGATTTCTGAATATTGATTTTAAGACCAGAAGCTTTACAAAACATTTCCATAACATAATAAACATTATAAACTTGGGAGATTTTAACTTTAGCAAATAAAAGTAGATCATCGACAACACAATACGTTAGAAATTTGAGGACCATTTTTAACAATTGAAACTGGCATCCATCTCTTCGTATGAATTTCCTCATTTATCTAAATAGATAACTCTATGCATAAAACAAACAAATAAGGAGAAAGTGGATCACCCTGTCTTAGTCCCCTTCTAGGATTAAAATTTGGCAGCTTTTGACCATTCCACAAAATATTAATTGAAGCTGAAGATACAACAAATATAATCAGATTAATCAAGGTAGAAGGAAATCCAAAACAGAAAAGAGTTTGCGTTAGAAAATTCCAATCTACTCTATCATAAGCCCTTTCCAGATCTAACTTAAAGCCCACATCACCCACTCTCCTAAAAAAGCGATTCATGGAATGAATAATTTCCTATAAGATAACTGTTGTATCAAAATATCCTTTAACAGGAATAAAACTACTCTGGAGAGGACTAATTAGATATGCAATAAAATGCCCCAGTCCAAGGACAATGACTTTAGTTATCAACTTGTAAAACACATTACAAAGACTTATATGCCTGAAGTCTTTATAATGAAGGAGTTGATCAACACTGGGAATGAGAATAAGCAACACTTCAGAAATGGAGGAAGAAAAAACTCCAGTAGAAAACACATTGTGCACAAGCTTCCAAACATCATCACCCACAATATTCCAAAAAGTTTTGAAAAAAATAGCTTGATAACCATCAGGACCAAGAGCTTTCAAAGACTTCATGGAATTAAGACCTACAAAAATTTCATCTTTAATCACCTCTTTAGATAAGATTTGGATAACTGTATGAGAAAGTTGGGGGACATTAGTAGCTGTAATAACATCTAGATGAACATCTTCAGTTTGGCAAGTGAAAGAGTTTGGTTAATATCACCAAAGACAGATAATCATGATGGAACAACCAAGCAACTTCAAATCTAAAAGGTCTAGCAGACATATTAAGAACAACAGAGTCACATCTCAACAAGAAAGGATTATGATCATAATGAACTCTCGGAAGAATTTCAGTAAAAGCTTCTAGAAAATCCATCCTCCACCTAACATCACAAATGCTTCTATCAAGTTTCTTAGCCATATAAGAGGATCCTTGAGCTTTACGATGCCAAGTGAAATTGTTACCAACATAATGAAAGTCCAACATGTTACAGTCTTCCAGAAGATGAGAAAATGCAATAGCCCAATTAGAAGGAAAATACACCCCACTTGCACAGAACGAGATAAAATCTCATTAAAATATCCCATAATAAGCCATAGAAGAGTAATGGTTGCTCTTAAATAGCTCACATGATCCCAAAGTGAATCCCTAACTAAAGGCGTTAGACTAGCATATAAAGATGATAAAATCCAACTTTGAGAATTAAAGGAGAGTTGAAGAGAAATTATTTGATGATGAGAATCAATAACTTGAAAAGAGTAAGCATTGCTACAAGATGTAAGACACCAAATTCCTCCACTATGACCATTAGCCTAAACAACTATAAAATGATAGTCCAATTTATTCCAGAAATTAATAGAAGTTGATGAAGAGCAATGAGTCTCAACCAGGATAATGATATGAGGTTTATTTTTTGAATCATATCCCTCAAATATCTGCGACCATGGGCATTTTTGGCTCCTCTAATATTCCGGGAAAAAATAACAAATTCCTTAAATTAATCATTAAAATAATATTTAAATTAAAAAACGCCTCATGAAGAGGTAATGACATTGAAAAGGTCATTGTGTGGAAGAAATGTGATTCACACCTTCTTGCTCATCATGATTACCCAAGCTCACACTTCTAACTTGCACCTCCTCATTATTCTTGACTTGAATTTTCTTAAAAGCATCATTGATTAATTTTTCAATCATAAGAGGAGCTTCATTAATATTCTCCTGCCTACGTTTTTTACCAAGATGCAAAGAAGAATTCAAAGAATCGAGAATATTACCATGTTTATCTTTAGGAACAACGTTCACCTTTGGATGTTCAAAGGATTCCTTAGCGTTTTGCTTCTTAGATTGACCGGAACTCCTTGATGGCTTTGTACCGCTTGATGAAGCTTTGAATGAAATTGAATTCAATTCATTTGCTTCAGCAAAATCATTACTTGGTTTTGTAACTCTCGTAACTCCGGTCCCAAATAAATGAGCAGCCGAATTGACACTACTCTTGGGTTGCTTGGAGACCGCTTCATTCTTAGCTTTGTAAGGTGACTTTTCCTTCCCTTTAACGACTTGTGTAGCTTTATTAGGCTTCTTTTTCATGGATACCACAAGACATTCACCATGTAACGGTTGGACTGGATTTTCCATTGTGAGAGTAACTGTTTCAACCAACGAAGGCGTTGGCTGCTTGGGTACATGCAACTCCACATTTTGATGCCCATGATCATTCACGTTCTTTGTAGAAAAACGTGCAACATTACCAAGAGATAAAATTGTTGGACTATCAATTAGAGTCTTGTTGACATGCACAGATGGGCATGCATGAGCTAAGTGACCATAACAACCGCAAGTAGGACAGATAATATGCAAACCCTCATATTCAATATGGTACCAATGACCATTTAGACCAACCACCCCTACTACTAGTTTTGTTAAATCAACCTCCACACACACTCTAGCAAACCTTCCTCTACTACATTTCAGAGTGTTCATATCAACCCGAATAGGAACCCATAGGGCCGAAGCTAATGCAAACAAGACACTTTCATCATAAACACACAAGATTTAGACGAGGAAAATGAACCTAAACTAAATTTTTTTAACTTTTTCTGTTGATGAAACAAAGTCTGTAGTCCACATTTAAACAACCAAATAATGATAAAAAATCATTTGTGGTCCTTCCTCCATGACCTTAGCACGATAAATAGCCAAAGAAAACTTCACCATGAAGAATCCATTGCCTATATCCATAATCTCGAACTCAGCTTGTGTCTTCTACAACTTAATTAACTTGTCCCTCATAGTAACATAACCAATATTCTTCCCCAGCAGCTTAACCACCAAAGCATTCTGCCAAGGCAGGCATAACACATGAAGATAGTTGTCTCCCAAATGCAGCATAGGGCGAAGCCTATTCCCCTCCACTAACTCCATGCGTGCTAGATTATTTTACAGAAGATCCACCCGAGGCTTAGGAGAAGGTATGGAAGTATCCCCTAAAATCATATCTCTAAAAGAAATAATCTTCTTCCCACCTCCCTCATCATCAGGAGGATCACCATGCACATTCTCATGAACCTTAGCAGAGAAAACTCCCTCCACTTCCACCTCCATCACTTACGGTACTTTATCCCCTAAAATTGTAATGTATAATGAACTCAAAATAATTGTGCGTTTGATTAATTTATGTTGTAAAATTGGCTTAACAAAGGAAAAAAAAGAAAACTAGTTTTAATTAATCTTTTTTTTTCTAATTTTTAAACCAATAATTTTTTTATAAACCAGATCAATGTCAACTTACAAAAATTCACATAAATAAGACAGTCTCTCATTTAACATTTATATAAAAAAACAATAATGATATCTAAATCCCTCTTAATTGTTTGACCTATATTTTTATCCAGCCTCGCTTTACTACTATCTTTTAATTTGATCAATGCTCTTTATTAGTGTTTGTACTGGTATTTTTTTGGTCTTTGACTGAGAATCCCCACAAGAATAGTTGTGGGTTTAACCCTCGTGCCGGGAGTGGTGGTTAGGTAAAATCCTCCCAATGACGACTCTAGAATTTAAACCCCTAACCTCGTATGTAAAGTCCGTCTAGAGTCACAATCCACTTCCATCTACGACAACCAAATAGTAGTACTAATTTATATTGATCTTTTTCACACAAACTCAAATAATCTAAAATGAAATTCTACCATTTATTCTAGAATGAGAGCTATATAAATTTTCTCTCTAATGATTATATTCCTAATTTCTTAAGTGCTTATTATTATACATCCCTTTCTTGATGGATGTAATGATGTATTACAAGCCAAGTAATACAATCCCTATTTTGAAAATTCTTAAAAAATAATATTTTTTATTTTTAATATTTAATTAACAAACACAAAACGAGACAAGAAATTACTAAGACAGAGCTTGATTCTCGGAAGGACTATGCTTTGATTTTGGGAAAAAGATAAACTTTTATGCCATAAAATATTCTTTGTTTTTCTGAAAAGGAAAACAGATAGCAAATAATCGAAATTAATTTGGCTTAGTAAATGCTTATCCATTCCATAGAGTCCTCCTTAATTAGCACTTGATTTCTTTCTTAGAAGTGAACATCAAAATCAGCAATAACTATGAGTGTATTAGTGTACCATTTGTAACAGTTAAAAGTAAAACTGAAAGGAGAAAAGGACCCCACCTAAATCATTCCTACATAGACCCTAACCCCAATGTATTAAAAAATGGTGCAAGAAGTACATGCATTTATCTCACATGACATAACTGCCCCTTTAGCTGTCCCTGGTATTCTCCTTGTGTTACAATTAAATAACTTTGATATAGAAGCATATCTGGAAAATGAAAATCTCTCCTTAATCAATTCCACCTTTGCGTAGAATCACCATTACATAAACACATTCACAGGACAGCTGAGATTGTGTATTGTAAGAATAAACTCACAATCTCTCTTTCTCTCTCTCCCCCCCTTTTACTTTCTCTCTCTAAAGTCTAAATTTTTCATGCATAAAGTCATGCCCCCATATATGCTTGCTTAGACTAATTTCCATTTTGTGCAACCAAAACACACCCAACAGTCTCTTTCTCTTTTTTTTTTTCTTTTTCTCTGGGTTTGGCGAAGTCAACATGCAAAAATTTTTAGGCTGATATGCTTCTTCTCATGGTTTGAGTTTCAAAAATATTATCTTTTTGTTGAATTGGATTTTGGGTTGGTGCCCAGTTTGGAAATTGAATAGAAGAAAAAGAAGGGGTGCGTGACTGCGTGTGATGAACAGATGAAGAACGAAGAACAGGCTCGTAGTTTGTTTGGAATTTCACTCTCTGACAGACCCAGATGGCAACAATTCCTCATTTGCTCATCAGGGTTCTTCTTTGGATATCTTGTTAATGGCATCTGTGAGGTAGATATCATATATGCTCTGTTCTCTGTTGGTTTTCTTGAAGTCTTTTTGGTTTGGTTTGTGTAATCTTTGTGGTTTACAATTTCTGCAACTGGGTTGCAGAAATATGTACTGTATTTAAGGAGAAAGAAAAAACAAAATTTGAGTGCTCTTTTTGTTTCTATGTGTGTGTAGAAGGGATTGTATTGGGTTTTGTTTTGTTTGATTTGGTAAGCTAATTCTTCAGCATTTCTTTCCTGTTTTTTTTTTTTGTTCCTTTATTTTTCACAATCAGTAGCTTAAAGATTAATTTTCCAGGAAAATAGTGTCTCAAAAGGCCAAGAATTTTTGTTGGGGACTTCAACTTCAATTTTTCTTTTTTTCCCCCCTTTTGCTTTCTAATCTTAATACTTGCATTTTGTTTTTTAATAAATATATGAAGTTATCCTACTAATTGTTTTCTCATTTGTCTCATTTTCAGGAATATGTATATAACAGGCTCCATTTTAGGTAAATTTCATCACCTTGATACTGTTTCATTTGTTACTGATTTGTAGCTTTGAATGGACACTTACTGTGAAATGGGTGATTTGGTTTCTTGTTTCAGCTATGGTTGGTACTTTACATTTGTTCAAGGCTTTGTTTACCTGTTTCTGATTTACCTCCAAGGCTTCACAAGCAAGCAAATGGTGAATCCATGGAAAACTTATGTGAAGCTTTCTGCTGTTCTAATGGGTTCCCATGGCCTAACAAAGGGATCCTTGGCTTTTCTTAACTACCCTGCACAAATCATGTTCAAATCCACTAAGGTAACTGACAAAAGCACATGGAAGAAAAAACCCAGCTTTACTTTACCCATTTTTCAAGGATACTGATATTATGGATCAGTTAAAGTTGAAACAAATATGAATGTTTTGTCTTATTCCCTAGTTTGTGTGCTTACATTTTTTTTATTTTATTTTAAAATTTCTCCCAAATTAGCTGACTTGTTAGACATTATATATGTTTTTTGCCTCTCAAACTATGTCACCATGTTATAGCTACTGAACATTGTAACATTCAAATATAATAGAACCATTATTTTGGTGTAATAGGTTCTTCCAGTGATGATAATGGGTGCTTTTATACCGGGTCTGAGAAGGAAGTATCCAGTGCATGAATATTTATCTGCAATACTTTTGGTAGTTGGTTTGATTCTATTCACACTAGCAGATGCACAGACATCACCAAATTTCAGTGTCATTGGTGTTATTATGATATTTGGCGCTTTGGTCATGGATTCTTTTCTAGGAAATTTGCAAGAAGCAATCTTTACTATGAACCCTGAGACCACACAGGTTATTTTCCATCTCTTCTTAATCCTCTAATAGCCTTTTCAAGTGTATGCAGTATGCACTTTATGTCAAATTTATGATCTAAACTCTAAAGTCTAAACCATTATATGTTAATTTAGTAGCATATAAAATTCTTATACTTTTTCTTGTTGTTAACACAGATGGAGATGCTCTTCTGTTCTACTGTAGTGGGATTACCTTTCTTGATCCCACCCATGCTTTTCACAGGAGAATTATTCAAAGCATGGACTTCATGTTCACAGGTAAATTTTGGAATAAAACACTCCTTTTTTCACACTACTAGTATTTACTCTATTATGCTTTCTTCTCAAACAGAATAAACTTTTCTTGTACTTGCAGCATCCCTATGTGTATGGTGTGTTAGTCTTTGAAGCAATGGCCACATTCATAGGCCAAGTCTCTGTGCTTTCCCTCATTGCCATTTTTGGTGCTGCCACCACAGCCATGGTAAGTAAATTTCTATCACAAGTCTTTTCCTGCTTTTAATATGTCAGTTTTGGGCGCCTAACATTAATAAGTCTCATGTGAAAAAACTTGCACCATGGTATCTTAAATGTGCTATTAAATGCTATTTAATGACAAAAAATTTAACCTTTTTCTATATTAGTACAAATTTGAATTTCAATTGAAAGTTGATTTGGCACAAAAAGATATATATGATCTGAAAATTAAAACTCATACTATATTTTGACTTACCCTTTTATTATGTTAATCATAAATATAGAATCACTTTACTATATGGGATGATATTTCAACTTTAATTATCACATTATGTGGTCCTAACTTGTTTCCTTTCATTGAATTTTATCACAGATAACAACGGCAAGAAAGGCAGTGACATTGCTACTATCATACTTGATATTTACAAAGCCATTAACAGAACAACATGGAAGTGGACTTATACTCATAGCAATGGGGATCACATTGAAGATGTTGCCTGAAAATAAAGCCACCAGCACCAAGAGGGTCTTAAACTCTTCTCCCAGAGAAAATAATGCAAAGTCTACTACAGGGGATGAAGAATTGGGGACCCTGCCAGATTCTGTAGGAGAAAATGATGAAAGGAGACCCTTGGTCTAGCTCAAATATGTTCTAAATGCAAATTTTATTTTTGGTGTATTATTTTAAAATTCATGATTTCTTTGTAATTTTCATATCATGCTAAAGGTAATAGAAAATAATTTGATGTCCAATATGTTAGTTTTAAATTGAATTCCTTAGATCAAAAAGTTGTGACTCAGTTCGTAACGCGGAGTGAGATTGTAGGAAGAGCTCCCGGGTTTGATTCCCACTAGACACCATTTTAGGAAGGGGTAAAGAGTCTTAATTGTGACGATTAAGCCCCGAATAGAATTGCCCCGTAATACGGGATACGGGATAGGTTAACACAAAAAAAAAATTGAGTTGCTTAGATTTGAATTCATTTGCATACATAGAGGCAGAGTCAGAGACTTAACAATGGGGGTCAAATATATATAAATATAAGTACATTTTTTATTGTATAAAAGTTTAATTTATTTTATTAAGATCATTAATCAAATAAATATATGAAAAAATGAGTACGTGAGAAAAGTTGTGACCTGAGGATTTTACCTAATTACTACTTGTGAATTGAGGGATATCCTCAATCAAATAAAAAATAACATTCATTTACAATGAAAACGCATTTAGTTTTCTTCGATATCACTCGTGCGGTTGAACTAAAATTTCATGACATGAGTTGTATGTTTAATATTTTTAACGAGGGAAATGAAAAAAAAAATCAAATTTCTATCCTTTCAGGCAAAGAGTTAATTACTTTGGTAAAAAAAAAAAGTTTTGATTAAATCAGCCTTAAGAGATAAGGATATTACTTTCAAAATAAAAAGTATTACAAATTTTCCATTTTCGGAAGTCTTATCCCAACTTTTAAGGTTGGTGTTATCAAAATCGGAAAAAAATATACATTATAATCATATTATAATCATATCATTTATTGAGTTTTATGATTATATCATTAAGTATAATACTACATTGAGTGTAAGAATGTAAAAAGCTTGTAATATTAATAAATAAAAAAATCCTACATGTAATATTCATAAATAACAAAAAATTCTATGGTATTAATTTCATTTATAACATTAAATCTACTCAATTCAATAAAAAAAAATTATTTTTGATTCTTGAATAGTATTTCCTAATAAAAAAGAATCAAATCTCCTTTTTTTAATGGAAAAATTCTAATTAATATATATTATTAGTGAAAAGATTACATTATATATAATCATATTATTTATTGAATTTAGTAACATATTAGGTGTTATACTCATTAAATGATATAACAACATATCATTGAACAACAATGTAAAAACCTGTAATATTCATAAATAACAAATAATCCTACGCTTAAACAGCACGACTTAAAGTAAGAATGTATTTTATTAAAATTTATAACCATGACGTGAATGTTTCCGGCTCGAGCAGAATTATCTCTTGTGGAAAATACTTGTGATTTTTTAACAATACTTGTGGTTTAAATAAAAATAATAATTCTTTATTTTAGTTTATTTCTTTAATTTTCTAAAATAATTTTTTGTTCTCCGTCTATCAATCAAGTTATGATAGTGTTTTATAATATAGATATATAGATTATAAATAAATAAATAACTTTTTTTTTAAAATAATAAATATCTTCTATGAAAGGTAAACCTGTTTGTTTCAGGATGAGACTAATCTCCTGACAGGAATTTGTTTTCATCCACGTGACTCTAACTCGATATTTTACTTAAGAGGAATTAAGTAAGTACCGCTTGAACCAATCTTTATTCATAAATAAATAAATAAATAGTTTTATATAAGTTCAAATATGCTAATATATACATAGTAAATGTTATTGTAGTGAAATTATAACTAAAATAAAAATGTAATTGAGTGAATAAGAAATGTTGTAGAAGAGTAGAAGTAGTTTACAGCTAAGAACGGTGGGCATGTGCTGATCATGTAAACGTGTCAACCACGTTCCTTAAAAACAGTTGTACTCATTGGCTACGTGTTTGTGCATTGGCATGCAAAGTGACACCCATTATTATTATTATTAACGTAACCCCCAAAAATAAAAGAAAAGAAAAAGAAACACCGCTACATTACATCACTGTGAAAACTGAAAAGTGAAAAATCATTCTTTTTCTTTCCACAATTTACCATTACCACAAGCTCCCCATATAAAATTTAATAAAAAAAAGTTTAATTAGGTAATGGGTGAGAGAGGTGGCAGCAGCGGTGGCGCCACCACAGGGCTCCTCCAGGAAATGGTGGAGGAGGGAAGTTGTGGTGGTGATGGTTTAGAAAGGAACTATGAGAGACCAAAAGAACCTTGGAAAGGAGAATTTGTAAAGAGCTTAGTGTATGGAGGGCTTGATGCTATTATCACTTGTTTTTCTCTCATTTCCTCCATCTCAGCTAGTACTAGTTCCTCTGGTAATTATTCCATTTTAACTCTAATAACCTCTTTTCAAATTTATTATTTTATTTGATTCACAGAGGAGAAAGAGAGAGATTTGTACTTGTTTGAGTACATCTGTACATTGGCAAAAAATCAGAATGTGTTTTAATCTAGCTTTGTTTTATATATAAAAAAATATTAAAATATAAAGCTATGATCGAGATTGTAGCTGTGGTCCTTCGTTAAGTACTTGGACATAAAAGACCTTTTAGTTTTTGAGTTTTGGAGGAAAATGGACTATAATATGATACTATATGATATGTCTTTGTAGCCTGTTGTCCTTTTCATAAGAAAAAGTACATGAATTTGTAGTTTCTGCTTGTGGAGCTTGGAATGGTGCTGCATCTTTATTTTTATTTCTTTTTTTTTTTTCATTCATCTCTTTGCATATACAATAATAAAGGAAAATGCTTCTTAGTTTGGAAAAAGGTCATGACAGATTAAGGGCTTTGTTTGAGCTAGAAATTATGGATGATGACAATATAGTTACTCCTATAACTCTAGATCCCTGCCTACCTATGGTTCGAGATATGGGCAGTTATATGGCTTTTCTTGCTAGGGACCAGGCTAAGAAAGGACTCATGCAAAATGAGTGGAGGGTATGGAAAAACTAACCTAGCTAAGGTAACTTAGCTTGAGTTTTAGTGTCCTAGCTAGTAGTGTAGCTCTAGTGGTAATGGAGGCCATTACTCTATTCCAAATGTGATTTTTCTTTAGTGTGTGTTTGGATTAATAAAAAAACCACATTACAAACATGGATCACACCAACACTCCTACTCCTCTCAGTAGCATTGACTCGATTCATGTTTGTAATACCAACACTCCTACTTTCATGTTTGTAATGTGGTTTTGGTGGAGCCAAACACACTATTAGGTTGTCTTGTGTGTGTATACATAGAAGTCATGTTTGTCTGAAATTCTAATTCTCATGCCATTGATGCCATGGTAGACTACTTATATATGGAAGTGTACATGCTATTTTAACTGATGTAGGGGATGTGCTGGTTCTTGGGTTTGCAAACCTAGTGGCAGATGCAATATCAATGGGGTTTGGTGACTTTGTGTCCGGTGGCTCTGAGCGGGATGTGATCATTGAGGAAAGAAGAGTGATAGAATGGGATATCATGAATCATAGGGGCAATGAGCAAGCAGAGTTAGTCAGATACTATCAAGCTCTTGGGATGGACTACAATGATGCAACTATGGTATGTATAAGAAAAAACATACCATTTGGATATTATAGGGAAAATTTGTAACAAAGCTTCACTAAAGTTAAAAGTACTTGGTTTAAAATCTATACTTGGCCTTTATAGATTAAATAGGAAATTCCAAATTGCTTCTAAGTTCTAACCTTACTGAATTTTGTTACTTGATGCAAGGTTGTGAACATATTTGCAAAATACAATGACATCCTGGTGGACCAGAGAATGGTAGCTGACAAAGGAATGCTTCCAGCAGAGCAAGAAGTGAAACCTTGGAAGAATGCCCTTGTGACTTTTGCATCCTTCATGATCTTTGGCTCAACTCCTTTGTTATCTTTCATCATCCTCATACCATTTACAGACAATGAATCTGTTAAGTTTGTTAGTGCTTGCCTTGTTTCTGCACTTGCCCTTGCTCTTCTTGGGGTGGCAAGGGCAAGGATTGCTGGTCAAAAAATGATGTTCTCCACAGCCATCACTCTATTCACTGGTGTCATAGCTGCAGCTGCTGCTTATTTAGTAAGCTGGTCGCTAAAGCATATAGCAGGACTAGAAGGTTGATAAACTAGAACTGAATTAGTAGCAGGAAAGACAATAGGGAATGATTAGCATCCTTTCTAAGAACTTAGTCCATAGTCCAAATTTTGGTATGTGTGTCTAAAATCTATCTTTTGGGCAGGTTGTAAATACACTTAACTTAGTATGTTACTACTTACTACAGCTGTTGCTAATTACATGTTTTTCTTTTGCTCCAGCAGTGAGGGTCAAATGTTAGGCATTTTCTAAGTTAATATTTTTAAATCAAACGAGTTACCAAAGAGAAGAAATGATTAAGAAAATAAAACTTGTGAGGTAACACTAGTTTAAGTATAACAAAAATGAGTTCTTCATAATGGTTTTCATAAAAACCTCATTTTCTGAATTATTCACCTTAGTTTTTAAGGGTATTCTAAATAGAGTATAAGAATAACATATGTGCCAGAAAGTTCAGCTTCTTCTTTCCACATAAAGAATTGGAGCTGAAAAACACTTCCAAATTTCCAATAATCATGTAAACTGATAAATTAAGGTTTAAAACAGGCATAACAATGGGTTAACTCTAACTTGGATTGCAAAGTGCACAGATAAGAGATGTTGACTTAAAAGTTCTCTAGTAACTATGACTCAAACCTCTACCAAAATATTATTATTGGTTAAAGATTAAGGAACAAGAAGGGACTATACAGTGTGACATGGTTATCAAGGAACAGTCACCTCTTCATCCAGTGATAACTGTAGAGCATGTTCTGCTTCTTTCAAGAATAATCGAGTTAGCTGCTTTTGGCCTCGCCGATATACTATAGCAGACCATTTGTTTCTAGTCATCAGTTCTGTTTCCTGTGACTCATTTGCCATTGTGCTGAAGTTTTGGGGAAAAGAAAAGAAAATTATCAGAAAGACAACAATATAGAGAGTAGGAAAATTATAGATTGAGTGAGGAATGCAAGCTTTCTTTGGCTGCAAATGCAGGGCTCATAATTTCATTTCAACCAACACTTCACATTTAAAAGGGAAAGGTTATAACAATGTCAAAGACTGAAAATTATGAATCACATTAGTTTACTTTAGCACCATAACTATAATCCAAAAAGTTGAATTTGAGATAGGGGGGGAGGGGGAGATTTTAAGATAAGCAGTCACTTCATACTAAATAAAACACTTACTTGTATACAACAAAAAATGTTAAACTTGTAATTTTGATGGAAGAATACAAGTATGCATTTTTTAGTAGGGATTTGATTCATGAAAGAACATTAAGTGCTGTCAGCACAAATTCTGAATCAAGTCATAGATGGAACTCTGAAACCAAGAAAAGCTTATCTTCAGCAATTTGATAAGAGAACCACTAAGAAATGAAACATCCATTGAGCCACAACATAACATCCAAAGAATCTTATAGGGACATATTTAATCTACCTTAAATTGCTCATGTCATGTTTGCTATTTTCCTGGCTATCAATGATAAGGGCCTTCTTGAGCAAATCAAGGTCACTTTCCTCTGTTCCGGAATGCTCTTCAAGATTCATCAACCTTCAATGCAGTCAAATTAATTAGACATTCACATGTGATATATCCGTGTTGGTGTTCTAGTCTGTCCTTATTTTCTCAATAAATGAAATGATACATTGAATATAAAAAAGAAGAACATTCAACATCATTTGCAGAAATCAAGTTGCAATCACAAGTGTTAGAAATATATCCATTCATGTGTCCTCCACCCAACAACTTAAGCTTTTGGGATAGTTGGTTCATGACATAGTATCAGTGCCTCTATGACCAAATGGTCAAAAGTTTGATTCTTTCTTCCCCATTATTCCAATAAAAAAAGGTTTAGTTTCAGCACAAGGTAAGTGGGCCTGTGCATTTGTCCACGCTTCAAGCCCAATGCGCTCTTGCGTGAGTGGTGTGTTAGAAATATATCCATTCATGTGTCCTCTACCAAACAACTTAAGCTTTTGGGATAGTTGGTTCATGACAAGAAGCATGCAGTTTAGGAGTAAGGCACTAAATATATCAACAGTTATAGTTGTTATGCAATTCCTGGCACTCACTTGACACGAAGAAGATCAACAAGCATTTGTAAAGCTCCAGAATCACCACAAACCTCCCATATTGCTGATTGGACATCTATATCTGATAGTTGTCTCTCCCCTTCAGGTCCAACAAGCTTTATAGAAAGCATAAAAAATGTATTAATGTTGAATTCAGATGAAATTGAAAAGAATCAGCTCAAATTAATATAGTGCTCATCACTTTGCTTCTGGCTAGATGTAGTAAACTGACATTCCAAGGGAAAAATGAAAAATAGAATATTGCATAGAAACTGCACCTCTTCCAGCATTGAGGAAACCTTGTAAAGCTCATCTTCTTGCATGGCTATGGTCCTCAAGGCAGTCATAAATTTCTCAGGAAAAACCAGCTTGTTTGCATAAGATGGCATCTTGCGTTGACCACTCCAACTGTAGTTAGAAACTTGGTTGCACTTGTTATTTTCTCCACTGTTTTGGGTTCCTAATGGAAAAAATCCATGATCCAGCAGAGCTTTGGGTAAAAGACATCTCATTTCTGCCTTCTGTAAACATAAAGCAAAAAAACATAAAGTTTAAGTTACAGAATGGGAAAGTTTTAGAATAACAAGTAGTACAAAATTTGTGAAATAAATCATATTCTACTTCTTTTTAAAAATTGCATAAAGTTTATTAGATTTCGGACCCAAGCCTAACTCAACCCCAAAAGCTAGCTTGTAGGATGGGGATTGTCCAAGACTTACATTTTAATTTAGCCTTATCTCTAGGTAATGTGGGACTTTAACACACCCCCTCACGCCCAGAACTGGACATTTGGAGCGTGGACATCTATACGGGTGGCGGCCCAATAACAACAAATCATCTAGGATAGGCTTTGATACCATATTATATTTTGGACCGGGCCTAACTCAACCCCAAAAGCTACAAAGTTAAAGATAAATTATTAGCACACCTGTGCTTCAAGAAGCTGGCCCTTGGATTCTGAAAAAGAAATATTATTAATTGCTTCTGTTGGATAGTGGACCTGAAGGACCAACAAAACCAATAAGTTAGTAAGCCATGTCAATTGAATCATGATGGAGAATATAACTGAAGCAAAATGGCAGCAGCCACAGACAAAACTAGGTAGGTATGGTCAAAGTATGAAATGCTATCATAGTAACTAATTGTGTTACTATTGCAGGGCAATTGATAAACAACAGTTAGATAATACTAATTATTTTTAGTAACACTTGCAAATTGCAAGCTGCCAAATAGCAACGGATGAAGGAGGAGACAGCTATGGTTATAAATATGAACACAGCAAAACTTCTAGTAAGTAAAATTGAATTTATGCTGAGTAAAACAATTAAAGGAAGGAGAGCAATATGTTAAATAGAAATTTTACTCTTGGTGCACAAGGTACAAATGTAAGCCATTACCATGAGATAGTCATCTGTGTTATCATCAATGACAAAACCATACAGGTATAGAAGTTCCTGCATCAAGTGGAACATTATGGAAACCATGTAGTACTTGAAATAAATTCCAAAGTAACCTATACATCAAACTCAATAGAATTATAGAACAGAAGCTCCACTTATTTTGGTTCATGCATTTAGTAAAATATATATGCCATGCAAGTATATATTCAAAATTTCAACTGTATTCATAATGGTAGAAATGGACTCAAATAAGCTAAAAGACCAAGACTATAGTGCAATGTCTTGATGGCAGTTTATTGTCCAGTAAATTATGTATCCAGTTCTATTAAACCTTTTTTCAGTCAAATTGAATAAACTGCCAGCAAGGCACCGAACCAGTACGAGACACATGAAAAACTCGCATGATAAACCTTATTTCCCCTTTGAATGCCTCTCTGCTTGCAGCTTAAAAGATTGATGCTTAATAAAAAGAGAAGAGAAAAGTAAACTCTAGAATACAAAATAAAATAGGAAAATGCTTATATTTTTCCATTGTTTTTTCAACCATGTGAGACAATATAAAGTACCTCATTCCCTTTGTTGCCATAACTAATGGAAATTTCACGTTCAATCTGCAAGGGACTTTGAGCAGCTTTGCAATCAAGAAAAAGAATTAATTAAAGGGAAAAGTTTCATGAAATTTATAGTATGAAACTATTTAAATGGAGAGAGAAAAAACCAAAGGAATTTAAGTTACAGTTTGACAGTAACAACTAGAACATCATGGGCACAGACATGGAAACCACCTATTGGTTGTTAACAAGGATAGTGAAAATGCATGAAAAGAATGTTACCTGAAAGAAGATACATGGAGGAAGGAACTCCTGTTGTTAAACCAGTTCCATCAACTTCCCATGTTGCTATTGGCTTGAGATCTGATCAGCCATGTAATCATGGTAAATTACATATTTGCATGAGGCATTTGATATATCCACCTACTATGTGGTATGAAAAATGACTCACCCTGGCATAAAGCCAGGCATACAAGTACATGCATATAAATAGTTCATTATCTTTTCATTTCTCGAAGCAATAATAGATATTTGGTATCTTCCCTAACTGCAAACTTTGCATCTGGATGCATGAAATACTTTGTATATGTACCACTATCACTATGAAAAGCAAAAGAAAACCATTTGGATAAGTGCTGCTATGCAAAGGACAAGAACCTTTTAATATAAAGGAATGTCAAGACAAACAGCAAGTGCTTTGTATTCTAGGCTCTAGCTGGCATATATTAAAGGTAATATATCTCCTATCAATGAAATTTGCAGAAATGTTAAAGATATCTATTATGCCCTCCCACACAATAGTCCTTTGGGATTGAAATGTTGAGAAGCACATGGTCATTAATACTATGGAGCTTGTACCAAAATCTAATTTATCAGGACAGGGGAAAATTTATATCAAGGCTGTTTGATCAGAGGCTTTGTTACCATATCAGGAAATTAATGACCAAAATTTGTAAGATGTTAGGTGAAGGTCTAAGAATGGTTTTCATATCAACCATCTAAAGGGAAGCAATCAGATCCCAATCAATGAAGAAACAAAAAGGAAAGTACTTCAAAAACTTATATTGAAGTGAAATGTCAGGGCTTCAAGCAACAATTTACCATGGTTGCAAAAGTCAATGCCAGGGACAAGGCCCTCTACCCAAACGGTGTCTCCTTGCACTGTGCTACTTGTCATTTCCTTGGTTAGATTTTCACTGCCTGCAATAAAACATTCACGTTTTGATATCAATTTTTAACTCTTAAATTCAGAGAAATACTAAATGATGACCGCTCAGCAGGGAGAATTCTTATAGGAAACTAGTAGAGAGAGAGAGAGATGGATTCACCTTTTTCATCAGCTTCTGGAATGCAACTTTCATGAACTTCTTGCATTTCTGGAAATACATAAGAACGAGGCATTGGAATGTTCAAAGCACGGCTCCAAAATACTGAATTTGCCCTAGCATGAATTCAAGTCTGCTATCAACCTCCAAGGATTTAGTTGGAGTCATATACAAGCTCACTAGAAGTACATACCAAAGGAAATCTTCAAAGCACACCTCACTGGAAAAGACAGGTCACACAGATGAGAAGCAATGTAAATGTATGTTACAATTTAGCAAAGAAATGGCTGTTTGGAAACACAATCTAGAAAGTACATTCAATTCATTATTCTGAAGGAAATTGAGAAGGTATATATTGATAGCTACCTTGAATGTAGAATGAGTAACATATACTGATAAAGGGTAAATACACAAAAACAATGTATAGGTGTAAGTAACATTGTATAAAAGATGTTTCAAATCCTATAATCTTGTACTTACAGTGGCAGACTGTAACCAAAAGCGAAGAAAATATCTTGAATGTGATCCTATAACCTATGCTTTTTTCTGACAACCTGAAAAGGACTACGATCTAGCATTCTTCAGTAAGACTTATCAATTATCATAGCACATCAATGTCCTGATGAGTCACAGTGGAATAAAATGTCTTGAATGGGACTTATTAGGAAAAGCAGGTGCACATTTAACATAGTATAGCATATCCACATTTAATTCTGAATGCTATAATGGTTTTCATATAAGGTGAAGCAGTGAACTAGTAACTTGTACATTATACTTTCAAAATTGTAGTTCTCAACCAAGACCAAATTAACATCATTTACATGTAACCTACATTAATTAAGTAGAACTATAAGACGTCACAATTTCAACATGTGTCAAACTATGTCAATCACGAATAAACTGCTTAAAACTAATCAATAAAAATACAATTTTACCCAACACATACATCTCTGAATCTCCATCAAGAGTCAAAAGTTTCTTCACTAAATCCTTCACTTTAGTTTCATACAAAGACAGCAGGCTTTTCTTCTGCAAGATAAGATAGATATCAAATATAATGTTTTATAAGATGGACAGAAGTTAATACCAGAATTGACATCTGGTTCTATCTCAAACTCCATTAAACAAATTAAATATGTTCACCTGAAAGGTCAAATCAGTCAAAAATGAAATCATATTAGAAAAGTTAGGTTTGGCTTTTAGGTGATTTTCATATTGTATCTAGTACATGCTCCTCTTACACCATTCAAGTAATTACCAAAAATATATTGCAGACAATTAATTCAAATTGATTAATATCACTCAAAGACAATTGATGGGAGTTTCAGAACAGAACAATCACATCACATGGACTATTATCAGAAAAATTGGGAAACAAATACACATAAGCCAACACACAGATAGCCACTCTTCATTTTCTCTTTTGTATTTTTTAACAATGCAGTGTCTTTAAATTGGCAAAAAAAGCACAGTTTTAATCAAATTGTTTAATGATATCAAAAGATGATTCCCATGATGTTACCTGCAATTCAGTTGCACGATATAATGTTGTTCCTCTTAATTCTTGAAGTTCATCATCACTAAACCAAAGTGAATTTCCGAAAGAGGTTGGAAGCATATCAAAGTACCTATTTAAATTTTAACCACTCCACAAGTGAACCTCACAACACAATCTGAACCATAAAGTAAAACACAATTAACCATACATACGGCTTCCATAGAGAATTCTTACGCAAACGCTCCACTGTCAGTAACAGCATCATTAATAACCTGTCATCTACATCTCCTTCCTCAAACATTGCTCTACATTCTGGTCCTAGAAGAGGATCTTGCAACACCCTCATTGGAGTAATTGCTAAATCTAGTGGAACAACCAACAGAACACCTGTTTATCAAAGAACACAATTACTTTCTGGGGCTTCAAAAAAGTTAAGGCATCAAGCTATAAGCATTTAAGGTAAAATTTATTTCAGATATGAACACTTAGAGCCTGTTTGGTTTGAAAATCATTTGTTTTCACATCCTCTTTTTACTGATAATGACAAAAGTGCCTTAATGTTTTCAGTTTGTTCTCAATTTTCAAATATTTGTATAGAAAACAGTGAAAACATAGTATCTCAATTTTTCCCTTTTTTGAAGAATGCCTTTTTTTATTTTAATTTGATTCAAATGCATGATGAGTATTCTCAATATTCCAAGATGCACAAAAGGGCAATAACAGAGTTGCAAATACTTTCCAATTCAGAACAACAACAAAGTTACATGCTAATAAGCAATAACTCCAACTCCATCAATCAACTCCATTCATATTGCAATTACCGTCAGAAACATCTTTATCAGAAAAGATGCCAAATCCTTTTCTGGAATCACAGTACTTGATTTTGCAACCTCGTAGCTCAACCTCATTTGCCTGAACTCAAGACCAAATCAAAATTCAAAACTAGGCAAAAGAAACCATTGAATAATATTCACCAAGTAATGATATCAGAGCTTAATATGCTTTGCCCTTTTGCCAAAAATTACAAATCATGTTAACGAACCTGCAGCCACTGCATGAAAGTTTCGAGCTTTGCTTCTGGGTTCGCCATAGCTTGCTGCTCAATTTTTGGTTTGCGCTTACTTTGACACCAGCAGGTGAAGGTTTAAAGGGTTTAATTAAGTGTATAAATTATTATAATATTAAATACTCAATTTAGTTAAGTGTTTAGATTAAGAATTGTAATAATAAAAAATTATAAGTAAGGAAGTTTTTATGTAATATTATTTAAAATTAAAAACTATATTATTAATTTTTAATTATTTTTTATTTAAAATTAAATGTTTATTTTAATTTGTTCTTAAAATATATGAATATTTGGTTGTCATTTATTCATATAATTTATAATTTATACAATACCTTTCTTTCAATTGCAATTATATCATCAAATAAATCCATGAATTATTATTTTTACTTTTTCAACAGATCTATGACATAAAATTGGTTTATAAAAATTTAAACTAATGGTATTTAGCTATATAGCTTTAATTTGATATATAATATATAATTAATATAAATTTCTACATTCTCATCTAATGTATTAATTTTTAAGAAAATTAGATAGTAAATAATAATTATGTTAATAGCTTAACTATACCATAATCAATCAATTATTAATAACACATTAAATTAAATTATGAATTTTGTAAAAAAAATTAAATTATGAATTATAAGAATCGATTTAATATTTTCTATAAATAAAAGAATATACAATATTATGTATGTTTCTGGAATATCAGGACAGATATTTTGAAAAATAAAGACAAAGTTAACTGGTATATTAGTATTTTCGATGAAAAACAAAGAAATCATTTCCTCACAAAAAAAAAAACCATTTACTTAAGTGTTTTTTGCCTATTGATTTTCAAACTAATTTTTGATTAATTCTTACAAATCAATTTCTCTGCACAGTTTTTTTCACTGTTCTCCATTCTCACAAAAAAAGAAAAGTGAAAAAGGGGTGATGAGCACAGTAATGAAAATGTGATCCTTTCTCTCTCTTTGTGCCATAGAAAGCAGAATTCAATTCAGAATTTTTGTGAATCTAAACCAAACAGAGACAGAGACAGAGTGGCGGGTAAAATAACAACACTGCCACTGCCACGCTTTTGTTTTTCTCCAAATCTCATTGCCAACAATGCAAGTAAGCAACGTGCTTTGAGATTTACGCAATAATCAACATCATCATTCCCTCTTGTCATGTTGCGGTCCTCAAAAGTTTCCCATAATTTTGCTCTCAGATCGGACTCACGCTGACCACAACAACAGGTAACTGATCTGATTCAATCCCATGTTTTTTTTGGTGCTTGCCCCCCAGAAGTTGATGATTTGGATTTCAATGGTTATAGGGCTCTTTGAATGATGGGTAATTGTCAGGTTTTGTTTTTGATGGCTTCTGTTAAGTGGGTTTATGGTCCTGGCTGTTTCCTTGCACTCTGTGATGAGATTGCTGTAGAGTGCCTGTTAACTGTTAAGGCTGTGTTTATTTGTCGTTAGGTTTGAAATTTGTTGAAGAATTGGAAATGGATTTGCTTCTATTACCATGCATGTCAAATGTGTGGACTTTGATTACTTTAATTTTGGTTTTTCTTAATTCTGATGTGGGGTAGCTTAAAATTTATTGCAGATTTGGATTTGCTCCTATCATAGTGCATGGCAAATATATGAGTTTTTTATGTGGGGCGTTGGATTTTGCATGTATAATGTAGGGGCCTTCTCTTTGAAAGCTTAGTATCCTTATTTTCATGAGTTGTTCCAGGATATGAACACCCCAGTTTAAATGTCCAAAATTGATTACTCTAATGAATTAGTGCCCGTTGATTCCATAATCAATGATTGAAATTTGAAAATGAGTGATGCAAACATATTGAACGGAACGAAAGTGATTTAAAATCAATTATGTGGAATTGATTCTGTACTGTGTAGAATCTAAACCAAATAGGCCCTTAGGTGTTTTCTGGTTGGATAATAATAATAATGCTATAATTTTATGACTGGTAGTAAATCATTAGAATGTAAAGGAGATGTGACCTTAGTGCACTTGCTGTATACCCAAAAGTTAAGAACACCTCCTTGGGAGCAGACAAAGGCCATTGCTATGTTTCCAAACATAAGTTAGAAGTAGAAGCTTAAATGCAACTAATTGTGATATGATATAAATGGAGATTTCATGCCTGCCTTGTGTTCATGTGTGCCAGGATTTACAGTGGGGTGGGTTACTTTTTGACTATGAGATAGGTGCTAATGAGCTATATAAGCAAGAAAATATTAAACTTTTGAAGCAAATTTAAAGCAATTTAGACTGAACTCGGAAAACAAAATATAATTACAGATTCTTTCCTGTGGAGAACATTAGCAATGATTTTTCATTATCAAGTTCAATAGAGCATTGGGTGCTTGTAGCTAGATACAAATCAGGATTATGTATTAAGTGTGAACTCCAGTAGTTATGAGAAAGATGCTTAGTTCTAGGCCATGTTCTTTTTCCTTTTATTTGCTTAATAATGTCTTTATTGGAGCCTTGGCACAATGATTGGAGTTGTCGCCATGTAATCTAAAGTCACAGGTTTAAGTTGTGGTAAGGCTGCGTAGTATAGATTCGTTCTGTCATACAGTGGATCCGACACTTCCCTAGACCTTACGCATAGCAGGAGCTTTATAGCACTAAGTTGCCTTTTAATAATATTTTTTATGATTCTATTGAAAAAAATCCTTTGTGCTTGAGAGTGCGAACCATCTTTAATGGGCTTCAATTCATATTATTTACGTTTAGCTGCCTCCACCCTCCTGCTTGTGCTTTCCTTTGTTCTTGTGCATTCTTTTTGACCAATTATTTTCATTTTGTTCTGCAGAAGCAGACCTAAATGTCCTATAATACAATAGTGCTGATACAATGAAGAATATAATTTCACCCGTGCAAAGTACTATGCCATCTCCTACTTTTCTCTGGCGGTTCAAGGTCTGTAAATGTATCTTGCACAACTTGCATAAGTTCAGTGCTAGATTCCAATCACTTTCGGGGGATTTTTGTGTCTAATTTGCAGAGGGACTCGAAGGTTCTTTTGCGCTGGAGTATCGTTCTTTTTAATTGCTTCTTGGAGGAAGGCCAACAAAATGTTATATTGATGTTGTAAAACAAAAGCACACAAAGAAAATAAAAGGATAACTGGGAAAAAGAAACAATATAAGCACAGCCCTTTATGACAGCTTTAGTAATGACATTGCTAGCAAGTTTCTTTATATTTGGTCTTTGTTCATACTAAACCTATTTGGATCCTCAGAGTCAAACCATATATGCTTTTTCCTCCCCAATTTGCAGTTTATTTATTATGCTTGTACTCATAGGGTTTATGAGCAGCTTACATTATGATTTCTGATTGTGAATTATTTTCTGCTGTATGTTTTATCTTCAAGCTTGTGTTTTCTGAAACATTTGTGTTATTCCAATGTTCCTGCGTGATGTTAGATGAACTCAATTTCTAAATTATTTTGTGCAGACTGAAATTTTAAATTTGTGGAAGTCTCAAATATGTCTCTTTAATTGTATTCCTATCATAATTGGATGTATGTCTTTGATTTATCTGTTATTTTTTAACTCCCTAGTGTTTATGAACCTCTGTTTTTTTCCCCAGGTGACACTCTTTCTGATATGGGGCCTTACTTGCTGCAAGGTCTAAGCCTGTCTTTTCACTTTTATAATATTTTTTATTGTCTATGGGTACCAATGAACATCTCTTGAAAAAATCCCTTAAAATTTCCTTACCTATTTTACACTTAATATTCACTTTTCCCTGCTCCTACATCAGATTGGTTGGGATTCTGTCATGAGAATGGATGCAAATTTGCGAGATCTTTTTTGTATGAAGCATTTTTGTATTACAACCCTCTCCTTCTTATGGTGAGTTGGTGGTTAACTCTACTGTTTATGTTGTACATTGAACATAATTTTTTTGAAACTTTACCTGATGGTTTTTGTTGTTACTCTTACAGACTATGATGGTCTGGCTTTGGGGAGTGAATTTGTGGGTATTTCTACAATCCAATGTAAGCTATGCCAAGGTTTTTGATCTTGATCAAAACCACCTTACTCACAAAGAGATATGGAAGGTAGTCAAGTTCCTTGCTTTCCTTTTTGCGAAAACATTATTCAATACTAAGTGGAAAAGTGGAAAATCGTTTAATGTTTTTCTCAATTCTCCACCTTGGCAATTAATAGTTCAACCATGGAGTTGTTCGTATCTGGTTCTTTGAAACTTAATGGTAATCAAACTAATAAATTCCCAGGTACTCAAAAACAAATTATGCCTTTGTATGGGTTGTCAACAGTTGAGAAAATTGTAAAACAGAGAATTTGTAAAGGGAATGTTGAAGGCTAGCCAAAGGTAGAGAGGAGGATGGAGTGGCTGTAGGTTGAAGCACACTTAACTCAGGCCACCACCTGAATTCATACTGAATGGCAGTGAATGTCTATTACAAATCAATAATACTCCATCAACATTGTAAACACCCTAAAATTAGCCGTCAGCATATACCTAAAACACATCAACAATCAATTATCCCCCACAAGATGGTGCATCAACACTTCTCATGCTCATCTTGCTAACATTTGAATGAAAATACCTGCTTCCAAGACCTTTCAATAATGAATCTGCAAGTTAATCTTCTCATTTTATGAAGGGTGTGCAAAGTATTCCTTCATTCAGTTTCTCCGTGATAAATGCCTATTAATATATATCTGCTTTGTTATATGACACTGTACTGATTATAGCAGCCTTCACACACTCACACCCACAGAGAGAGAGAGAGAGAGAGAGAGAGATGTAATCCAAACAACTCCTGTTCTTGCATCAACTTAAAATTTTTTGTTAATCGTTACAACAAAACATCTGGAAGTTGTGTCAATGGCATGGTTTGATAATGCTACTACTGTAGAGTATAAACCCATTATGCATGTTTATATATTAACTTCAACTCGTGTTATTTTCAGTGTAGCACTTGGATGACTATCATCGTCCCTACTAGCATGACTGCTTATCTATATCTGTATTCTCATGGGGAAGTATCACTGGCTGCATCTCAACCAGTTTAGTATCTGCTCTGTTCTTTCCTTCTAGCATTTTCTCTCCTCTCAAACAGTTGAATTTGTCCACTTCCTAACACGATATTCATTGACTTGTTTTGACATACATTTTTTTTTTGTTACATTATATGTAGATGTAATTGTCATTCTTTGTATTGGTGTAAGCGATCATCTTAGTTATGCTTTCATGTAGAAGCTGATATCCTTAATTAAAATTTTAAGAAGGCCAGAAGCAAATCTTCATATATGCCAGCCAATGGATTGTTTCCTATGATTTTTTCTATGATAATCTTTTTGTCTACTAATATATTCTAATCATCTAATATGCATCTTGCAGGTGCTTCTCTACATTTCTGCTGCAGTAATCTTGATCTTTCCCTTTGATATTTTCTATTTGTCCTCTCGTTACTTCTTCTTGAGGACGTTATTGCGGATAGCTTTTCCTTTGCAGGCAAGATTCTTGACTGTAATGCCAGATACGGAATTTTGAGTGTTTATCTGTATTTGGTTTCTTTTGTAATGCACCTGCGACATCCAATAAGTTCTATGTAGTTTATTGATGTGAAGTTACTAATCTGAGAGTCTGAGACTGAGAGCTACTAGTTTGTTATTCAATGGTTTAGGTGCATTTGTTTTTAATAGTTTCAATAAGTTTGTTAGTTGATTTCTCTCATGGATGATAAAGCTTATCTTTTGGCTCACAAATTATAGTTCTTTTCTTCATACAGCCAATTTCATTTCCTGACTTTTTCGTGGCTGATATTTTAACCTCCATGGCAAAGGTACGGTACATAGCCTGATAGTACATTTCTTGGTGCAATTTTCTATTTACTTCATAAATGTCAATATCTAAATTCTTAGAAATTTGTATATTTAAATTGTCACTTTACTGCTTTGATCATTTTTTAGAAGAACAAAAAATTGCTTCTGTGACCTTTCCTGATGTTTTTTGTGTTAATAATCAACTTGTCTTACTAGTTGTTGCTCCTAACTGTTCATTGCATACAGGTGTTTTCAGATTTGGAGCGATCAGTTTGTAGAGTGGTGAACAGACAGGTATGGTTTAAATAAAACATATCAAATTTTCTTTTTCTTTTTATTACTATTAACTTGTCAATCTATAGTTTTGCTCGTGTTTTTTAAGTTTAATCTGTAGTCTGGATTGATATAATATCTTATTGTAACACTATGAATTATGATAAAATATAATACATACAAAATGCATTTCATGTGAAAGTTTTTCTGTATTCATATCACATGTTTGCAGAAGTCCTTTATTTGAATACATCTCGGTAGATCATTTTTTGAAGCATTCAAGTAAAAACTTTATACACCTATTTTGCACATGAACATTTTTATCATTGATATTATGTTTATAATCTTTTCATTTGCGTTTAGAACTTGGATATAGTTGGTGCTAAGCTGGGTAATATACGGTAGATTCATCAAAACTATTTTTTTTTCCATTCTGTCATCTTTTGCCTGGTCAGATTTATATGTTTCCTTCCATATTTTTTCTATAGGTACTTGAATAAATAATTTTAATTTTTATTACATGCAGGTTGCCACAATTGCTTGGCTTGAAGCTGATTCAGTTTGTGGTAGTCACTCAGTTGCAATACCAATAGTTCTTGTTCTTCCTTATATATGGCGTTTATTGCAATGTCTTCGTCAGTACAAAGATACCAAAGAAAAAACTTGTCTCTTCAATGGTAATTGCTCTTGGTAACTTTTCCCCTTACACTCCTGTTCCTGTAAGTGTAATAAGACATCCTGGTTGAGTGGTTGTCCTCTTTGTTATTGAACAAATTGCAATTAATCTTGGTAGTTATATTATAGTCTATAATGACTTGAAGCTTTTTTGATAAAAAAAAAAGCAGGAGTAAGACTTTCCCTAGCTTTTGAAACTCCTCATATCTCTTTTTCATGTGCTAAGAATTCATCATCTTCATTTTGACAAAACATAGTTTCTATTTGAATATTTATGGCTCTGCATTTATCCACTTGCTTCCTGATAAGTTTTGTATAAAGTTTGGTGTTCAATTCTGACATTTTTGCTGGCTGTCATATGGCTTGAGACTATTTTTTCTCTTTTGAACTAATGGTTTTTACTTTGAGACATAACTTACTCACGCATATTGTCTGAGATTTTTAAATGAATGGGGGCTTACAATCATCAGATACCAATTCTCCGCTATAGTTACAGTTAGGGACCAAATAAGTGAATAACCACTCTAAGAGTGTGTTTGGCAAGGCCAATAAGCTAGCTACTAGCTTATTTGACTAGCTTATAAGCTAGTTTGACCAACACAAAAGTGTTAGTAAAGTACCTCAAAGTAGCTTATTTTAGGAGCTTCTAGCTTATAAGCTACAAGCTACTTCACCTAGCTTCTAGTTTCTAGCTTGTAGCTTATTTAATTTTCTTCCATCACTACCCTTATATTTTAATACATTTCCCTTATTATTCTTAATTTCTTTTTACCTATTATTATCTATTTTCAATTTTAGTAACAAAAACCTTTCAATTTATTTTTACCTATTATTACTTATATAATAAATAATTTAAAAAATTACGAATTAATTTAATTATTATTTTCTTTTCACTATTTTATGAAATTATTTATATATTATACTATTTATTTTATCAATTTCATTATTTATTTTAATTATAATTATTAATTAAATATTTTATCACTAAAAGGTTTAATAAGAATTTAATTATTTTTTAAAAAATATAAAATTATAGTTACATAATAATATTTTTTTCTAGAAAACACAAATAGAATTTATATAATAAAATTTATGTAATTATGTCTTTTATGTCATTTTACATTTACCAACTAGCTTATCAGCTAGTTTTACCAAACACTTCTAATTCAATAAGCTAGCTTATCAGCTCGGAGCTTATAAGCTAGGAGCTTATCAGCTAGCAGCTAGCTTATCAGCTACCAGCTAGCTTATCAGCTAATTTTTCCAAACACACCCTAAAACTAATGGGCTAGATTGGGTCCTTAAGTGTAAGTTTCCCTTCAAGATATTCAATACTGCTTGTGCACTCATGTCTATTATTGCAGGCACTCTATCATCTTAGGCACAAATGTCAATTTTTTTGCTTATTTAAAATAATGGTTGTGATCATTACTTTTGCTTGGTATCCTAATATTCTAACTCCATTTGCTCTTTTCCAGCTTTAAAATATTCAACAGCAGTCCCGGTAATTTTTCTTTCAGCCCTTAAATACCATGTCTTCCCTGAGAAATGGACAGCTCTTTATCGGCCACTATGGCTTCTCTCAAGTGTCATTAATTCACTCTATTCATTTTACTGGGATATAACCAGAGATTGGGATTTAAGGTACCAAATCTATCATCTTTCTCTTTCAGATTAAAAGTAACAGACCTTGCAATAATATGCATAGATTCAAGTATCCCATCAACAAAGATTCAAATTTTAAATCACCATAAAAAAGTATATATTGAAGAAACAAATTGATATGTTGTGTTTGGTAAAACTAGTTGAAAAGCTAGCTGAAAGCTTAAAGTTAGCTGAAAGCTAAAAAGCTATTGAATGTGTTTGGTAAAACTAGTTGAAAATGGTAAAATAACATTTAAGGACAACATTAATTATTAAATAATGATAAGTGGGGGTGATTGAGAGTTAAACTTGTAATTAATTTTCAGCTAGTAGCTGAAAATTGGAGCTTTTTTAAAAAAGCTACCCCAAGTAGCTTTTTAAGAAAAGCTTGTAGCTACCCAAAAAAGCTACCTTCCCAAACACTGCTAAAATAGTTTCAGCTACTATTTTCAACTTTCAGCTAGCTGAAATGACAAGTCAACTAGATGCTAGTTTTGTGATACACTTTACTTTTAATGACAAATATTCATCCTTATTGTGCTTTATATTCAATCTTTTTTTTTCTTGTCATGACAGTGGCTTTTCCCGCATATTCAAGTTCAACAAACCAAGTCTAGTTTCCAATCTGTTACATGGACGGCAGTGGGTAAGAAGCTGATACATCTTACTACAAAGTTGCAACATATTTTCATTTGATTTGACAAATATAATTTGTGAGTTGCAGATATACTTTTGGGCAATTGGAAGCAACTTTATTCTGCGCTGTTCATGGACATACAAATTATCTGCCCATCTCCGCCATAACTACCTGACAGTGTTTACTATCACTCTGTTGGAGATGCTCCGGCGCTTCCAATGGGTGTTTTTTAGAGTAGAAAATGAGTGGAACAAGATTACCCGTTCTGGTGTTCAACTCACAGAAATTCAAAGAGAGGAGGAGAAATTGCTAGGCTCCAACATTCATGATGTATAGAGACACTCAGCCAACCAAATTTTGTCAATGTCTACATATCATCATCAGGTCTAATTCAATTTTTCAGCTAATATTACTTCTAATCCCAAAAGCATTTTTCTTCATGTGTTCTCAACCTACCAACATGATGGGAGTTTTCATGCATATATGCATGAATATCTGAGATTCTTGTAGATAGTTGATTCCATTGGTGAAGCAGCCCCTAGCTCAGGGCAGGCTGTTTAAGTTTGTAGCTGTATGCAAAGATGCTTTCTTCTGGAATGGGAAGAGACTCTCCCAGACACATTGTAGTGAAAGCAAGTCTCAGCAGTTCAATGAAGATGAAGAAGCAAGCATGCATTTGTGTGCACATGTTCACTGTTTTCATACATGAAGAGCTGCAACAATAGTACTTGAGAACAATGGTGGCCATAGTGGATGGTTCATGACTGCATTCATTTTTTCCCCTATTCTTTTGTGGTTCTTTAAATTAGATCAATACTTGTAACAAGAGGATGGACAAAAAAAAATGCCTAGTTTGCTGGATACAAAGAGTATTAAATCAGGGTATATTTTTTTTTATCAAAAGGGTTAAGGGTGCGTTTGGGAAAATAACGTAATTAAGTGTTTATAACATAAGTTCTTATTTGATAAGCACTTTCTGAATAAACTCTTAAGAAAGTTGATGAAAATTGAAGAGGGGATAAAATACTTAAACTATGCATAAGTTACTGTGAAGAGCTTATTAAAATAAGTTGAAAACAGTTTATGATACTCATAAGATCATATACTCATAAGATATTGGGTGCTATCACTGTAGGGGACTTATATACCTTGTCTTGATTGGTTTAGCAAGGTTAATGGTTTCCTTAGCGGGTAGACAGAGTGGCCAAACATATGGATGAGTTTATAGATAATGAGCCACTTTCAATAAATTTCTCAACAAGAAAAAGATAAAAGAATAAAAAAATGTAAAATGTTTTTAACTTCTTTCATACGTTGAAATTAATTGTTCATGGCAAAGTTAAAAATGTTGAATTATAGAGACTAATTTTAACTTATGAAAGAAGTTGAATTTATTTTACCTTTTAGATTTTATCCCTCAATAATTCTCATTTATCATTATTTAATAATTAATGATGTTCTTATATGTCATTTTATCATTTTCAACTAGTTTTACTAAACTCTTTCTATCAATTAATTTTTCAACTTTCATCTAACTATTTAGGTAATTTTAACAAACACACTCTAAGTTTCAAAAGTTCACACACCTTTAATCAATGGTGAATAACTGATCATTTTCTGCCCCAATTGCCATTCAAAATGACGGTTCTATTTGCACTTTACAAAATATCTAAGGACAATTGCAATTTAAAATACTAGTATTAACAAATTTCTTCAAAGGTGTCCCATCTGCTCATCGTTTTTAAAATTATTACATCAACGATTAATAACAGAGAGTACCCATACACCTATTTGTGTTTTGAGTATCGTAAATTGACCCATAACATATACTATATTATAGGAACATGTTTTTTTTTGGGGGTCAAATTTAGGAGCATGTTGTACCTCCAAAATGTGTGCCATTTTCAACACCAAATCCATCATCTTAGGACCCAAATTTGCTGCTGTCACCATTTTGGTGCATTCACGCAATCAACAAATTTCGGGCTATATGATCAAGATTGGACGAATTAGATATTGGGATGATTAAATTATATTTAAAAAAATATCTCGATATCTCAACCATCCGATCTTGATCGGACGATCCAAATTTGTTGATTACGTCAATGCACCAAAATAGTGACCAGAGTAAATTCGTATTCGTCATCTTGGCAGGATGACACAAAACTCATTATCTTCTTAAGTAGTATCCATGACATTTGATCTTGCATGTGTTCTAGAATTTATATTTATAAAAAATTAAAGGAAGAATTATTACGATCTAAAAGAGTGATATATCCGTTCAACGTCTAATCACATTCTACACAAGAGATTAAGCGAGCTCGCTCATTAGAGAAAGATATATACTTTAGAAAATGAAAAGAAAACTCCGGCAACTTGGTTTCATAAAATATTTTTTTATTTCCATTTCTTAATTTTTAGTTTTAATTATTATTTTTTATGTTTTGATTATAAAAATACACACTTTTTCATTTTGTTTCTTGATTTTAAAGTTTTGTATGTTAAACATTATTGAAAATAATTTTATATTAATTTCTTTGTTTTCTGTCCAAAACTAAAACATGAAATAAAATTAAAAAAACCTCACATTTTTTAATTAAAATTAAAAAAATATGAAATAAAAATAGGAAATATTTTCTAAAATTAAATGATAACTTCAACTTTATTTTCTCTCTATTCAAGAAATACATGATAACTTGAACTTATTGAAGGACAGAGAGTTTTATTTGAACTAATTTAATCACGATTGAACAAGTTGTTTGATATCCATTGGGTAAGTGTAGTTTGGATTCGAAGCATTATAAGATCCTATTGCAGTGATTCTGTTTGCAGCATCAGAGGAATGAATTCCATCATAGTACACATACTCATTTCTATTTTGACATGGTGTCTCATCACGAATGCAAAACCCATCACTTGTTGGGCAGCAAGGGGTATTTGTAACTGTGAAACCTGAAATTAACACACCCAAATCAAAGTTAGACATTAATTAATTCAATGTTGTGAAATTTATATATATATATATATATATATATATATATATGAAAATCAAATGAAATGTTTACCATGTGACTTGTCAAAAGTTGCAAAAATGGCTGTGTAATTTACAAAGATGAATTTAGAATCAGCAGAGAACTCGATATTGGATTGATTCACTAGAGATTTGAGCTTGTCATTGAAAATGAATACAGCAGCATTCCCCTCTTCATAACAAGATCCATTTGTCCCATGAGTAGAGATTTCAAATGGATTGCATCCTATAGGGCTTAATCCATTAAGCACAAACTTTCTTGCCCCAATTTCATGCATATCCTGCCACCAAAACCATTTTTTATTAATATAATAAATAAAAGTACATTGTAATAATTAACCCAGAATATGATTATAGCTAATAAGCTAACTGGGTAGCTGATAAGCTTGGAGGTTACAAGCTAGGTTATTGAATTAAAATTGTTTGTTAAAAATTAGCTTATAAACTTGGTTATAAATGTAAAAAGACGTAAAAAGAAGACAAATAAGAAAGTGTATTAAAATATGAAGGTTACAAATGAAAAGAAATAAATAAGCTACAAGTTATAGAGTGTGTTTGGTAAAACTAGTTGATAAGTTATCTTCTAGTTTATAAGTTAGCTATGAGCTAATAATCTCCAGGCTTATAAGCTAGCTTATTGAATTAAAAGTATTTGGTAAAACTAACCGATAAAGTAGGTAATAAAAATAAAAAAAAACATAAAAAACATCCTGATCCAAGAATGATTAAATCAAATTTAAAAAACATCCTGATATGTATACCGTCTAATTTTGATTGGACGACCCATATTTACTGACTGTGTGAAGGCACCAAAATGGTGACTGTAGTAAATCTAGATTCCTCATAGTGTGTGTGCCTGTGTGCATATAAGACCTTTTCTGGTATATTTTTTAGTCGGTTTGGATAAATTTTTCTAAAACATCTTATAAAATAAAAAAAATAATTAAAATAAACCAAGAAAATAACAAAGGTCCTTATAAATTTATAGGTGTACGTTTTAGATAAGTTAAATAAAAAAAAAACTTCTGAAAAATTGAGTTATAAAAACTAATTTAATTTATGAAAAAATTTAGATTTATTTTATCTTTTAAATTCATTTTATTGTCTTCTCTTTCTTTTAGAGAAATTAATCAAAACAGGATATTTGCTTTTAGAAAGAACTTCAAGCTATAAGACCCTAAAGATATCGTTACCAACTCTAAATACTTTGATTAAATGTAATAACTTGATGTTTATATGCTATTATAAGTAACTTAGTGTCCATTTATTTTATAATTTGATAAAATTGATTTTGATAAATGATATAATCAATGGTTAAAGATAAATGATATGTAATTTATAAAATAGACTGAATATAAATGATTTAAAAGCAATTCCATAAACATTTTATGAGACAAGACAAAATGAAAAAGATGTTGAAAATTGTAAGATACCTTTAAATATTGATCTAACTGGACAGTAAGAACTTCAGCATACTGCTCAGGGCTATAAATGTGGCTTGTTGGATACAAATTGGGAAGAAAGTAATTATTTTCGTAATCATTGGTGCCTATATTCACGTAATACAAGCACTTATTAAGGTATTCTATAGCTTTGTTAACACCTCCAAATCTGGCAGCAATTTGAGAAATTATGACTTTATGGTTTTCTATTTGTAATCCCAAGCTAATATGTTCACCCTGCAATATTGCATGAGACAAATTAATTTACCAAAAAAACCAATTGAAGATATATAAAGATGAACAAATAAATTAAAGGCTATTTGATTTAGTGCATACCAAATTCATGCCAGTCTCATTGCGAATTCCAGATCCACCAGATGCATAGTTCACACCTTTTAATATATCTGAGTCACTAGTGTTTGCAAAGGGTGGGATAAATTTCTCAAATCCCAATAGTAGGGCTGCAATGAGAAAACATATTATAGTATGAGCAAACTAAAAAGGATTGGGATAAGAAATTAAATAGAAACTCGGATATAATTAATTAGTTCTAAGTGATATATTTTGCAATAAATTTTGAACCTAATAACTACCCAAACCCACTACCAGGCCGACCCTAGTGGGTTTGAAATCCTTAAGATTATTAGTTAATTCTCTTAAATTAATTAAAGTGAAGAGAATTAATGTTACTCCCTGTATCGTTTATGTACGGGCAGAAGTACACAAATAAAAAAATATAATTAATATTCTTCTTTTTTAGAATTAATTTTACACTTTTTATTATACCATTTATCTTTTTTATTAACTACTTGAGGGAGTTTGTAAATAAAGAAGTATATGATTAAAAAAAAGAGTGATAAATGAATGCTCTCTTGATGTTTTAAAGTGTATAAATAAAAAGAAATAAAATTTTCTTCTAATTAAAGTGGATAAGTAAAAAGTATAGGAGTGAATACTAATTATGTCAACTGCAGTTCGGTTGTTGGTATATCTTCCAGTTGGGCCAATTGGGAAGTCGATGCCATATGGTTTGAAATTAGCTTTGGAAGATGTTGAAAGATTGTTGTTATTTCCATCATCAGAGAGAGAGTCCCCAAAGATGAAAAGGCAAGGCACTTGGGATTCCCCATGGACACAACTTGCTGCAGCCAAGAGAAGAAGGGACAAAACCAACCATGTCTTGCTCTCACTAGCCATATCGATACTATCTCTCTAGCTAGCTAGGTACAAAATCTATTCAAGTTATATATGCAACATAAGATGGAAAGTGCATGTGTATATATAGGGTGGAGTGACCAAATTGTCAAAATGAAGTAATTAATGATGGATGATGGGGGTTTGGCAAGTTTGAATTTAACACAAAAAACGTGCACGGAACAATATATAAGACCATCTATTTCAATTATAATTTTTTTGGGTAGGCATTATTCACATGGCCCTCAAAATTAGTGGTGAATGAGAATAAATATTGGACACGAAAATCTTAGAATTAAAGGACATCAAATTTTAGAAGAGCGTGTGCATTATTCTTTTTTTTTTTTGTTTATGCATTTTCCTCATTGCATTGTTGATCATCATCTCCTTGTGTGCTAGAATTGAAAACCGAGCATATGAGGTGTCAAACGATGGATTGGATGAATTTGGATTTAGATTATAATGGATGGATTGAAAAATACAATAATCTATTTATAATTCATTAAAAATATATTATAAAAAATCAATTCATCCGTGACCCATTAAATAAAAATCATCCAATCCATCCGTTAACGATTATTTTATGGATGGATATACAATCCATCCATAAAATCAATTCTAATTTTTTTTATTGTTTTTAAATTTTTTTCTTACATCTATAAAAATATATTTTCTCTCATATCTCCCTTTCTCTCCCCTCTCTCTCTCTCCTTTCTTTCTCTCTCTAAATATTTTATTGTGCATGTGAAAATTACTTCCGTCCAACGTATTTCGTAAAGCGTGCATCATCCATCTCAACCATTCATTTCTAGAATCAATTCTACTCAACTGTAAACCAAACGACCCTATATCCACATTCTCATAAAATTTAAGAATGATTTGTGTGTCTAAATAATTGATGCAAGTGATTGAGATATGCAAACATATTATTCTCTCTCTACTGTAAGAAATTGAGCAAAGGATTACGCATCCTAGAAACTGAATCTCCATCTAAAGATGAGAAAAATCAGAAAAGTTATTTTTTTCAATTTAACTACATAATTAAGATTACCAAAGAAGTTATATTTACAATAGTATCCATTATCCAACAAATACTACAATAATTATCATTTGAAAATTCAATTTTTTTAAATAATCTGACAACAAAAATAAATAGTTAGAAAAACTAAGACTCAAAATTAAATCAATGTAACAACGGATTCCGATTTTGTTAAAAGTCAATAAAAAATATATAATAAAAATGAGTTTAAGTTTCTTAGTATTGTTTCAATTAAAAAATATTTAAAAATTTATAATAATTACATTTTAATAATATCAAATAAATATTTTAATAATGTTTTTATAAGTTAAAAATAATAATTTTTGAAAAAAAATTAACAAAATCTGTATCATAAAATATATTTTTTTATAAAGCTTCTAAATAATCAATCTCCTAATAATTACAAATTTCTGTGCATTCAAATAATTTGAGCAATGTGCATTGTAAAAGTCACATCCAGAATTATATTTCCAAATATTAATCTTAGTTTTGCAAAAATATAATTCTATATTAGTTGGTAAAACTCAAATATAATTCAATAGGTTCAACCGTTCAAAACATAAAATGGATGGATCACTATCCATCCATGAAATTAAATTATCCAATTCATCTAGTCCATTTATTTTCGTTTTTTAAATAGGATGGATTGGATTGAATTTGTGTACACGTGGATAAGTTGAATAATAAATAATTGAATTAATTTGGCACCTCTCCCCAACATGAAGAACTTTGTTATTCTATTTCTTTCCGTTGACAAAACGATATATATATATATTGACAACAAATCAATGAAACAACCCTATCAATATTTGGGAAAATTACATGATAAATTAACTCCTATCTTTTAAACTATGTTTAGTAAAACTTTAGTTGTTTAAGTAGCTCATAAGTATAAAATGACATAAAAAATATATTTATATAAAATTTATTATATAAATTCTATTTTTATTTTCTAGACAAAAAAAATTATTAAGTAATTATAATTTTAGATCTTCTATAAATTTTAGATTCTAATTATATATTAAGTTTTTAGTTATAAATTTTTTGTTAAAGATTGAAATAAATAATTAAATTATACCGTGCATGACCGACCAGGCACTTAACTAATTAGAAGGGAGACTAATCATTAGCTTATCATATACAAGCCCAGGTAAGTGTCATGCACTCCCGACCGAGTTATCTTATAACTAACCTTAGTATACACGTACTTAGCACTCCACCGTTAAAATAGCCAATTATGATTATGATTGGGCAATCACAATTATTGGAGAATTTATGACTAATAGACACCTACCCTATAATTACTTTATCAACCCATAATTACTATCCTGCTCAAAAATTTCCCACTCTCCCTCATTATATAAATGCACATCAAAGGTATCTCACGTATTTTCTTCTTCTACTATATTCTCTTGGATATATATTGACTTGAGTGTCGAAGTCTCTGCAAATATACCCATTACTCATTCTTCTCTCGTGGATCTTCTTTAACGTCTTCTTGTGGATTCTCTCCGGTGTGATCAAGCAGTCGGATTACCATTAAAGAATATTTGTAAGAATAGAAATAATTAAAATAAATGGTATGATATAAATATATTTTAAAAAATAGTAATAAGAAAATAATAATTAAAATAATTTATAAATTTTCTAAATTACTTATTTATATATATATATATATATATATATATGGTGATCAAGTTACTTCCCAGAATAACTCTTAAGATAAAGTTACTTTGGTTATGACTTTTTACAAAATAGAAATTTAATAAATTTAACAATTAATTAATGTGATATTAATATGATGATCATGTACACTGAATTTTAGATTAGTTGGACATTTACAGCTATGTAATTTTATAATTGACATTTACTTTTATTTTAAAAAGTATATTATACATTAAATTGAAGATATTTGATTAAGTGTTTAATAGTTTTTAAATTCTATGAAATTTTATAGACTTAATCTCCTAATGAAAACTTTCAATTCAACACGGTTGGCTTAAAATTTTTTAAAAGCAATATGAAAGAAATGTAAGAATAATAACTTTGAAAACTTAATTGAACCGGCCACTTGCACTTAGAAATGGATACAAGGAAATTGATATAAAAGGGATTCACATATATATCTCATATATACCTTGCCTTGGTCATTCTAAGCCACTCCTAATTATACCAATATGCATGAATGCACACTAATAATGACTAATTTGAAAGCATACAATTAATTGTCATATTTGTCATTAAGGTGTTTCCCACTAGGATACTGGATGACTAAGGGTTCGTTTGGTTTACAGTTGAGTAGAATTGATTCTAGAAATGAATGGTTGAGATGGATGATGCACGCTTTACGAAGTACGTTGAACGGAAGTGATTTAAAATCAATTCTGCAGAATTGATTCTGACTGTTGTAAAATCTAAAACAAACGGGCACTAAAGCAATATTGGTCTTGAATATTTGTAAGAAGGAATCTACATGCTCCATCTTGAATATAGCTTCTATGTGTTCCATTGTTGTTAGTAGTGGGAACTTTTACATACTTGAACCACTTATTGTACATACTACACACTATTCCTTTGTTTTTTTACTTTGATAAGGGAATTTTGCGAGAGGTAAAATAATGATTTTGATAAGGAAATCTTGTCTAAGAGGTTTAGAAAATCTCCTGAAAATTTTCATAACAAACGAAAAATATTTCATATATAACAATCATCTCCATTGCTTTGTAGGAAAATTTTATTATTGTCTGAATTAGATGTCCCAGTTTCTTCATCAATATTGCTTGATAGTTTTGATTTTATTGCCTTCAATCTTTCATAAATGGCGGAAGCGTGAGCTACCATAACATATATGTTGCATGATTTTACACTAAAATTAAAGTAAAGCTTACTTGTTGTCTTGAATTCCTTTTATTTTTCCCTAAGCTATTTGGGACATCTTGATCCATTCATCTATTCTTTACTTTTTAAGAAGAGAAACATAAGTTAAATCGATAGTTGATAAACTTCTAGCAGATAAATTTATAGTTTCATAGATTTAAAAATGTTTAGTAAAACTGACTGTTTATGTAACTGATTAATGTGAATATACCTTGATAATAATGTCTGTATCCTAGATCCTAAGCCCTAAACAAAACATGTTGACATTGATTCATATTAATTTGGACTTTGCAAGGTAAGCATTTGGCAGATTGTGCTGTCCTGCCGGTTTGGCAGATTGTGCTGTCCTGCCGGGTTTTTTTTTTTTTTTTTTGTCTCATTTCCTTTCTCGGTTATATGCTTAATTTGTACTTTTGTAGTGAGCTGTTTTATGATGAATTCTAAGCGTACGAGCCTATGCCCAATGGTCCCATAGAGATAGAGGTCCCCACATGACCCCCTTAAGGGCAAGGCATTGAATTAATTGCCTTGTCCCTTTTGACTAGCTAGAGGAAGAAGAGAAGATTAACAAAACATGTTGACATTGATTCATATTAATTTGGACTTTGCAAGGTAAGCATTTGGCAGATTGTGCTGTCCTGCCGGTTTTTTTTTTTTGTCTCATTTCCTTTCTCGGTTATATGCTTAATTTGTACTTTTGTAGTGAGCTGTTTTATGATGAATTCTAAGCGTATGTGTCATGAAAAATGAGTTTCTCATGTAATGTTGTTTTTTCCTTTTTTTTAGAAAGTATAAGTATACTCTACCGGAGATAATTTGATCTGAATAGGCAACATCCATCTCTTCGTGAAATTAGCTCTAGCTCTTCTAGTTGAGATTTTTTTTTATCTACAGCTAATTAGACATGGTAATTTGGCGAGTCGAGGGCTGATTTTGCTCTCGTTGTCCCCGACCCCGTCCTCGTAAAAGTTTGGGTGAGTTTGGGTTCGGATTTAAAGAGAGCGGATATGAAATTATGAAAACCAACTTCATCCCCGTGGGTCCCCATCGAGTTCGCACAAACCCACGGGAATTTCACCTTCTTTATTTTTCATTTTTTTCTCTATTTTTATAACTTAAATACGCGTTTTTAAATTAGTCATATATAAATAATATATTCTAATTCAAATATTATGTAAATATAGACATTGATAATCTTAAAAAAAAGAAAAACTAAGAACTATATTATATTTTAAGAAAAATATATGAGTTTATCTTTATTATTTAACTATTAGTATAAATAAAATTATTTAATTATTATATCGGGGTCGGGTGAGTTCGGGGGGCAGGACGGGTTCTTGAACCCCCAAACCCGCCTCATCCCGTTAAAGTCGGGTCGGATTTTACTTAAACCCTATCAAAGCGGGTTTCATTGCCATGTCTACACACAATATTTGAATTCGAGACCTTGGGAATCAAGTATGCATGGACCACTTAACCAATCTCTGTTGGTTCATGTAATGTTAATTTCTTTGTAATGGGTTAGAGTGTCTCTTATCCTCCCTTTAATTAATTTTTTCCTACCCAAAAAAATTAAAATTGAAATAGATAGTCTTATATATAGTTTCGTGTACTATTAAACCCTAAACAGTAAAGGCTATTTTAGCTAGGTTGTAGCCTTTTATTTCTTCAATTCTTTTCCTTGATATACTTACTCCCGATTTCTTTTTATCATATTAAAAAATAAATGGAAGCATATTACACATCACATAAAGGAAAGTATATATATTAACAACATTATCTTCTTAATGTAAAAAATATTATAACTTGATTATGTATCATGTCAAAATTAAATTTAATTTATTAACTTTGGTCTTAATTATAAGAACATTTTGCAGAGTGAGTGTCCTCTTTATAAGAAGCATTTCAAGTTGTCTCTTATACATTAACTACTTTTGAACAAAAGTATCCTCATTAGTGGAGATGGTTGAGTAATTAATAAGTAAAGGGAAAATGAGACAATGAGGTAAATTAGATAGAAAAAAAAAACAATGAATCTCAATAAATTCAACGGTAATTTTAGAAAAATGATAATACACATTTTTAACAAATTTATTATAATCAACTAAATTAACTAACCACTTTAATTATCTTAAAGTGGTTAAAAGATTATTATATTAAGTACAGAAAATGGTGAGTCAAAAAAAAAATACAGAAAATGGTACTAAAATATTGAATTGTTAAGATTAACACATTTATTTCACATATATAAATATATATGTATATATAAGTAATTTAAAAATATTTGTTAATTATTTAAATGATTATTCTATTTTACAATTTTTGGGATCAATTTTTTGTATTATATATACTATCTATTATAATTATTTCAATATTTTATTTTAATTTTTAATAAAATATTTTAGCATGAAAAATTAATAAAAATTAAAATTTATAAAAAAATTTAAAGTCATAATTACCTAATAATATATTTTTTTTAAAAAAATTATATAATAAAATTGATGTATATACATATCCTTTTAATTAATGGACATTAAGTTTAGAAGAGCACTATTTTTTTTCTTTGTTTATGCATTTTCCTCCTTGCATATAGTTGATCATCATCTCCTTGAGTGTAGAATTGAGCACCAAGCATGGAGAGCTTTTACATTCTATTTCTTTCCGTTGACAAACGATATATTGACAACAAATCAATGAAACAACCCTATCCATATTTGGGGAAATTACATCATAAATTAACTCCTATCTTATAAACTCCTTACTTATAAGATAGTTTATTGAGTCAGAATGTTTGATAAAATTTTAGTTATTTAAGTAATTGATAATTGTAAAATCACATAAAAGAATATATCTTTATATAAATTCTGTTTTTGTTTGTTAGACAAAAATAATTATTAGGTCATTATAATTTTAGATCTTCTATAAATTTTAGATTCTTATTAAGTTTTTTAATTAGTTATAAAAAATTTTTGTCAAAGATTAAAATGAATATATAATTAAATTGTACTGTACATGGCCGACCAGGTACTCAGTCAATTAGAAGGGAGACCGATTATTAGCTTATCAAAGACAAACCCAAGCAGGTGTCATGCACTCCTAACCCGATCGAGTTATATTAACCAATATAACCTTAGTAGACACCTACTTAGCACTCCACCGTTAAGAGAGTCAATTATGATTATGATTGGGCAATCACAATTAATGGAGCATTCATGCCTAATTGACACCTAACCTAGCTATAATTAGTTAATTACACTATCAACACATAATTACTATTCTTCTCAACAACCTTTCACTCCCTCATAGGGGTGGGAACAGGGCAGGCCGTTCGTCAGGGGCCTACTACCCGGCCTACATCAGGCTCAGGCCAGGCCAGACCAATTTATTAAATAGAGCAGACCAAGGCTTTTTCAAAAGCCTATATAGCAAAACAGGTCAGGCTTCAGGCCATCGAAAAAACCTCTTGAGCCTATCAGGCCGATCTATTTAACTAAATATAAATAAAATACTAATATTTTTTATATTGTTATTATTATTATAAAGAGTTTTTATTACTTTTCCTTATAATTATATACTTATTAGCTTGTATAAACATTTAAGTATGTTAAAAACTTGAGTCTATAAGTCTATTCATATATATATATATGTTTATGATATATTCAAATACCTTACTATAAAACAAACTTTTAAACAGGCTTTCAGACCATGTCAGGCTTTAAATAGGTTAGACTCAGGCCATAAAATAAAGCCTATGTCAGGTAAACAGGTCAGACTCAGGCCATGGATTTAAGGTGCGGGTCAGGCTCATGTCTTGGAAAGTCTCACTACGCCAATTTTAGGATATTAGAGCACTATCTTTAGGGCTCTCCCGTGTTAGCTAGCGTCTAAAATGATCGTTTTAAAATCAGGGCGCTCCAAAATTTGGGCGGAAGCGCCCTTATAGGTAAAATACAAGGCGCTTCATCTGCGCGCCCTCGTTCCCATGGTATTTTTTTTATTTCCCTGCAATAGAGGGCGCTCCCTGGAGCGCCCTCCTTTATTTTTTATGTTTCTGGTGGAAATCTATTTTTTTCCCATGAAATAGAGGGCGCTCCCTGGAGCGCCCTCCTTTATTTTTTATTTATTTTTATAGGGCGCTCCCTTGGAGCGCCCTCGTTTCTGGTAGAATTTTTTATTTTATTTATTTTTTTCCCTGCAATAGAGGGCGCTCACTGGAGCGCCCTCCTTTATTTTTCTGATAAATTTTCCAGGGAGCGCCCTCTTTTCATTTTCTGCATACTTTTCCAGGGCGCTCTATTGGAGTGCCCTCTATTCTCATTAAATTCATTTTTCCCGCAGAATATTTCACATTTCGTTCTCACCCGCGTCTCTCTCTTTCTCTCTAAACCCTTCCATTCTCTCTCTCTAAACCCTTTTCTCTTCTCCGTTCACTCATCAAGCTTACACGACCGTCATTCGTTCCTCACCGTGGGCATTCCGTTCACCGTGAGCCGTTGTTCGTCACCACCGTGAGTTCGTCCTTCACCGCGGTGAGCATTCTGGCCGTGAGCATTCCAGGGAGTCACCACCGTGAGCATTCCGGCGCCCCCCTCAAGCTTCCCTCACCGTCCTCAAAGCTTCCATTCCTCCTCAAGCTCCATTTCACTTTTCCTACTGTACTTGTGGTGCCCCCCTCTTCCCCACACTTTCCATCGCGCGCGGCCATAAGGGTAAGGGAAACCCTACCCTAATCTTTTTTTTTTCTATTTGCTTTTTATTTTTGCTTGTGCACCCACTGTTTTACTATCTATATTTTGTAGGAAATTGTTGTTGGTTGTTAGTAATGTATATATATATATATATATATATATATATATATATATTACTCATATTGATCTCTTTTGGACTAGTAGCTGGTGGTTTAGAGTTAAAATTGTTTTTCCTTAATTATGAGAATGTTAAAAAATTAGATGAAATGCTGCTCAAATTTTTAGGACTACTAATTTTTAGTACGAGTATATATTTTGACATGTCTTTTTTTTTAAAAGGTATTGTTTCCTAGCTGGTTATAATTCAACACTGCATATTGGTGACTGACTTTAATCAGGTATATCCTTTATCATTTTATCCTTTTTCTGTCAAGTATAATTATTGGGTTCTTGTTGCATTGAGTCTTAGTGATTTTGGCAAGGTTTACTTTTTGGACTCTTTGCATAATCCGCCTGAACATTATAATCCCATGAAGAATATGATTATTAAGTAAGTATCATTTGATTTACTATCACACTTACATAATTAAGAGCTCTTATACAATTTACTTATTATATTGCTTTAGATCTTTTAAAGAATATAGAAAGTTGGGTGGATTCCCAGAAGCATGGAATAGGATTATACCTGATCCCATATGGTACCGCATTAAGGTAATATTGATCTCTTTTGGACATTTTGTTTGTTCATTACTGAGCGCGTAAGCATCACTTACTTTTAAATTAATTATACTTGTAGTGTCCTACCCAAACAAACAATGACGATTGTGGGCTCTTCGTAATGCGTTATATGAAGGAGATCATTGATCAAAACAGACTCACAATACCTAAAGAGGTAATTATGACTTGTGATAGCAATTTACTTTTTTGAACCCCATTCACTAGTTCATATAATCAGATCAATTTTTTGCTTTTACAGTACTTTGCTCAGTTCCAAAGCTCAACCTACACAACGGAGCAGCTTGATGAGGTTCGGGAAGAATGGGCAAACCATGTAATTACCAGTTATTTGTAATTGATTTGTACATTATATGTGGGTAAGTAAACATATACATATTGTTAAAATGTTGAACAAAGTTGTATATTAATGACTTAACTGACGGGTTCAACAGAGTAGATATGATCACTATTCTTTTTGCAACTTGGAGAAGAGGTCTGTTTGTAGTTTGTGCACCTTTTCATTATAAATTCCTGACTGGTTATCACTATTTGACTTATGAATTCTGGCTGCTGGTATGGTTTTGTACAGCTGTTTGATAAATTGGGAAATGTTGAATAAACAGAGTAAACTATGCCAAAAAAATTTTAGTTTAGAAGACTTATAGTTGTTAAGCATATATATGAGATGCATGTTTATTTACCAACTGAGTTGATTCTTGTGAGATGTCATGTGTTTTGGTTATTTCTATATAGTTGTATAGGTACTTCATACTTTCACCACTTATATCTTGCATAGGAAACTATTTATATTATGACAAGTATGAATTCTTATTTCAAGTAGATATGTGTGTTGTTTACTAAGTGTTGTTCATAGTATGACTAAGTGTTTGAATTTTAAGGAATTAATATGCATGATTTTGGATTAAGCCATTGGGATCAGACTGAAATAAATATGCAGGTTAAAGTAGATTAAAAAAACAAAAAATTGAAAAAAAAAGGAGGGCGCTCCTTGGAGCGCCCTTGTTGTAAAACAAAAATTGAAAAAAAAATAAATAAAAAACGAAAGGAGGGCGCTCCATGGAGCGCCCTTGTTTTAAAGAACCAGGGCGCTTCCTTGGAGCGTCCTCCATAAGTACGTCTTGTGCTTATGGAGGGCGCTCCAGTGTACGCCCTTTAAGGCTGCACGGGAGCGCCCTCTTTTTGCTTCTACCAGGGCGCTCCAATGAGCGTCCTCGTTTTATTGACCAAACAAGAGCAGATTCTATTAGTGCGCACGAGAACGCCCTTTAAAGCTGCACGGGAGTGCCCTCTAAGGCCTTTTTTGGCATAGTGTCTAGCTCGGCTCGGTCTATTCTCGCCCCTACATCCCTTATTATATAAATACACGTCAAAGGTACCTCAGGTATATATGTTCTTCTTCTTCTACTATATATATTCTCCTGGGTCTATACTGACTTGAGCGTCGAAATCTCTACAAGTACCCACTACTCATTCTCCTTTCTTCAATCTTCTGTAACGCCTTCTTGTGGATTCTCTTTGGCGTTATCAATTAAGCAGTCTGACTACCATTCATTAGGTAATATTTGTAAGAATAGAAGTAATTAAAATAAATGGTATAATATAAATATTATTTAAAAAAAGGTTGGGGATCAATTTACTCCAGGAGTAACTCTTGGCAAAGTTACTCCACTTAATAACTCTTTGTAAAAATTGAATTTCATCAATCCAACCGTCATATTAAAAGTTTTCATTAAGTAGATCAAGATTATAAAATTTCATAAAATTTAAAAAATATTTATTGTTTCATCAAATCATTTTAGTTTAACGTACAATATACCTTTTAAAATATAAGTAAATATCAACTCTAAAATCACATACCTATGAATGTCTAATTGATCTAAAATTTGGTGTGCATAATCATCATATTAATATCACATTGTTCAACGGTTAGATTCATTAAATTCACATTCTATAAAGAGTTATTAAGCGGAGTAACTTTGCCAGAGTTACTCCCGGAGTAAGTTGATCCCCACCCTTTCAAAAATAGTAATAAGAGAATAATAATTAAAATAATTTATAAATTTTCTAAATTACTTTTATATATATATATATATATATATGATGATGATGATGATGATGATACACACTAAATTTGATATTAATGCGATGATCATACACACTAAATTTTAGATAAATTGGACATTTATAGGTATGTAATTTTATAATGACATTTTCTTATATTTTAAAAGATATATTATACATTAAATTGAAGTTATTTGATTAAGTAAGTAGTTTTTAAATACTATGAAATTTTATATACTAGATCTTCTTAAAGAGACATTTTAATTCAACACGGTTGGCTCAAAAATTTTGAAAAGCAATATGAAAGAAATGTAAGAATAGTAACTTTGAAATTTAAAGTTGAAATACTCGCACTTAGAAACATATACAAGGAAATATTGATACAAGGGATTCACATATGCGTGCGGGCGCGCGCACACACACGTGTGTATATATATATATATATCATACCTTGCCTTTGGTCATTCTAAGGCACTCCTAATTATGCCAATATGAATGCACACTAATAATGACTAATTAATTTGAAATCATACATTGTCATAAAATAATTAATGAGGATGATTTCGTTAAAAAATAATTAATGTAATAAGTGGATGAAAAAAAAAACCTAGTTTGCTGGATACAGAGAGTATTCAATCAGGGTATGTTTTTTTATAAAAAAAAGATTAATAGTGTATTTGGGAAAATAACGTAATTAAGTGTTTATAACATAAATTCTTATTTGATAAGCACTTGTTGAAATAAGCTCTTAAAAAAGTGGATGAAAATTGAAGAGAGGATAATTAAGTACTTAAACTATGCATAAGCTACTCTAAAGAGCTAATTGAAATAAACTGAAAATAACTTAATTATGAGTATGTCATAAGCTTGTCATAAGATATTTTCATAAATTAACCTAAATATTACATAAATACTTATGTAATAAAATAAATTCAAATAAACTCTTTTAAACACTCCTAGATCAATTAAACTTACTTATATAGATGTCTTAAGTTTGATTAGTAGATTGTACTAGATTCAAGAATAAAACACCAAACTGTACAAGAGCCTTGACCTACGGTCTTATAGAAACAGGAATAACTAGAGTAATTATTAGTTAAATAGATAGTGTCAACATAAGCAAACAAACTATAATTACCAAATGAATAATATGTAGGGTGAGTTTATCTGAGTTTGTGCTCTATAGTTATGAATGATATAATATGTAGGGTGGCTCTGTGAAAGAGATACAGTGAAGAAGGAGGAAGTTTCAGCAGCTATTGTTGGAGTTTGGGGAGTTATGTAGGTGCTGTCACTAGGGGACTATATACCTTGGCTTGATTGGTTTGGGAAGGTTAATAAGGGTTTTCTATAGCGAGCAGACAGTAGCAAACATATGGATGCGTTTATAGATAAAGAGCCACTTTCAATAAATTTCTCTGTAAGAAAAAAATAAAAGAATAAAAAATTTAAAATAATTTTAACTTTTTTCATACATTGAAATTAAGGACGATTTTAGGGTGGATAAAAATTGGTTCACCTAGTCCAACTTACATTTTATTGGTTATAAAAGATGAATAAATAATTTTATTTTTATTAAATATTCTTTATATGACTATTTGGGTTTATATAATTTAAGGGAAAATATCGATTTACAATACAACATATGCTAGTTTTGGTGAGTATATATCAATTTAAAGTTGAAAGGGAAAACTTTTACATTACACGGTATTATCGATTCGAGTTTTTATTCATTTCAACCAATATTAACATTTCATAAAAATAACAAGAAACAAGTTTAATATCAAATTTTTAATAAAATGAGGCGTCGAATTTGATTATTAAAACTTTAAATTACTATATTTTCACATTCTGGACCACGTGGATCATGATCCACCGTAGACAAACCCTAAAATTAATTATTTATGGCGAAGTTAAGGTTGAGTCATAGAGACTAATTTTAACTTATGGAAGAAATTGAATTCATTTTACCTTTTAAATTTCATCCCTCAACAATTCTCACTCATCATTATTTAATAATTAATTATGTTTTGATATGTCATTTTACCATTTTCAACTAGTTTATCAAATTCTTTCTATCAAATTAGTTAATTTTTCAATTTACATCAAACTTTTTAGCTAGTTTTAACAAAAACGCTCCAAGATTCAGGTTCACACACCTTTATCAATGGTGAATAACTGATCATTTTTCTGCCCCCAATAGCTACTCAAAACGACGGTGCTATTTTCACTTTACAAAATATCTAAGAACAATTGCAATTTAAAATACTAGTATTAACAAATTTCTTTCAAAAGTGTCCCATCCGCTCATCGTTTTTAAAATTACATCAACGATTAATAACACAGAGCACCGATGCACCTATTTGTGTTTGCCTCTCAGCATCCAATTTTGTCCGGAAGTTTCACTTACTTTTCTTTTTATTTTCATATGTGTATATATTTGTGATATTTATCATTTCCTTCTTATCTTAAGAAAAAATAAAAAAACAAAAAAATTAAAAATTAAAATGGATTAATTAATTAGTTGATTAATTAATTATTGATGGTTAATTAATTAATTAATCAAACCATTTTACAAAAAAAATGTTTTCAGATTGTTTCAAATTTCCACTTGGGCCAATAGCCCATTTCTTATCTTTTCACTTCACTTTCATCATAAAAAATAATAATATTTTTTTTTCGATCTATTTTTTTATATTGGGCTAGTCAGGCCCATTTGTTCTTAAAAATGTTCTTTTAAAAGAAAGAAAAAACAAAACAAAAAGATGCTGCTGAAACAGGGCGATTGGCAAGTTGAGAAACTTGCCCTAACTTGGGCGACACTGACAGAATATGGGCGGTGGAAGCATGGGAAAGACTGAAACCAGCAGGCAAATGAACATTTTGCAGAGCAATTTGCACATAAAGGTGATGATTTGCCTATAAAAGGAAGGGAAATACCGAGGGAATGCATTTTTTTTTTTCAGTTGAGAGAAAATATAGAAAATTACAGGGGAAGGTTACAGACAATACACACAAAAATACACATAGGAAGTTAAGCAGCAGAAACATAGAGATCAATTTCATCCTCCTTCCACAACCACCATCTTCATTATCATCCATTGTTATGAACCACCTGCAACAGAGAAACTTGAATCAGCCCCAAAGAAGAGAATCAGAGTGAGGTAGAAACAAAATAATCAATCAAACCAAAACAGAGAAAAAGAAAGGGATCAAAGGGGTATTCCCCCCTCACGTCCACCGCCAGGCCACAACGGCTCTGGCCACATCACCACCGCCCCTTGCACCGCCGTATCACTGTTGTTGGGCTGCCATCGCGCCACCCCCTCTTCTGGCCGCATCACCACCTTTCACGCCGCAGACCCACCGTCGTGCAGAGCCTCCGCCACGCAACCTGCAGCCGGGCGCGGTGGCACGCGCGCCTCCGAGCGGCCTGGTCGCGTTGTTTGCCACCAGCCACCGTACCTTCAGATCCGCCGTCGACCATCCTTGTTCAGGCTCCGTTGCGCGCGGCGGCCGTGTTTCCTCTCGTCCCCTGTTGCACTGCGGGTAGCTTCCCCTTTCATGGCTGCCCATCTGCTCTTTCCTTCCCCAAGTTGGGTAAACCCTAACATAGATGAAAAATGGTTTTGCACTTTCCCTTTTTTAATTTCTGATTTGTGCATTACAGTTTCTATTTTGTATGAGTAATTTATTTTGTTGCCTTGCTAAGTTTTGAAAGTTAGATAGATGTTGGGCCAAGAGGCTCGACTCGTTTTTAGCCTGTCCCAAGTCTCCTTTTGTGTCAAGAATGTCTCTTATATGTGTCCTTTGGTGTTGTTGGGCCAATGATGATAGCCTGAGGCCCAACCGTTTTTTTTTTCTCTTTTAATCTGATTTAGCTTTCTTGTTCATTTTTATTGTTGTAATGTGTATTATCTGTTTTAAACATGTTTAGTTCTTTTATTATTAGTAATCTCTTTCTTGTAAATTATTTTAGATCCACCATCTTGTATTATTTGTAAATATTTATTTCTTTTATTTGGCCTGCTTTAAATAATTGTGAATATTTGTCTGACTTCCATTTTAGCTGCCATGGTAAATAACACTCGTTTATAACTTAGGATACGTGTAAATAAGGTTAGTTTAATTTACTCTTTTTCAAAGAAAAATAAAAAATAAAATAATATTTTTTTAAAAAATAATTGATCACGTTAATGAAATAGCATTTCTATCCTTTAACGTATTTTTTTAAAAGAAAAAAGAAAAATATTGAGTATAGTCATTTACTAGCTCAATAATGCGCCTAATCTCAAATCTCTTCCAAAAATAATTTCATTTCAAAAAATTACGTTAATTGAATAACATTTCTATCGATAACGTAAAAAGAAAATATTGAATATAGTCATTTACTAGCTCACTAATGCGCTTAAATCTCAACTCTCTTCAAAGAAATAATTTTCTCAAAAGTTACGTTAATTGAATAACATTTCTATCAATAACGTGAAAAAGGAAATATTGAGTATAGTCACTTACTAACTCAATAATGCGTGAAATTTCAAATCCCTTTTCAAAAAAAAATAATAATTCTTTTAAAAAATTACATTAATTGAATATCATTTCTATCAATAACGTAAAAAAAGAAAATATTGAGTATAGCCATTTGCTAACTCAATAATGCGGAATTTCAAATCTTTTCTCAAAAATGTTTTCTTCTCAAAATAAATGATGTTTATTGAATAACATTTCTATCAATAAATCGTTTAAATAATTTCAAGGGTTCGTTGTATAGCCATTTGCTAGCATCAACTCTGCTAAAAAATAAATTCCTTTTTCTTTGAATAAAAAAAATCCAAATTCAATTTCCTCATTTTCCTTTATTTTCAAAAAATTAAAATCAATTTCTTTAAAAAAAAACAAAATCAATCTTTTTACAACACGTTTTTAGAACTACGTGGTTTTGATTTCTCCATTGCACCTGGGGATACGTAGGAGCGGGATTTCCCCGTCAAGCCAAAATAAAACTTTCAAATTTTTGTCCCATCGATTTCAAATCATTTTATTTCATCATTCTTTAATTTAAAGAATGTAAATAAGTTTTGTTTTTTTTTCTTTTAGAGGGTAAAATAAACATTTTAAAAGTTAATTAATTTTGCACAATTAATTAAGGGTAACCGTTTTTAACGGATGTTGTAGGGTGTTAATACCTTTCCTACACATAGTCGACTCCCGAATTTGGATCTCTTGTTCACAGACCAGGTTTTCATTTTAAAATCATTTTCGAGTTTTCCAATTTTCCCAACCGAAATAAATTGGTGGCAACTCCCCAAAATTCAATCATTTTTCAATATTTTTTCTCACGGGCTCACCGACCTCGTCGTGGCCCCGGTCGCAACATTGGAGTATCGTAAGTTGACCCATAACATGTACTATAATATATAGCAGCATGCTTTTTTCGGTCAAATATAGGAGCATGAACGCCGAACACGTGGATCAGCTGGTAAGGGGATGTTCCAGCTTAACCAGTGGTCTCGAGTTTAAGCCTTGAGTATGCAGCTGTGTTGAATATTCAGAGGGAGAGTTTTGCCGCCCATAAAGGTCCTACTCGACTCGACAGAATTGCCTCCCGTGGAGGATACATGTGGTCTTGCATAAAAAAAATATAGGAGCATGTTGTACTTCCAAAATTGAGCCACTTTCAACACCAGAACCATCATTTTGGGACTCGGATTTATGGCAGTTAGGGGTGTAATCGGGTTGCGTTGGTTCGAATTTGGGGTGACATCAAGTCTGAACCGATAAAATGATGGTGGGTTGGGTTGGTTCGGGTTTTATATTTTTTATGTGAGTAACCCGACCCGAACCAACCCGAATATGTTCAGATTGGATTTGGTTGGGTCATCGGGTCATGAACATTTTTCCTATTTTAAAAAAATATGGAAGATAAAATGAAATTAAAAAATAAAATGAAAAAAAAAAGAAAAAAATAGGGGAAAATAAAATGAGAGGAAAAGATGAAATAAGGTTTGGGGAACCACCACTGCTTATATTGTTGTTGCGCCTATTTTATTCTCTCCAGGAAGGAAAATGAAATAAGATTAAAGCTTCTTTTTCTAGTTTGGTTCGGGTTGGGTCTATCGGGTTCAACATAAAGCAAACCCGAGACCCGAACCGAACCGGATCGGGTTGGAAAGAAAATGTCCAAACCAAATCGAGTACCCGAACCGAATCGTTAGATATCATTCGGGTAGGGTTCATCGGTTTCGCGGGTTGGTTCAGACCCGCTTACACCCCTAATGGCAGTCACCATTTTTGTGCATTCACGCAGTCAGCAAATTCGGGCTGTCCGATCAAGATCAAACGGTTTAATTATGTCAGGATGGTTAAATCATATTTAAAAAATATCACATCATCTAATCAGTTCTAAATAAGAGGTTAAGCGAGCTCGCTCATATAAGAGAAAGATATATACTTTAGAAAATGAAAAAAAAAAAAAAAACTCCGGTCATTTGGTTTCATAAAATATTTTTAATTTCCATTTCTTAATTTTTAGTTTTAATTTTAATGTTTTTATGTTTTGATTATGAAAATTTCTTGATTTTAAAGTTTTGTATGTTAAATATTATTGAAAATAATTTTATATTAATTTCTTTGTTTTCTGTCCAAAACTAAAACATGAAATAAAATAAAAAAACCTCACATTTTTTTAATTAAAATTAGAAAAAAGAAATGAAAATAAAAAATATTTTCTAAAATTAAATGATAACTTCAATTTTATTTTCTCTATTCAAAATATACATGATAACTTGAACTTATTGAAGGACAAAGAGTTTGATTTGAACTAATTTAATCACGATTGAACAAGTTGTTTGATATCCATTGGGTAAGTGTAGTTTGGATTCGAAGCATTATAAGACCTTATTGCAGTGATTCTGTTTGCAGCATCAGTGGGATGAATTCCATCATAGTACACATACTCATTTCTATTTTGACATGGTGTCGCATCACGAATGCAAAACCCATCACTTGTTGGGCAGCAAGAGGTATTTGTAACTGTGAAGCCTAAAATTAATACACCCAAATTAAAGTTAGACATTAATTAATTCAAAGTTGTGAAATTAATTATATATATGAAAATGAAATGAAATGTTTACCATGTGACTTGTCAAAGGTTACAAAAATGGCTGTGTAGTTTACAAAGATGAATTTAGAATCAGCAGAGAACTTGATATTGGATTGATTCACTAGAGATTTAAGCTTGTCATTGAAAATGAATGCAGCAGCATTCCCCTCTTTATAACAAGATCCATTTGTCCCATGAGTAGAGATTTCAAATGGACTGCATCCTATAGGGCTTAATCCATTAAGCACAAACTTTCTTGCCCCAACTTCATGCATATCCTGCCACCAAAACCATTTTTTACTAATATAATAAATAAAAGTACATTGTAATAATTAACCCATATTATGATTGGTAAAATTAGGTAATAAGCTAACTGGTAGCTGATAAGTTTGGAGCTTATAAGCTAGGTTATTGAATTAAATTAAAAGTGTTTGTTAAAAATTAGCTTATAAATTTGATAATAAATATAAAAAGACGTAAAAAGAAGACAAATAAAAAAGTGTATTAAAACATGAAGGTTAACAATAAAAAGAAATAAATAAGCTACAAGTTATAGAGCGTGTTTGGTAAAACTAGCTGATAAGCTAGCTTCTAGCTTATAAGCTAGCTATTAGCTGATAATCTCCAGGCTTATAAGCTAGCTTATTGAATTAAAATATTTGGTACAACTAGCTGATAAGCTAGGTAATAAAAATAAAAAAAAAACATAAAAAGAAGTAAAAAGAAGATAAATATGAAAGTGTATTAAAATATGCGGGATAAAAATAGAAGGAAAATAAATACGCTAAAAGCTTGAAGCTATAATCTAGCTTGTAACTTATAAGCTAGAAGCTCCTTAAATAAACAAGAATTTTGTGTCTTACCAAACATTTTTATGTTAGTAAAACTAACTTATAAGTTAGTCAAATAAACTAGAAGCTAAATTGTTAGCCTTACTAAACACACTCATAGTGGGATCCAGATTTGTTGTAGTCACCATTTTGGTGCACTAACGCAGTCAACAAATTCAGACTGTGCCATAATGATCAGACGGTTCTGATGCAAGAATGATTAAATCAGATTTAAAAATCATCCTGATATCTAAACCGTCTGATTTTGATCGGACGACCCATATTTACTGACTGCGTGAAGGCACCAAAATGGTGACTGTACTGAATCTGAATTCCTCACAGTGTGTGCCTGTGTATATAAGACCTTTTCCGGTATATTATTTAGTCGGTTTGGATAAATTTTTCTAATAGATCTTATAAAATAAAAATAATTAAAATAAACCAAGAAAATAAAGGTCCTTATAAACTTATAGGTGTACGTTTTAGATAAGTTAAATATAAAAACTTCTGGAAAAAATTGAGTTATAAAAACTAATTTAATTTATGAAAAAAATTGGATATATAAATGATATAATCAATGGTTAAAGATAAATGATATGTAATTTATAAAATAGACTGAATATAAATAATTTAAAAGCAATTCCATAAACATTTATGAGACAAGACAAAATGAAAACGATGTTGAAAATTGTAAGATACCTTTAAATATCAACCTAACTGGACAGTAAGAACTTCAGCATACTGTTCAGGGTTATAAATGTGGCTTGTTGGATACAAATTAGGAAGAAAGTAATTATTTTCGTAATCATTGGTGCCTATATTCACGTAATACAAGCACTTATTAAGGTATTTTATAGCTTTGTCAACACCTCCAAGTTTGGCGGCAATTTGAGAAACTATGACTTTATGGTTTTCTACTTGTAATCCCAAGCTAATATGTTCACCCTGCAATATTGCATGAGACAAATTAATTTACCAAAAAAATCAATTTAAAATATATAAAGATGAACAAATAAATTAAAGGCTATTTGATTTAGTGCATACCAAATTCATTCCAGTCTCATTGCGAATTCCAGATCCACCGGATGCATAGTTCACACCTTTTAATATATCTGAGCCACTAGTGTTTGCAAAGGGTGGAATGAATTTCTCAAATCCCAATAGTAGGGCTGCAATGAGAAAACATATTAGTATGAGCAAACCAAAAGGATTGGGATAAGAAATTAAATAGAAACTCGGATATAATTAATTAATTCTAAGTGATATATTTTGCAATGAGTTTTAAACCTAATAATTACCCAAATCCCACTACTAAGCCGACTCTAGTGGGTTTGAAATCCTTAAGATTATTAGTTAGTTCTCTTAAATTAATTAAAGTGAAAAAAATTAATGTTACTCCCTGTATTGTTTATGTATTGGCAGAAGTACACATATAAAGAAATATAATTAATATTCTTATTTTTTAGAATTATTTTTACACTTTTTATTATACCATTTATCTTTTTATTAACTACTTGAGGGAGTTTGTAAATAAAGAAGTATATGATTAAAAAAGGAGTGATAAATGAATGCTCTCTTGATGTTTTAAAGTGTATAAATAAAAAGAAATAAAATTTTCTTCTAATTAAAGTGGATAAGTAAAAAGTATAGGAGTGAATACTAATTATGTCAACTGCAGTTCGGTTGTTGGTATATCTTCCAGTTGGGCCAATTGGGAAGTCGATGCCATATGGTTTGAAGTTAGCTTTGGAAGATGTTGAAAGATTGTTGTTATTTCCATCATCAGAGAGAGAGTCCCCAAAGATGAAAAGGCAAGGCACTTGGGATTCCCCATGGACACAACTTGCTGCAGCCAAGAGAAGAAGGGACAAAACCAACCATGTCTTGCTCTCACTAGCCATATCGATACTATCTCTCTAGCTAGCTAGGTACAAAATCTATTCAAGTTATATATGCAACATAAGATGGAATTGTGCATGTGTATATATAGGGTGGAGTGACCAAATTGTCAAAATGAAGTAATTAATGATGGATGATGGGGGTTTGGCAAGTTTGTTTTAAAACAAAAAGCTTGCACGGAACTATATATAAGATCATCTATTTCAATTATAATTTTTTATTTGGTAAGAAAAAATTAATTAAAGGGAGGATAAGAGACACTCTAACCCATAACAAAGAAAAAAAAACATTACTACATGAGAAACTCAATTTTCATGACACCCAATGTAAAGACAAGGCTTAGAATTCATCATAAAGCAGCTCACTAAAAAGCATATAACCAAAAAAAGGAAATGAGACAAAAAACTTGACAGCACAATCTGCCAAATGCTTACATAGGAAACTCCAAAAATTACCCCATTCCCGTAGCGCTCAAAATTAGTGGTCAATGAGAACAAATATTGGACACGAAAAATCTTAGAATGGATGCGCACCATTTTTTCCAATTTATGCATTGGATCCGGATCCTCTCTAGCCATCCTGCCTCTCCAGCCAAGTTTAACTATGGAATAACTAGGAAATCAAAATCCAAAGTTATTCTGTGGCTAAACTTGGCTGAAGAGGCAAAAGAGGCTGGAGAGGATCTTTACACCTCATTCTATTTCTTTCCGTTGACAAACGATATATATTTACAGCAAATCAATGAAACAACCCTATCCATATTTGATAAAATTATATGATTAGTTAACTCCTATCTTATAAACTCCTTATTTATAAGTTAGTTTATTGAGTTAGAAATATTTGGTATAACTTTAGTTGTTGAAATAACTGATAAATATAAAATGACATAAAAGGATATATTTATATAAAATTTATTATATAAACTCTATTTTTATTTCCTAGACAAAAAAGTTATTAAGTAATTATAATTTTAGTTCTTCTATAAATTTTAGATTTTTATTAAGTTTTTTAGTTATAATTTTTTTTGTTAAAGATTGAAATAAATAATTAAATTATATCGTATATGGTCGACTAGGTACTCGGCCAATAATTAGAAGGGGAGATATTCGATCATTAGCTTATTAAAGACAAGCCCACGTAGGTGCCATGCACTCCCGACCGAGTTATCTTAATCGACTAATTTTAGTAGACACTTACTTAGTATAAACACCTAATTTTGTCCTGTTCACTAAAATAAAAATATAAAAAAATAATATTTTCCATGCATTTTACACCCGTGTTAATGACATTTTAATATCATAGTTTGGTCTCATAATTAATATTTTTTTTAAAAAAGAATGCATTTCAATTTTATCAAATAATAATAAAACAAAAAATAAAAATAAATAAAAAGAAGTAAAAATGATGACGGTGCCTTTTATTCATTGCTTTTATTTAGCTGTGTTATTACGTTTGTTGTTATTGGTTTGTATTAATGTTCTTGAATTGTCTCCATAGCAACTCGCGCATTAATTATATTGATTGTTTGCGTTAATGTTGTTGAATCACCTGTCTCCATAGCAACTTGCGCATTATATTGATTGAACGGAGAAATCAAAAAGCAATGGAGGAAAGTGGTCATACCGTCAGAGGCATAGAATAATGGAAAAATTATTAATTAAGGGGCCGGAGTGAGGAGAAAGTAACAAAAGAAATCCGAAGAATCTAAAGAGAAACAACACTGTTGTTCACAAGAACAACCTCACAGATCCAGATTGAGGGACCATCACCGACCACACACTTCCACCAAACAACCACCCCTGCTTCTGTATGTGAACAGATCAAAGACCACAAATCATTTTGAAATGAAGCTGCAACGCCGCGCTGTCTCTCCCACCTGCGAGAGGAGCTGCAAGGTGAATAAATGAAGCTGCAGGTGTGAAACAAAAAGGAAAATGAATATTTTTATTGTATTATTCAATTTGGTTGAGTTTCCTTTAATTATTTATTTCATTTAAGTATGTCTTTGTGAGTATTATGTTAGAGTCTCACGTTGTCTAGAGATAAAGTATATAAACCTTGGACAGTTTCCTGCAAGTTTGCTTTTAGGGTTAAATTAGGTACAAGTCCAAAATCTAAGATATTAGTTTGATTTAAACTTTTTATAAATGTTGTTGTTTTTAAAGTTGTAGCCTTATAAATGATCATTTAATTTATCAATAAGTGTTTGTTTTAAAATTTAAATTATACTGTAAATATTTGTTTAGTTTAAGTTTCATATCCTTTTATATAAGTTGTGTAATTTAAAAATTATAGGATTGTAAATATTTGCTTGATAAATGTGAAAAAAAGTTGAGTGTTTGTAAATATTTTGTTCCCTCTATTTCACGTTATAGTTTTCAATTCAAAATTTCATGTTGATATGTAAATATTCGTTTAATTTGTAAATAATTGTTTAATATAATTTAATATCTCATTGTAAATATTTCAATTCCATACAAGTAATAAATATAAAGAATGTTTTGATTATGAGGGTTTATTGAGCAATTACATATTGACTTGAACCTTAAAAGGTTTACTAAGCAGACGCGTGCTGACTTGAACCCCGTGTGATATAGATCAAAATCAAAATATTTCTTTTCAAGAAATTGTTCTCCAAAATATAAAAAACAATCATCATAAATAATCATCTACGCAGTGACTAAATGAGTTAATTGAACAATGGATACTGACTTTAATATTTTTTGGATCGGAAGGATTTATTGAACAAACCAAGTGTTTGCATGACTTAAATCATGTGCAAGTATATTCAAGTCCGGAAACTAAAAATCTTTCCAAAGGTCAATTCTTCAAAAATAAAAACAAGAACATTTCTCGATCCTCTTTTTTAAATAAAAAAATCAAAAATTTTCAAAAATTAATTCTTTCAAAAATAAAAAATCAATCAAAACATTTTCAATCCTCTTTTCCAAATAAATCAGTCATTCTTCTTTCCAAAAAAAATATCTTTCAAAATAATGAAACAAGCTAAAATATTTCCCAATCCTCTTTCTTTAAAAAAATAATAAATAATAAAAATCAATCATTTTTTCCAAAAATTAATTCCTTCAAAATAAGAAAACAAACCAAAATATTTTCCAATCGTTTTTCAAATCCAAAATCAATCCTTTCAAAAACTAAATTCAAACCAATCAACCAACATTTAAGAACTATGTGGCTTTGATTTCTCCATTGCAGTCGGGGATACGTAAGAGTGGGGACCGAACCCGTCAAGCCAAAATAAAATTCCAAAACGTTTTTCCCTTTTCAATAATAAAAACAATCATTTGCTAAAATAAGTTTCTTAATCTTCATAAAAGTACAAAAAAAAATTGTAAATTTGAAAATATCAAAAAGAGAGTTCTCCAAAATGTCATTCTCTTTTTCAATAATAAAAATGAACCATTTTCTTAAGTAAATTCATTCATACTAAAAAACATCAAAAAATAAAAAAAAATCAAAATTTACAAAAATAATTTAATTTTTTTTATCAATTTTTATGGGGTGAAATAAATATTTTTAAAAGTTAATTAAATTTGCACAATTGATTAGAGGTAACCGTCTTAGGACAAATGTCATAGGGTGCTAGTAATACCTTCCCTACGCATAATCGACTCCCGAATCCAAATATGGTTCAAAAGACCATTTTCTTTTTAAAAAGGTTTTCCTGAAATTTTCCCTTTAAAATAAATTTTGGTGGCGACTCAATTGAAACCTATAATTTTTTTCCGATCTCGGCTCGCCTCCCCCGTCGCGATCCCGATTGCGACACTTGGCACTCCACCGTTAAGAGAACTAATTTTGGTTATGATTGGGCAATCACAACTAATGAAACATTCATGACTAATCTACACATACCTTATAATTACACTATCAATCCATAATTACTATCCTACTCAATAACCTCTCCCTCCATCATTATATTAATACCCATCAAAGGTACCTCATGTCTGTTCTTCTTCGACTACTATATTCTCCTAAATCCATACTGACTTGAGTGTCGGAGTCTCTGGAAGTACCCACTAGCTACTCATTCTTCATCTCTCGTGGATCTTCTATAACGTCTTCTTGTGAATTCTCTCCAATGTGATCAAGCAGTCCGACTACCATTAATAGGGAATATTTGTAAGAAAGGAAATAATTAAAATAAATGATATAATATAAATAATATTTTCAAAAATAGTAATAAGATAATAATAATTAAATTAATTTATAAAATTTCTAAATTTCTTATATATATCTCTCTGTGTGTTGTGTGAATGTTGATCAAGTTACTTCCAAAATAACTCTTGAGATAAAGTTACTTCGCTTATGAGTTTTTACAAAATAGAAATTTAATAAATATAACCATAGAATAATATGATATTAATATGATGATCATACACATTAAATTTTAGATAAATTGGACATTTATTGGTATGTAATTTTATAATTGACATTTACTTATATTTGAAAAGGTATATTATACATTAATATTTGATTAAGTGTCAAGTAGTTTTTAATTCTATGAAACTTTATAGACTTAAACTTCCTAACGAGAACTTTCAATTAAAGACGATTGGGTCAAAAATTTTGAAAAGCAATATGAAAGAAATGTAAGAATAGTAACTTTGAAAAATTGAAATACTTGCACTTAGAATGGGATACAAGGAAATTGTACAAGGGATTCACATATATATCTCATACCTTGCCTTTGGTCATTCTAAGGCACTCCTAATTATGCTAATATGAATGCACACTAATAATGACTAATTTGAAACCATACAATTGTCATATTTGTCATTAAGTTGTTGCCCACTAGGATACTGATGAATCACCAAAGATATATTGGTTTTGAATAGTTGTAAGAAGGAATCTACATGCTCCATCTTGAATATAGCTTCTATATGTGTTCCATTATTAATGTTAGTAGTAGGAACTTTTACATACTTGAACCACTTATTGTACATACTACACACTAGCTATTCCATTTTTTTTTCTTTGATAAGGGAATTTTGCGAGGGGTTATACATGTGATAATGATGCTTTTGATAAGAAAAGCTTGTCAAGAGGTTTAGAAAATCTCCACTAGATGTTGAAAATTTTCAATACAAACGAAAAATATTCCATAACAATCATCTTCGTTGCTTTGTAGGAAAATTTTATTATTGTCAGAATTAATTAGATGTTGTTTCTTCATTATTGTTTGATGGTATTGATTGTATTGCCTTTAACCTTTCCTCCCATTCTATTCTTCAAAAATGGCTAAAGCGAGAGCTACCATATATAACATGTTGATTTTACACTATATAAAAGTAAAGTTTTACGTTGTCTTTTTTTTTTTTTTTTTTCAATAGTTTACTTGTTGTCTTGAATTCCTTTTATTTTTCCCTAAGCAATTTGGACATCTTGGTCCATTCATCCATTCTTTACTTTTTAAGGATAGAAACATCAAGTAAAACCAATAGTTGATAAACTTCTAGTAGATAGACTTATAGCTTATAAGCATTTTCATAGAATTAGAATTTTTGGTAAAACTGATTGTTTAGGTAGCTTATAAACGTAAATAACATAATAGGATATATGTACATAAGTTTTATTATATAATTTTTTTTAAAATATATATTATTAGGTAATTGTGACTTTAAATTTTTTTATAAATTCTAAATTCTTATTAATTTTTAATGTTAAAATATTTTATTAAAAATTAAAATAAAATATTAAAATAATTATAATCAATAGTATAATACAAAAAATTGATCCAAAAATTGTAAAACAGAATAATCATTTAAATAATTCAAAAAAAATTTAAATTACTTGTATATATATATGGGAGATATCACATGGGAATGATAAGAAATAACTTTAAGCCATCAAATTTGAATAAAGGGTTGAGATTAAATTAAAGTGGATGTCAATCTAAATGCTCACTTGTAGTTGCAAGTTTTGGCAATTATCAATGCATTGCTGCAGATTGTGGTGCTGAAGGCCACAATTCAAGGAAATGTCATCTCCCTCTACCACCATCAACAAATACAGATCCTCAAGTTGTGGCAGCTGAATCTAAATCCACCACCTGCAGCAGGTGTAGGGCCCCCCAATCCACCGCCTACAGTAGCTGTTGAATCCAACATAAATCTCCCACTTGCTCAGAATACACAACCAAATATAGTCATTGAAATTCCTCTAAGTCAAAATGCTCATCTTAGTCAAAATCCTGCTTTTCCTCAAATATTCAGGTAGAAGTAACTTAACTTAGCATTCATCATTCAATGCTCATTGTGCATAAATTTTTCCTCTAAACCTCTATGTTCATTTTTATGTTTCATATAGGAATTTGTCATTCACACCTGAGAGCTACACCAATTCATGGTAGAGGAAGAGGAAAAAACCAGAGGTAGAGGAAGGGGGACGTGGAAGAGTGAACCAACCATTTCATCCTCCTGCGATAGTCTGCACTCCAAACCATTGGGCGCCTCCACCAACAATTCATTCCCCAAGAGCAATGCCCCCTTCAACAACATAGCATGTTACTCAAGAGACCTTCAATGAGCTAGCACCTCTACACAGTAATTAAAGAATTCTAAAAATAGAGATTTTCTCACTTGAAAAAAATACATAAGAATTTCTGGACAGAAAACTCAAACAAGCATAAACAAATACAATTTTTGTAATAGAAATTGATCTCATAAATACTTCTATTTAATTTAATACACAATGTATATCATAAGGATATATACAACCAGCAGCAAATTAGGGGAGATGGAGATAGACAACTCTGAGAAATCCTCTGAGCCACGCCCTCCCTTCAAACCTCCTAATGGGGGTGGTGACATGAATAAGACCAAAGTATCGTTTCGTGATAAGCTTTTGGGGGTCATGTACTTCACCAAAGGAAAGAACGGGTGGATTGATTGGTAACAAGCAATTTCGTATCGAGTATGAGGATGGAGATAGACTTCGTCCAAGGTGTTTTATTGATGAGGAGGTGGGTTCAATCCTTATGGCAGCCTTGGTCGAATGCCATTTTTGTTAAACTCCTGGGTAACGATTTAGGATATCGCACGATGAAGGAAAGGCTCAAGAGTACTTGGAAGCTAGGAAAGGCTGGATCGTCCCAAAATAAGTTTGGCGCCCTGCATGGAGAGGATGGGCCCGCAGGTGAGTCAGCATTGCATGACAAAAGAGGAGAGGCTAGCAAAGGTTTTCATTTTATTTCAGAGGCTAGCATTGCTTAGTAGACTCCACTCGGACCATAACCCCATTTTTCTTCGTTGCGGGCTCAATTCCGAGGAGACGTGGGGAAAGGCCCTTTAGATTTGAAGCAGCTTTGGCTTCTCATATTGGCTACAGTGAGATTGTCCGGAACGCTTGGCTTAGCAAGGATGGTTTGGTTCTGGAAGCTTTACGGGCAACTAAAGAGGAGTCTATTAAGTTCAATAAGGAGGTCTTTGGGAACATATTCAGTCGTAAAAAGGGCTTGGAATTGAGAATAAAGGGGATCCAAAGGGCTCTTGAATCTGTTGACTCGGCCTATCTTTATCGGCTTTTTCTCCCAGATGGAAATTTGTGCTCGGACAGTGAAATCTTGGAAAGGGAAGCGTGCTCTTTTTATAAGAAGTTGTTCTGTATGAAGGAAGCTACTAGTGGGCATATGGTCTTTCCGAGCTCTTTCTAGTATGAAGTCCTATAAATCTCCGGGTCCAGATGGTTTTCAACCAATCTTCTTCAAATTGTTTTGGGATCTTATTGGAGATGATGTGTGGCGGTTGGTTAGTAATGCTTTCTCCACAGCTTGATAGACACTCGGCTAGCTGAAACTTTGATTGTTTTGATTCCGAAGGTTGATGAGCCAACCAATTTTAAAGAATTTAGACCCATTAGCTTGTGAAATATTTCTTACAAGCTCAATTACCAAGGTCCTAGTTAACAGACTGAGGGCTTTTATGGGTGATTTGATTAGCCCTCTTCAGAGCAGTTTTATCCTTGGCAGGAGTAATACGGATAATGCTATCATCCTTCAGGAGGTCCTCCATTACATGCACAAGTCCAAGAGGAAGGTGGGAGATTTGGTGTTTAAACTGGATTTAGAAAAAACCTATGACAGAATCCATTGGGAGTTCTTGGAGCAGGTTCTGAAGGACTTTAATTTTCCATCTCTCACAATTCGTTTGATTATGAGTTGTGTGACTTCCTCTACTCTTCTTTACTTTGGAATGGAAATAGGTCTTCAACTATTGTTCCAGTGAGAGGTTTGAGACAGGGCGATCCCCTGTCTCCGTATCTTTTTGTTTTATGTATGGAGAAACTAGGTCTCATGATCAATTCAGCAGTCCAGAGTAGGGATTGGCAGCCTATTAAAGTATCCAAAGAGGGCCCAGTGATTTCGCATCTTTTCTTTGCCGATGATTGTTTATTGTTTATGAAAGCTCGCTATGCACAAGTTCATCTCATGAACAATATCCTTCAAGATTTATGTACTAAGTCTGGGTTGAAGATCAATATGGATAAGTCAAGGGCCTTTGCTTCAAAGAATGTTACTTCTGTCAAGAAAATCGCCTGCAGAGTATCTCTGGAATTCGTTTCACCACTTGCTTGGATAAGTACCCTGGGATTCCCAATGTTTCAAGGTCGTGTCACTAAGGATAGATTCCAGTTCATTATTGATAGAATTACTCTAAATTAGCATCCTGGAAGGGGAGGCTTCTTTCTAAACCAGGTCGAGGTCACTCTCACAAATGCTGTTATTTCCTCTATTCCAACATACAATATGTAGATATTTTGGCTCCCTCATATATTTGTTCTAAGTTGGACCAAGTAGCCCGACAATTCATTTGGGAAAGGCACTGCAGGCAGAGGTATGCATTTAGTTGGGTGGAATAGAGTTGAGTCGTCCTAGGCGTTATGGAGGTTTGAATGTAAAAGTGGCCCGGTTACAAAATGTCTCGTTGTTGGGCAAGTTGGTGTGGGACCTGGTGTTGGGGACCAATAAAATGTGGGTGACGCTATGAAGAATAAATATCTGAAAGGGACCTCTATTTTATCAGGCACCTCGAACCAAGGGTCTTTGATTTGGCGTTCCATCTTGAAGGCTTGAGATATCTTTACTCCTTGGGCTCAAGCTCCAACTTGGAAATGTTGGGTACCAGAGTAATAAAATAATATTCCGCAGCTAAAATAGGGATGAGAGAAATGTGGAACTGACACACAGTATTTTACGTGGAAAACCCTCTTGTGATAAGGGAAAAACCACGGGCAAGGCTAGAAAAATATTTTACTAAGTGGAAGAAGGTTACAACCTTTCTCTCTAAATACAAGAGAGAAAATTACACTCTCTCTTGAAATAGGAGAAACAACTCTCTCTAATGGATAGGAGAAACACTCACTGGATACTCTAAGAATGCTTCACCTTTGTAGTGAAGGTGTTGTGTTTAACACTGGATGATCGAAACTGTATGAGGAAGTCGCTATTTATAGAACTTCCGGTTCCTGTAGCTTCCATTCTTTATCCACAATCCCTTGCATTTCATTGGTTGGCCATATTTCCTTGGTCCCCCGTCAGCCATCAACTTGTTAATGTTATGGAAGCCCATCAACTCAATAATATTGAAGCACCATCTCACATGCATAATGGGGCTTTATTGTTTTTCTGACAATCTCCCACTTAAAGCCACATTTAGTGTGCTTTCAAAATTTCTCCACCTTGCCAGTTCCATGTCGCTACGTTTCCAATAGGCCATATGAGGATCTGCACCATATAAACTTATCAGAGTAGATTGGCTTTGTCAAAGCATCTGCTAGGTTATCTTTAGTGTGAATCTTCTGCATATCCACACTCCCTTCTTCTACTACTTCTCTGACAAAATGGTATTGTACTCCTATGTGTTTTGTTCCGAGAATGAAAGGTTGGATTCCTTGCAATGTGCAAGGCACTCTGACTGTCACAATACACCAGAATCCTTCTGTTGTTTGTGCTCGAGTTCTTCCAATAACCTTTGAATCCAAATAGCTTCCTTGCATGCTTGAGTAGCTGCCATATATTCAGCTTCTGTAGTAGATAAAGCTACAACAGTCTGTAATTTGGATAACCAGCTTACTGCTCCTCCTGCAAGTGTGAACACATAGCCTGTAGTATATTTTCTTTTGTCAAGGTCACCTGCGAAATCTGAATCAACATATCCCCTGATAGTAAAACTCTGATCCTCCATAACATAATGCAGCACCTGATGTTCCTCTAATGTATCTTAGGATCCTCTTAACAGTATTCCAATGCTTTTTACCAGGATCTGCCATAATCGACTGACTGTTCCTACTGCCTGAGCGATATCTGGTCCGTACAAATCATGGCATACATAAGGCTTCCCACCGCTGATACATACGGTACTCGAGACATTTCCATCCTCTCTGCTTCATTGTTAGGACACATACTTGAGGATAATTTATAATTGGTAGGAGTGGGGTAGATATTGACTTACAATCTTGCATATTGAGCAGCGTCGCAAGACTCTTTCTAGATAATTCTTCTGAGAAAGCCAAATCTTCCTATCCTTTTTGTCTCGGTGAATTTGGCATCCCTAAAATCTTGTTTGCTGGTCCAAGGTCCTTCATTATCCAACTCCCTAGCCAACTGTGCCTTCAATTCTTGGATTCGATCTTTGTTGGGGCCTACTACCAACATGTCATCCACATACAACAGCAGAATGATGAAATCATTATTTCCAAACCTCTTGTGATCTGCACAATGGTCTGAATTCAATCTGTTGTATCTGAGGCTAATAATGAAGGAATCAAATCTCTTGTACCAACATCTTGGCCGCCTGCTTTAGGAACGCTAGAGAGATTTGGTTAATCTGCAAACCAAGTTTTCTTTTCCTTTTTCTTCAAAGCCTTCAGGGTTGGAGCATATATATTTCTTCTTCAAGTTCTCCATGAAGAAAAAGCAGTCTTTACATCTAATTGTTCAAGATGTAAATCAAATGCAGCACGACAATAGCCAACACTACTCTGATAGTGGTAAGTCTAACCACGGAGAGAGAGAGAATATCTCATTGAAATCGATACCTTCCTTTCTGAGCATACCCTTTTGACTACCAGTCTCGCACGATATCTTTCCACTTGATCGTTGCCATCCACGTTTGATCTTATATACCCATTTATTTCCAATGGCTTTTCGACCTTTTGGAAGTGCACAAGTTCCCATGTTCTGTTTCTATGTAAGGCTTCTATTTCTTCTTGCATTGCTGTCATCCACAAAGAAGCATCTGAACTTCTCACTCACGCCTTCCTGATAGGTTGATGTTCTCCTTCATTGTGATAGAAGACAATATGCAACATTGCTTTCCATTACATAGTCTGAGTGCCAAGACGGTTTTCTTGTTTGACGTGTTTGTGCGTCGAGGTTCTTCATCATTGACAACTGTTGGTTCTTGTTCTTCGGTGCTCTGATTCTTCTTCAGAAGGATCATCTTCTTTAGACTTTCTTCTATCTGCACTATAGCAGTTCTCTTGAAGTGCATCATCTTTCTGCTCACTTTGTAGCTCATTTTCTACAAAGATTTACATCTCTGCTGACAATAACCTTATGGGCCAGTGGGATCCCATAGGCGATACCCCCTTGCATCCGTCAGCATAACCCAAGAATATACATTTCCTGATTTGGATCCAATTTTGTTCTTTCTTGGGAGTTGTACATTACATACACAGGACATCCAAATAGATGCAGAGAAGAATAATCTGCTGGTTTTCCCTTCCACATCTCTACTGGTGTCTTGAAACCAATTGCAGTTGATGGTGACTCGGTTTATCAAGTAACAAGCTGTTTTTACTGCTTTCTGCCCATAATACTTGGCTAATCCTGCTGTTTTTAGCAAAAGCTCTTGTTCTATCTAGGAGAGTCCTGTTCATGTCGCTCTGCTACACCATTTTGCTGAGGTGTGTGTGCAACTTATGAATTGCCTCTTGATACCCTCTTGCTTGCAAAATGTTAGAAAATCACCATCTATATATTCTCCTCCATTATCAGTCCTCAAGCATTTGATCCTTTTCCCAGTTTCAAGTTCAACTTGAGCTTTGAACTCCTTGAATATTGAGAACACATCTGACTTCTTCTTGATTGGGTACACCCACAATCTCCTGGAGTAATCATCAATGAATGAGACAAAATATTTTGCTCCTCCAAGGGACATTTCTGGTGACTCCCACACATCAGAATGGACCAACTCCAGTGTGTATTTGCTTCTGGCAGTTGACCTTTCAAACTTCAATCTGTACTGCTTACTTATCACACAATGCTCACAAAAAGGTAAATTTACCGTTTTGAGCCCGGGTAGGAGATTACGATCTACAAGAACTTTCAAGCCTCGTTCCGACATATGGCCTAATCTGCGATGCCACATCATTGTCGTTTCTTCTTGGCTAACTGCTGCAACTGATGCATCTCCTTCTTGAATTGTATCTCCCAAAAGCCTATAAAGATTAGTTTGGGTCTTTTCTGCCTTCATCACCACAAGAGTGCCTCTCACCACTTTTAAGATTCCACCTTCAACATGGATCTTGCAACCAAGGTCATCTAGTTGCCCAATGGATAATAGATTCCTCTTTAACCCCTTCACATGTCGTACCTTTTGAATTGTGCGAACAGTACCATCATACATTTTCAATTTGACGGTACCAACTCCAAAGCAATTTCCAAGGCATGACCATTTCCCATGAACACAGTTCCTTGTGAGACAGGTTCGTAAGTACTAAACCAATCCCGGTGTGAAGTCATGTGCCATGATGCACCTGTATCCATGATCCAGACATCTATGAGTTGCCTTCTATCATTATGACCAATTACCGCTTCGCTATATAGAATTTCTCCATTTTCAGAGGTACTAGCAACACATCCTTGAGAATTTGTTGCGTCAAGAGACTTCTCTGTATTCTTCTTATTATGCCAACAATCTTTCTTCATGTGCCCTCTCATGCCACAATGGTAGCATTTGAGATTCTTCCTTCTTCGAGACTTTGATCTACCATTGTTTCGACTCCCACTGGAGCCACGTTCCGCTGATCTACCTCTTGTCACCGTTAAAGCCTCCACGTGTCTAGAGCTTTCTGATCTATCTTCCTTATTCTTTCGCATGGATTCTTCTTCAAGAATAGCTCCAGCAACATCATCAAAGTGTAAGGAGTCAACAACATTATTATTTGTTATATTGATGACAAGTTGATCATACGAATCTGGTAAACTCTGAAGTAGAAGCTCTGCACGTTCATTTTCCGCTATTGTGAAATTTGCAGCTGTCAGTTGAGCAAATAACGTATTCAGATTGTTGATGTGATCTGTCACTGATGTGGATTCATTCATACGAAGAGTATACAGTCTCCTTTTTAAGAATATTCTATTGTGAAGTGACTTGACCTCATACAACTTGATGAGTGTATCCCAGATTTCCTTTGCAGTCTTCTTTTTTGCAACGCTTGACAAATAGAATCAGCCATTGCTAAGTGTAAATTGGCAACAGCAATGTCATCTATCTCTTGCCACTTTTCATCAGATATGCCTGCAGGTCTACTTTGAATTGCTGCTAGGCAATTATCTTTCCTCAAAACAGCCTTTATCTTCAATTTCCACAGGGAGAAATTACTCCCATTGAACTTCTCAACCTCAAATTTTGCCGCCATGGTTTTAGCACCAATTTTTTTTTTTATTTTTTTTAACTGAACCGGATTACAAAATTTCACCGTGAATAGTACCGTATACGTGAACAGTATTGTATGTATTCCGTAAACTAGAATAAATCTAGTATACGTTAACAATCACTGAAAAGTATACAACCACACGTGTGAATAGTAACCGTGAACAGTACTGCAGCGGAAATATTGATCGGCAACCGAATGCTCTGATACCACTGTTGGGTACCAGAGTAATAAATAATATTCCGCAGCTAAAATAGGGATGAGAGAAATTGGAACTGACACACAGTATTTTACGTGGAAAACCCTCTTGTGATAAGGGAAAAACCACGGGCAAGGCTAGAAAAATATTTTACTAAGTGGAAGAAGGTTACAACCTTTCTCTCTAAATACAAGGAGAGAACAATTACACTCTCTCTTGAAATAGGAGAAACAACTCTCTCTAAAGGATAGGAGAAACACTCACTGGATACTCTAAGAATGTTTCACTTTGTAGTGAAGGTGTTGTGTTTAACACTGGATGATCGAAACTGTATGAGGAAGTCGCTATTTATAGAACTTCCGGTTCCTGTAGCTTCCATTCTTTATCATAATCCCTTGCATTTCATTGGCTGGCCATATTTCCTTGGTCCCCCGTCAGCCATCAACTTGTTAATGTTATGGAAGCCCATCAACTCAATAATATTGAAGCACCATCTCACATGCATAATGGGGCTTTACTGTTTTCTGACAGGAAATGGGGAAGCCAATTTTTGGCATGATGATTGGACAGGGGAAGGTCCATTATGCTCCAAAGTTTGGGCAATGGATATACATGACTTAAATATTAAAGTTAGTGATGCCTGACAGGAGGAGAGGTGGCAATGGGATATTTTTTGGACTCATCTTCTCGAGGAGGTGCGTACTATAGTCCAAGGGAAAAGGCTCTTTTTAAACTCAGCTTGCAGGGACCAAGTGATTTGGGCTCCGGAGATATCAGGTATTTATACAGCTAAGAGTGGGTATTATTGGTTGTTTCAGCAGATTTATACTCTTCCTCAGGAGGATAATTGGCGGTGGATATGGAGCCTACAAGCACCAGAAATATCAAATTTCTGCTTTGGTTGATTTGGCATGATTCTACTCCTACTAGACATTTGTTGTCCCAAAGGCATATCACTACCTCGGCCACTTGTGGCAGGTGTGGAGAACAGGATGAGACGTGCCTACATTGCCTTCGAGACTGTCGCGAGACCATGAAGATTTGGAGAGGTTCGGGAGTGTCAGGATTGTCCAATATCTCTCTTCATTTGGATCTCCAAGATTGGATTAAAGCAGGGTTGCGGACAGGAGGCACCCTTTTTCTAGCTACTCTCTGGGAAATTTGGTCGAGCAGGAACCGGATGGTCTTTGATGGGTTGGAAATCCAAACTTGGAAAGTTTGCTCTGCTGCTAAAAGTTTAGCTCAACACATAGATGCTGTGTTTCGGATCCCTCATATCTTTGTTCCAGTTCCCCGCTGGATTCACTGCTCCTCTTCCAACACAGGGCACATAACTCTAAACACGGATGGAAGTGTGGCTGATCACAAGGCTGGGATTGGGGGTCTTGTTCGTCGAGCAAACGGCGAGTGGTTGTGCGGTTTCAGTGGTTTTATAAAGGATGCAGATGTTATTGTAGCAATTCTATCTGGCCTTCGTTTGTGTGCTACCAGGGGTCTTATGCCAGTCTTGTGTCAATCTGACTCTCTTATTGTTGTGCAATGGATCTTGAATGATATCCCCCTACCCACCCGTTTTGCTACCTATATCAGGGAGATTCGTCGTTTATTAAAGTTGCACCAAGATACGTCTTTAATCCATATCTTCAGGAGCTATGCATGTGAGACTTTAATTTTCTCCTCTGTTTTTGTCTTTTCTTTCTTTTCTTTTTTAGCTTCAGTTACCAAAAAAAATATCATAAGGATATGAATAGCAAGCGTATATACCTAATACAAGTATAAAGACACCAATATATCATAAGTTAGTTTTAACAACAATTCCGATATTCCCACACCCAAAAGTGTACACCCACTGTACACTTGGGTCTCTTTTTTTTAATGAACAGTACACTTGGGTTTTTTTTGAATGAACAGAATTTTTTTGTTTTCATGAACAGTGACTTTTTTTTTCAAAAAATCTACAATTAACCAGACTGATAACATACTTAACCAGAAATTGTATAGCATTAACCATAAATTCATTCTCAATGATTATTTGTGTAGTAATCATTATAATCAAATAACTGTTCAAGATGAACTTCGTTTTCAAGGGAACATGTAGTTAATACCATATAAGTTGGTGGTTAATAATTTGTTTTCAAGTGAACATGTGGTTAATATCATATAAGTTGGTGGTTAACTATGTTATTAATCTGGTTAACTATGTTATTAACCACTCGAGCAACTTATTTAACCACATAATAACTCACAATTAACCATTTTTTGCCTCACTTATAATTATTAACCAGATTATTAACACAGTTAACCACCAACTTATATGGTATTAACCACATATTCACTTGAAAACAAATTATTAACCACTAACTTATGGTATTAACTACATGTTCCCTTGAAAACGAAGTTCATCTTGAACAGTTATTTGATCATAATGATTACTACACAAATAATCACTGAGAATGAATTTATGGTTAATGCTATAAAATTTTCTGGTTAACTATGTTATCAGTCTGGTTAATTGTAGTTTTTCTGAAGAAAAAAAATGTCACTATTCATGAAAAAAAATACTGTTCATTCCAAAAAACCAAGTGTACTCTTTATTCCAAAAAAGAGACCCAAGTGTACGGAGGGTGTATGGAAAAAACATTTTCCTTTTAACAATTGTCAATATAATAAAATATTATTATTTAACTATTACTTTGTATTCTTCAAATGACGAGGATCAATCATATTGGTTAAACAAGTGCGGTTATTAGCTTTTCTACAGGGATAATATAAAATACATCAAATAAAATATGTAATCAATGTTCACTAAGCACTCTACATATGCAAAAAACATTAACTATATAGGGATTTTAAATCCTTTTGAGATATATATTCATGCAGCAAATAAAATACGAAGCTAAGCTATTGTTATTCTTTCTCATGATCTTTGTTATGCAGATTAGCTTTCCAACCTTTTGATAATTTTAATATTTCTCCAAAATGGTAATGGGGTATATCAGGAAATAAAAATACCCAATTGCAGAGAAATGTGTGAATCATAGCACCAGTGGATGCCTAGCTTGGCACGACAGGTCTAGCAAAAGTACCACTAATTAATTTCATTTTCAAGATGCTTGAAATAACATTACTAACTATACCTACTAAACTTGTTGACTCTGTTTTTGTACCATTTTTCGTTTATAATTACTTGAGATCATAGTTTGATTGCAATTTAAAGGATCATTGTTTATCAAATTATCAATACCCCCTTCCTTGGTAGTGTAGCCATATCATGTGCAATCATTGTTATTATTTGCAAACAAAAAGAATTGTAAGTTTCTTTTTTTAATCCTTGTTTTAATTTTTAATAGCCCAAATAAATCCCTTCCCTGTCCCCCATCTTCACCCACTCTTCCTTTTTTCTCCTCAAATTTTCTTCTATATATCCAATTAAACACAATTGAACTAAACAAGACCAAAATTTGTAATTACTCCAAGCCCAAGTTTGACTTCTCTTTCCTTCATCATAACTCACAAGTTGTTACCACTTTCATTTCAATCCTTCTTAACATTTTCTCTATTGTTGCAATGTGAGAAAACACCAGTACTAACATTTTCAGAATAGTATATAAGAAGTGCCAAAAGTAGCTCATTAATTACAAGGACTAACATCAGTGACAAACTAGTATGCCACATTTCCTGGTAAGCACCCTTATCCTTACCCCTCTCCCCTGACCCAAGAAAAGAGGGAGCTTTAATCACTTATACTTATAAACCTATGTTCTCATACAGGGGTTAGTATCACTACTATTAATAACCAGAAAGAACAAATTATAGGAGAAGAAAAATAAATACAAATATACAAGCAATAGCCAAGATTAGTGAATTGAAGTTAGGAACACAAGCCTTCAGAGTTGTTGTTGAAGACCAAGATCCTTAGATGGCTGCTTCCACCTTCAAGTGTCTAAACAAGAGACAAAAAAACTCATTCAACTTTCTCACAAATATCTCAATTTCTATTATGCTCTCTTCCATCAACAAAGCCGATGATGCATGATTGCTAGAACAAGGCATAATAAAAGCATTTGATGGTTAGTTAAAGGGCATGAATATTAACAGAACATTATCTTAACGAGAACTGACTTTGAAGTTGAAGCTTAAAGTTTAATTAGCATAATTAAAAATATTTAAATCCCAATATGAACAAATAAATAAAGACACTAGTTCATCCAGGTTCATTTGACCTTTTACCTAGGATATAACCATTTACATTTAATTTGCTCAGGTATAGCTAGGAAGTCAACCATAGAGTTAGACTACTACTCCAAAATCCAAATAGTTATATATCTTTCATAGCTACATCAACAATAAAATTATACAAAGTTTAATCTATAACCATGCAATCAGCTGTACAACACATTAGTAAATGAACACTTTCAAACTAAATTTTGTTCAACAAATATAACACAATAGCAACCAAGACCAAATCCTTCTCCAAACAATAGAATAATAAAAAAAACTTTACACTTGAAAAGCAATTGCTGGGAAGAAGGAAACATACAAGAGGAATTTGCAAATAATCTCTTAATCCAAATTTTCAAATCGCCTAATTTTACTATTTTTACCGGCAATTTACGAGAATTGTCATAATAAATTATTCTTTTAGTGGCTAAGTGCTTATTTGCAGCAAAATTCTAAGCTGGATGGTAAAATATTGGAAATTAGCTTTTGCCATTAAATAATTTCCACTAAAAGCAAAAAATGTAGTTGTTCCGTACCTGCGTTTTAAAAAAAAAGCTCATATATACCCTCAATTTTAACATCCGTCCCCGTACCTATTAGGCACCTATATGCCCATACACACATCCGTTGCAGTTTGGTTAAGTGAAAATTAGTAACTCAATAAGAAAAATTAATTAATGAAAATCATGTCTCAAATGAAAAATTAATTACTTCAAGCCCATCCACACATAATTTTTAAATATCACCATTCACCAATATAACTGTTTAATAAACATGGACTTCATAACGGTTTAATACTTCCACAACAATTTAATAAACTTGGACTTCATAATGATTTAATATCATTAACATAACATAACAATTTAATACACCCACATCAAATATTTTTCTAAACATGAACTTCATCCCTAATATTGGGCACAAAGGATGAAATATGCATCCAATTTACTCTTTTTTTATAAATATGTGTATTCTGAGTTTTAAAAATATAGAAATATATTAGATATTTGGTTAAAAATAATATTAATATATATAAATTTATATGATATTATTTATTTGATAATTATATATATGTGCAGACTTGGGTTAGGCTGGGCATACAGTGCCCTTACTCGCGTTTATCCCCATAAAAAATTGTGGGTAAAAGCTCGTCCCTGTCCCCGTTTAGCGGGTTTTTACCATGTTCATTGTAGATATTTTCTACGGGTACTCATTGGGCTTGGGTTCAATTGTCATCCCTACATAGAGTATTGATACCAGTGATATCATAACCAGACCGGACCGGCCGGTTGGACCGGTAACTGGTCCATGGTCCGGTTCTACCAACTCTGAAAACCGGAGATGAAAAAAACCGGTCAACCACCGCTGAAACCGGTAAAACCGGCGAGAACCGGGCGGTTAACTGGTTTGAACCGGTTCCTATGTTATCATCTTGAGAAAAAAAGAAAAAGAAGTTTTCTCCAGTCACCGTCAGTAACTCTTGCGCCTGTGCACCGTTGCCCTCACACCTACCTTGCTTCCTTTTGTTCACATCCCTGCACACTCTGTTAGGTGGTTGTGTGCTTCGCCGTTGTGCTTCTTGCGCCACTGTGATATGCTTGCGGTGCTAGCATTGTGCCTTGCCTTTCCTCCTGCTCCTAATTCTGTTGGAGCGATGGAAATGTCAAATGTGCAACCATTTGAAATTTTAAGTTTGTCCAGCAACTGAGTACTTTGGAATTGATTTGTCTTGGGATGGAGCACATTGGAACTCGACAAAACATGGAAGGAATAATGAGGTTGTCCTTCACTCCTTCTGATCCAATTTTCTTTTTATTTTTAATAAATATTTTATATGTATTTAATAAATAAATTTGAAATAAGTAAATATTCAAATCATTCGATTCAATTATAAAGGCTAGTAAATAAGGATACTGACTCACGGTAGTTAGTTTTTATTTTTTTAACAAATTTAATTAATATTATAAAGTTATTAAATATTATTATTATTAATTACAAATTGTAAAAAAACAAAATTTCTTATACATCATTAATATATTTGATAAAAAAGTAGCTATAAATCTAATAAAAAATATTATTTAATTTTTACCGGTTCGACCACGGTTCAATTACGGTTCGACCACTGAACCTTGAACCGGTGCTATTACCGGTTCAATGACCGGTCCAGATTTAAAAACATTGATTGATACACCTATTTGTGTTTGGAGTACCGTAAGTTAGAGAGCAAGGGCGTTGTGTCGCCGTCGTCTCTCCCTTAGGGGAGATTTTTCTCCCATGTGGGGGTTCTCATACCCACTCTAGGTGGGTTTTCCTCTCTCCATGGTGAGAGTTTTCCTTTACATCTCTTTCTTTCTTTCACACAACCACTTCCCTCCTCTTCTTTCCTTTTCTGGTCACCTCATTCATCACTTCTACCACTTCATTCTCCTCCTTTTTCGGTTGATCACCCACCACCTTTCTTACATTACGGTCATCTCCCCCTCTATTTTTTGTTGGTTTTCTTTTATTGCCCTTTTCCCTCCATTTCACTAAGGGCTCACATCTCCTTCCATGTCTGCTACTACTATGTTTTGGTGAGGCTAAGTGTACCTACCTTTGAAGTTTACTGGGCTTCCAAATTGCATACTTGTAGTGCTAGCAAAGCCGATTTGGTCCAAGATAAAAAAGATGAAGAACAAGCGACTGGAAAATAATGGAAAAAATCAAATATTTGTTTGTTTGTTAGTAAGCAAATTGGTGTAGGTGACAAGTTAGATGCAATGGAGATTAAGAGTTTTTTTATTTTTGTTGGTTCTTGTTTATATATTTGAGCGAGCATTGTAACGTCTTAAATCCTGAACTCAAGAATAATGCTTGTTGGAAGCAAAATTCCCGAATTTATGAAATTATTTCGCGACATTATCGATATCATCACATGCACACATAAAGCTTTGCTTAGGCAATCCAACGTTACTTAAGCCTTACACATACACATAAACTGAGTCAAATATAAATTGCCATAAATGGCTTAACTAACACTCTACTGTATACATCAACATGGCCTGGATACTACCAACGAGGGTTGGTTCAAGTTGTACATGATTGTTTCCTCTTAAGCAAGGTCTCGGTTTCGAGTCTTGTGGATGGAAAAATCTCCGCTGGAAGAGTTAGCCCCACAATGATGTGGATTTTCCCGGCTCGAACAGGATTGCCTCCTCTGGAGGATATACCTGTGGTTAAACCAAAAAAACATGGTCGGGATACTACCATACATGTGCTCTCAACAAAATAGAAGGGCCAAAGGGTTGCACATGTACAGTTGTATCCCGCAAAAGAATACAGAAGTAATGTACTACAATAATCCCAAAATATAATGTAATGAACATCAAAATAACATAGTAATCCAACAGCTCCATGATCATCAGCTAGCGGCCTCCCTGAGTAGGGTCTTGTGCATCTAAATGATAACCATAAACATATGGTGGATTAATGTCTCAGTGAGCATAACCATGCATACAGGTAGTGTAGGGAAACATGCATATGCTATGTATCAGAGAATTCACAATTAAACATGACATACTAAATCTCAACTCATAACATGACATGATATGCATGACCTGCATTGCCCGGTAGACAGGGTCTTATCTCTTTCACTGGGGCTAGACCTGAGCTCAGACTACAAGGAACGACTTCCTTAGGGACTAATCCTCGTCATTAATTGGGGGCCGAAACCCATGTTTTAATTGGGGACCGAGGTCCAATCTTGCTTTAAGTGTCAATTGGGGGTCGAGACCCAAATTCATTTTTATCAACTGGGAGCCGAAGCTCAAAATACATTTTCTTTCTATTTGGGGGCCAAAGCCCAAGTGCAATACTCAATCATAACATAGATATAGCATGACTCATGGGACAAATAGGCTATTACATGACCATGGGCAAAACCCTAAATGGAATAACCCTAAATCAACCCTTAACAATATCCAACCATACAAATAGGAGCACCCATGCCAATACATACAAACAATACAATCACAGGTCAAAGAAGAGGGAAAGTAGAGAATAGGGTTCATAGGGGAGTTCTCATACAAAATGGGGGTGAAGTGTGTGAGCTATACTCACCTAAGGTAAGCCCAAGTGAAGGGGAAAGGTTGTGGGGACGTGGATGAGCAAGCCTCATTCTCCTCCTTCTTCTTTACCCAAAAGCACTCTTTCTCTAGGAATTCCTCTTTCTAAAAGGGAGCAAAGGCATAAATGAACTGAGGCCTAATAAATTCTACATTAAAAAACCCAATCTGCACACTCTCGCTCAGGGAGGATATCAGATGCCTTCTATTTTTGCGCCATCGCTCAAGCGAGAATCCCCTCGCTTGAGTGAGAAACGTCCAGAGAGCACCTCCAAATTTCTAGGGTAATTTGAGCGAAAATACTCTAGAGAGCATCCCCTGATGTTGCTTAATTCTCGCTGGAGCGAGGCTAGTCTCGCTCAAGCGAAAAAAACCAAAACTGATATATTTCACATTTTTACTGATATTTTCATTCAAGCGAGGTATTCTCGCTTAAGCAAAAATGCTCCAGAATGGAAATTCCATATTTTCATCCCTAGCCTTTTCCACCAATTTTTACCCTCTTTTCCTAGTTCCTTTTTACAAAAATACCTTTATAACCTTATTTGAATTATGAAATCACTTTATAAAATTTGGGATGCTACAAGCATGCATGCCTGGGTTATTTTAGAGTTTACCTATTTGAGCATTGCAAAATCGTTAGGGATGGCAATGGGTACCCTCTGGGTAGGGTTCTATAGTGCCCATCCCCATCCTCACATTTAAAAAAAACCGTACCCACGCCCGTACCCGTATAGGTAGCAACTTTAATGTCCGTCCCCGTACTCATTGGGTACCTATATGCTCATACCCGTGCCCGTTACCCACAATTTTTTGGTTACATAAAATTTAGGGTGAGGTGATGGTGCCCTAGTCCAAGGCAGAGAAAGCCTCCGGGCTCTTTGAGCACTTACAAAGGTACTTACATTTTACCTCACTCCAAGGGGATGAGTTGGGGTTCGAACCTGCGACCTGTCAGATACGAGACCCTATCTTTCTCCACTCGATTAACCCCTTGGGGTTTCCCATAATTTAGTTAAGTGAAAAATTAATAACTCATTTAAAAATATTAATTAAAAATAATAATAACTCAATTGAAAAAGTACTCCAAAATAATCCAAATAACATTATTAAATATCAATGACATAACTATATAATTAAATTGAAACACAATACGTTAATATTCTAAAACACAATACATGATATAATGTTCAAAATTTTTATTAAATATTACATTATACTTTCACATCACACTATTTCATAAACTTGGATATCATGTGTTAGCATTCTTCAAGATATGCAAAAACTGATTATTAATTAACACTAATTAGTTATATATTATAAAGTAAAAAAAACACAAATAGGTAGTTTTAATTACAAAAATATTTTTAATCTACAATATATTTTTATATCAATTTAAAATATGTATAAATATATTAGAGATTTTAATAAAATTAGTATATATATAATTATATATGATATTATTTTTAAATAATTTAATATATATATATATATCAGTGCGAGTATGGGGCGGGCTGGGCATCATAGTGGTCATACTCGTGCCCGTCCCCATAAAAAAATGTGGGTCATTCTCCGTATCCGCGCCCATACCCATTTGCGGATTTTTACCTGTCCATTGCAGGTATTTTTTGTGGATACTTATAGATCTTGAGCTCAATTGTCATCCCTAAAAATGTTCTCATAGGATTATCATCTTTTTTATGTAAGTATTGTTTTATTTTTCTAGGCTTTAATAAATGATATCTTTAAAAAAAAAAACAAAAGTATCGTAAGTTGACCAATAACATGCTATAATATAGCATAATGTTGTACCTCCAAAATGTGTCATTTTCAATGTCAGACCCATCATCTTGGCATGATGACACAAAAGTCACTATCTTCTTCTTATTTAAAATCCATGATTATATTTATAAAATAATAAAGGAAGAACTATTACAACTTTAATAAAGGAAGAACTATTACAACTTAAGAGTGATATATATATATATATATATATAACATTAAAACCGGACTGGACTGGACTGGCTGGTTCGACTGGTTCGATCGGGAACCGACCTGGTAACCGGTCCATTGAACCCTAAAAATCGGTGCTTTTAGAACCGGTGAGAATCAGTCAAGAATCGGTAAAAAATGGTACCAGAAAACCGGTTGAACCGGTTATTTTCTAAAATTTTCAAAATTTTTATTTTTTTCAATTTTTTAAAATTTTTGTTTAATCTTAAATATTTTAAAATAAATAAAGACATATGTTTAAGGATTACACATAGATATCTATTATTTTACCAATTATTAATTAATTTTTTTGGTCTTATAAGACTTATAATAAGGTTATTTATACTAATTTATGACTTTATATTTTATTTTCTTATAATTTTATGTTATTTTATTATTGAAAAATTTATATGATATTTAAATATATATTTAATTTATACTGGTTCGACGTTGAACCGTGAACAGCTTTACCGGTTCAATCACGAATCCGATTTTTAAAACATTGATCTAACCACATTCTAAAAAAAAACTTCGACGGTTTAGTTTCAAAAATATTTTGTCTTTCTATTTCTTAATTTAGCTTTAATTGTTAAAAATTATTTCTACTTTGATTATAAAAATACACATTATTTTTTTTCATTTTTCATTTGTTTTTAAAGTTTTATACGTGAAATATTGAAAACAATTTTATATTGATTTAATTTCTTTGTTTCCCGTCTAAAACTAAAATAAGAAATAAAATAAAAAACTTGACATCTTTTTGTAATTAAAATTAAAAAAAATGAAAATAGAAAATATTTTTTAAATTAAATGATTGATAACGCTTCAATTTTATTTTTTCTTTATTCAAGATATACACATGATACTTGAACTTATTGAAGGACAGAGAGTTTGATTTGAACTAATTTAATCACGATTAAACAAGCTTTTGATATCCATTGGGTAAGGTGCCACGATCGTCTCTAGCTTTTCAGCCCTCTCTAGCCAATTTTAACTACAGAATAAACTATGGTATATACCTAACAGATTTTGATTTCCTAACTATTCTGTGCTTATTCCGTAACTAAACTTAGCTAAGAGGATATAAAGTGGTGGAATAGGATCCGGAATCATTCCATCATAGTACACATACTCATTTCTACTCTGACATGGTGTTTCATCACGAATGCAAAACCCATCACTTGTTAGGCAGCATGGGGTATTTGTAACTGTGAAACCTGAAATTAATACACCCAATATCAAGTTAAAAATTAATAATTCAATGTTGTGAAATTAATATATGTAAATGAAATGAAATGTTTACCATATGACTTGTCAAAGGTTACAAAAAAATTACATGAGAAACTCATTTTTCATGACACCCAATGTAAAGACAACGCTTAGCTAGATCGCTCATCATAAAACAGCTACAAAGCATATAACCAAAAAATTAAAGGAAAAGAAACCAAAAAAAAAAAAAAAAACCGGACAGCACAATCAGCCAAATGCTTCCATATATAGCAAACTCCAAATTACCCCATTCATGTAGCGCTCAAAATTAGTGGTGAATGAGAACAAATATTTGGACACGAAAATCTTAGAATTAATGCACATCAAATTTTAGAAGAGCATGTGGCACTATTTTTTTTTCCTTTTTATGCATTTTCCTCCTTGCATAGTTGATCATCATCTCCTTGTGTAGAATTGAACACCAAGCATGGAGAGCTTTGTCATTCTATTTCTTTCCGTTGACAAATGATATATATATTGACAACAAATCGATGGAACAACTCTATCAATATTTGGTAAAATTACATGATAAAATTAACCCCCTCTATCTTATAAACTCTTATTTATAAGTTAGTTTATTGAGTTAGAAATATTTGATAAAACTTTAGTTATTTAAGTAAACTGATAAATATAAAATGACATAATAGGATATATTCAGGGGCGGAGCATTTAAGGACAAAGGGGTCATGGCCCCTCCCTTTCTGTTACACACACACATATATATTATAAACTAATATATATAATATTTTTTATCAAATTCTATTAAATCACTTATCATATTTCTCATCTTTTTTTCTCTTATTCTCTCATTATTATAGAGATTATTATTGTATAATTTGATTGTACAAATAAATTTTCTCATATATTTGAATAAAATTATATAGTGGAAGCCTAGTTAGAGAAAGATATAGTGCCTAACTAAAATTAACTAGAGACATGTCTCATTATTTTTGTTGAAAAAGAAATTGTCAAAATTTTTAGCATAGTATGATATGAAGAAACGTAAAACTCTTATATAATAATATTTTTGTTAGAGCAAAATTTTATCAAAACGTTTAATTACTTTCAATTTATCTAATTTTTTTCTTTGGATATATTTTTTCCTATTGTTATCTTATTTTTTATAACAATTTTTTATATAATAAATTTTATATGCCAAAAAAATTGTATTCATATTTGGCCCCGCTTAACCTTATGTCCTGGCTTCGCCCCTGGATATATTTATATAAAATTTATTATATAAATTCTATTTTTGTTTCCTACACAAAAAAAAATTATTAAGTAAATTTTAGATCTTCCATAAATTTTAGATTCTTATTAACTTTTTTAGTTATAAATTTTTTTGTTAAAGATTGAAATAAATAATTAAATTGTACCGTACATGGCCGACCAAGTACTCGGCCAATTAGAAGGGAGACCAATCATTAGCTTCTCAATGACATGCCCATGCAGGTGCCATGCAGTCCCGACCAAGTTAGAAGTGTTTGGTAGAACCAGCTAATAAGCTAGTTGGTAAATGTAAAATAACATAAAAGGACAAAACTAAACAAATTTTATTATATAATTCTATTTATGTTTTTTTAGATAAAACATATATTATTATTGCAATTATAATTTTTAGATTTTTAAAAAAATAATTTTTTATTAAACTATTTAATGGTAAAATATTTAATTAAAAATTATAATAATAGTGAAATTGATAAAATAAATAGTATATATAATACAGAGACTGATTCAAACTCTTCAACCATGATTAATAGTATAATTAAAATATTTTGTACATATTAAATTTCATCCCTTTTATTTTATTTTAATTGACAATAAATTATATTAAAAATAATTATGATATTTTTTATTTAGCTTTATAATATATTTTATACTAATATTACTTATATAGTGTGAATATGATTTCTTTTTCAATTTTATTGTTGTCACAATATTTAGAGATATATTTTATGATTATTTCTAACTTTAAATTCATGCATATTTAGTTTCAATTATCAATTTTATTTTATCAATTAATAATGATATAATAAGATGGGAATATAAAGAGTACTATGTAAAAATCACTTATAAATGTTTATGTTAATTTGTTATTTTAATAAATTAAATTATTTATACATGATATATAATTAAGTAATAATGCTATTATTTTATGTCTAAATCCTTTATAAGATGTGTAATATGCTTCAATTTATTTTTTAAATGGTTGTATATGCTATTTTGATTTGGACAAGATATTTTATTTAAACTAGTTGATCTAATGAGTATTAATCAATTTAATTTTTATTTAAATTTTTATAGCATGTAATTTTTATTTATTTTTCATATCATGCAATTTTTATTTTGGTTCATAGCATGCAATTTTTATTTATTTTCATAGCATGTAATTTTCACAAAGTTTCAACACATTATATAAGAGCACTAGCTTAAATACCTAACATATAAAAAAATAATACATTGCCTTTGCTTAAAGAAAAACTATATATTAACAACTATCGTGTCTTAAAAAAAGAGATAATTTAAACCTGCCAATAATGTAGACCTCAATTGAAAAGCAAGACCAATGACAATTCAATATGCAGTAAGATTACTAATACCAATCTCAAATAACAATTACAATGCATATGTGAGAGAATATCTTTTCAATTACATTTTTATATAACCCAAAATAATAAAGAAATAATCCTATGATTTAGCTTCCCACAATAAATTAGCAATATTGTTGTGAATTTCCTTCTTCTCAGTAGATCTCTCCTCCACGAGAGAAATAGAATTTTAATAAATAAAAGAGAAAAAGTGTTATAAATTAGTATTTTTAGGAAGCATTAACCAACCTTTTTGGATGACGCCTAGTTTCACTACAGCAATGCCAGTGGTGATGGTGAAGTTCTATGAAGAACGGTGAAATTAATGTAGGGAAGTGAGAGAGACAAATGAATGCAATGAAGGTTGGAATTGGATTTTGGGAGAAGGCGAGATGGAGAAAGAATTTTTGGACTAAGAGTGAGATTTTGGGGGAAGGGGGAGATCGCGCGTCTAGGTTCTAAAACGGTAGCCTCTTGTAATAATAGGTTACAATTTTCACATATAATATTTTTTTTTTTAAGTTTTTAGTTCATGAAATATATTATATATTTTATTTTATTTCTTGTAATTTAAAAATGGTGAATTTGATTCCTCAAAAGAAAAAATATTATTTTTTTTAATTTTTATTGATATAACTTATAATGAAATTTGTAGTAAAATTATGAAATAAAGACTAAATTGGTATTTTTTTTTAATCTTTTGAAAGATCATAACCATTGGTATTAAATTATATGGACTAAAACCAAATTTTGACTATTTTTTAGGGATTAAAAACATATTTAACCCTTTATTTAAAGTAGGGAAATTTTGTATTAGAGCAGGCTATCTGGTTTGACCCGATGTGGGTAGTGGATTTTTGCAGGGCGGTTAAAAAGTCTTGAAGTTATTCAGGTTTTTAAAATAAAAGTCTGAGTCTTACATTTTTGCGGGTAGCCCGATCTTTTTTAGGGTTTTATAGGTTGTCTGGTCTTTTACGATTTTTGTGGGTAGCAGATTTTATCACAATGAACTAAAAAACCTGAGAGTTATTCGGACTTCTAAAATAAAGGACCTGAGCCATATTTTTTTTCACGGGCTTTTGTGGGTCGGCCTAGTCGAGTTAGCCCATTATGCCGGCTCTATATATTAATACACACTGATTTAAAATTGTGGCCTATTGCATGTTTAAACGCCACGATTATTCAACCCTGAAAAGTAAAAGTATGGTTTAAAATAAAAAATGTTGTAGTAGATTTCCTCCATTTTATCATTAAAATTTTCAAACAATGAAATCTTAACTTCATTCCATTATTTTCTATTTCACTCAATTCCACTTCATTCCATTTTTTTTTTTGAACTAAGGGTATCTCCCGGCCCATAACTAGGGACTAATCCCTTTTGAAGCGTAGAGATCATTTGATTGGGCTTTGTCTTTCCCAACAAAGTTTTTTTCATATACACTACCGGGAATTGAATTTTTATCAAGATAATTAAAGGACTCAACTATCTGTTAATTGTGTTGGTTTTGTTGGTCATTCTATTTTGTTCCACTCTCCGTTGTATACAATATACAAACAGCTTTGGGGATGTCTTGTTTTTGTTTTTGGTTGAAAGCTTTGGAAATGTCTGAAGTTTGATTAGCAGATCATATCGGACTCAAGAATAGAACACCAAATGGTAAAGGGCCTTGATCTAGGGCTATAGAGAAACAAGAATAACTAGAGCAATTAATAGTTAAAGAGGTTGGAGTTGATTCTTCTGCTATTTCTACTATTTACTATAAGAAAATCATCATTCACCCGAGGACACGTCTCTCTCTCATCTTTTTTCTGTTTTTTTCAATTTTTTAAACATTTTGTTTTTAAACATTTTGTTGGACACACGTTTCTATCTCTCATCTTTTTTTTTTTTATTGTTTCCATTGATTTTTGCTTTTCTTTATTAATTTTTTCTTTTCTTTTTTACATCACATTTTTATATTTTATATTATTATTTAAATTTTTTTCTCCCATTATTCATTTCTATATATCATTTTCATTATACAAAAATATAGATTAAAAAATACAATAAATATATTAATTTATATTAAATTTAAAGTGTTTTTTCAATATATAATTTAACTCCCTTTTTTATTTATTAATGTTTTAACTTATTATCTATTTTATCTATCTATTTACTTTCTATCTTAAAATGTTCCCTTGATACACGTGTCACGTTTTTTCACTTGAGTTTTTTTTAAATTTTTTATTCTCATTTTAATAAAATGATTTTTTTTATGAACCACAGTTCTGTCCACGAGAGACAGTTCTCCTCCTGTTGTTTTTTTTTCTTTTTAATCACACTTTAATTTTCTTTTATTATTATTATTATATTAAAACGTGTTTTCTCATTATCCATGTGTTTATTGGTTTTATTACATAAAACACATGTCATGTTTTCTCGCGTGCATTTTTTTAGTTTATTTATTCTCACTTCAGTAAAGTGATTTTTTTATAGACGACGGGTATTTTTCGTGGGAGACAGTCTTGCTCCTATCATTTTTATTTTTCTTTCCTTTATTGTTTTTATCACACTTTCATTTTCTTTTTATTATTATTATTATTGTTATATATTTTAATGTTTTTCTCATTATTTATTCTTATTAATTTGTTTCATTACAAAAGTGGTTTTCTAATGGACCACATGTATCTTCCACGGGACACCGTTTTGTTCCTACTGTTTTTTTTTTCCTTTGTTCATACTTTAATTTTCTTTTTATTATTGTGTATTAAAAACAGTTCCCTCATCGTCCATTCCTAATTACATTAAATATTTTAATTTATATTATAATTAAAGTGTCATTTCCGGTATATAATTTATCTCTCTATTCTATTTATTAATATTTTCACTTATTATCTCCCTTATCTATTCTTTTCACCTATGTACTCTTTATCTTAAAAAAATTTCCGCAGTACACATATTATGTTTTCTCACTGAGTATTTTTAAATTTTTTATTCTCATTTTAGTAAAGTAAATTTTTTAATGAACCACAGTCTATGGATATCCTCAACGGGAGATAATGTTGCTTCTATCGCTTCTTTTTTTAATCACACTTTATTTATTTTATTATTATTATATTAAAACAGTTTCTGTCATTGTCCATTTCTATTTATCACTTTCCTTATATAGAAACACAAATTAAGAAATACAATAAATGTGTTAATTTAAATTAAATTTAAAGTTTTTTTCAATCTATCATTTATCTCTCTTTTTATTCATTAATCTTTTCACTTATTATTTATTTTATCTATTCTATCTATTTATTTACTTTTTATCTTAAAAATATTTTCGTAATACATGTGTCACGTTTTCTAACTTGATTTTTTTTTATTCTTATTTTAATAAAGTGAATTTTTTTATGAACCACAATTTTGTCCACGGGAGGCAGTTCTCCTCCTGTCGTTTCTTTTTTCTTTTTTAATCACATTTTAATTTTTTTTATTATATTAAAATGATTTCTCTCATTATCCATTGATGTTTATATGTTTATTACATAAAAACACATGTAATGTTTTCTCACATGTGTTTTTTTAGATAATTTATTATCACTTCCGTACAGTGGTTTTTCTATGAACCACGGGTATTCTCCACGGGCGACAGTCTCGCTCCTACCATTTTCATTTTTTCTTTCTTTTATTGTTTTTTATTACATTTTCATTTTATTTTTTATTATTGTTATATTTTAATGTTTTCTCTCATTATTTGTTCTTATTAATTTGTTTCGGTATAAAAGTTGTTTTTTTAATGAACAACGTGTATCTTTCATCGGGGACAGTTTTGCTCCTACTGTTTTCTTTTTCTTTTTTCTCTATTTTCACACTATAATTTTTTTATTATTATATTATATATTAAAACAGTTTCCCTCATCATCTATTCCTAATTACATTAAATGTTTTATTTTACTTTAAAATTAAATGCCTTTTCCGGTATGTAATTTATCTCTCTATTTTATTAATTCATTAATGTTTTCACTTATTATCTCTCTTATCTATTCTATTTATCTATTTAATTTTTATCTTAAAATTGTTTCCACGTTCAGTACACATTATGTTTTCTCACATAGTTTTTTTTATTTTTTATTTTCATTTTAGTAAAGTAATTTTTTTAATGAACCATGATATGCGGGTATCCTCCAGAGGAGATAATGCTGCTTCTGTCGTTTCTTTTTTTAATCACACTTTATTTATTATTATTATTATTATATTAAAACAGTTTTTTTCATTATTCATTCCTATTTATCACTTTCATTCCTATCTACGAGTATCCTCCACGGGAGACCGTCCTCCTCCCATCCTTTCTTTTTTTAATCACACTTTAATTTTCTTTATCTATTATTATTATTATATTAAAATAATTTCTCTCATTATCTATTTCAGTTTATTATTTATTACTTAAAAACACATATCATATTTTCTCACCAAACGCAGGGGTACTGTCCTAGTCAGCTAGTGCAAATGTAAAATAAAACTACTTACAATAGAACCATAATGGATCCTTCTCCTTCTCTATACTCTGCTATTGGGGGAGCTTTATAATACCATGTTGTCCTTAACTAATATAGTTAAGCAAATAGTGTCAAAATAAGCAAATATAATAAAATTAATAAGTTTAATATTATTACCCAAGGAAAAAAATGATATTAGCGTTGAGTAGAATAATATGACCATTGTTGTAGAGTTCAATATCCAACGAAAAATTATCATTCTTTTCCGCGTAAAAGAATCTCCTGCTCCTGTATCATTCTCTCTATTCTAAGGACCTTAGACAAAATTTTTATTCTGTGACTAATTGGCTTATCAAAATTAATTTTATAGGATTTGCTGTCATTCAATAATATTTCTTCAACAGGTATAGCATTATTGATTATTCTACTTTAATTTTTTAAAATAAATACATATATCAAGCCCCACAATTTGTTCTGAAATTTATTGTTAGAATGACTCTGATTTACATTTGATGACCAGTAAAATTAAATTATGGACAACTAGACTGTCACAAAAAATGCTAGAAATGGCATTAGCATGTTTTGGAGGTGAAAACATATCTAATCACAATCACTAAGAATGGCACTCAAGATTAAGAATATTTTGAATATCTAGAAGATTAGAACAGAATCATTCTCTTAATTAAAATGATTACGTAAGGATCCATATGCCTCCTAGATCACTTGTCATGTCCCAAGCATGAGTAAAACTATACACTATTAGCATCCTCCTCAATCTGGGATGAAACTGAAGCATAGTATATATACAAAATCTGAACCTCCATACTAGACTCCATGAAAACAAATACCTAGAGCACTTATGGGTTGAGGCTGCAACATACTACTAAGTAGTCCAGTCACCAAGAAAAGAGAGGAAGAAAATATCAGCTTTACAAATTTGGGAAACAATGCTTAGCAGAGTATGCTTATTTTATAAGCATAGGGACACTACTTAATGGAATGCCAATGCTAATAAGTTGCAGAACACTGATGTCATTTGTAGATAATAATCTTGAAGCAAATGGCAGTAGGCTAAAAAGAAATAATCATAGCACCAGCCCTATAATCAAGTCAAGCTGCATAATCAAATGGTTCAAGTTAAGTGAATTAAGAACATGAATGGCTAGCCAAATAAAATGAAGGGTAACAAGTTGAAATACCTGCAGCACACTTGAAGCAGATGCATGACCGTGTTGTAATCCCTTCTTGTAATGCACTTGCAACAATGGCCTGAAAAGAGTCTTCATTATGGTCTAGATCTAGATGAATGTATAACATTCGTATTTTTGAATAAATAAATAAATAGAATTATCTGGACTGAAGATTGATAAATGATTGTTGATAGATATATCATAAAGAGCACGTGAGGAGGCAAGCAATTGATAATGATTCTGAGGCAAATGCAACACAAGCATGCAGAAATTCACCAAACGCTATCACCTAGAAATTTGTATATGATTTAAAAAAGAGGCATGAATAGAATATCCAATGAATCAGTGTCAACAGTGTCTTCAGAGTTCAGACCCATGCTAAGGTTGGCTTTGACACATCATACCTTCAATTTTTTACTTTGTTATCCAAGAATTCTCCTTTCTCTTCTGGTTCCTCAATGGTAACTCGTTTGATGTGGGATATTTTGAACCAATCCTGTCCAACTTCTGGTTGGTATCTTCTAAATAATTCAGGAGAATTTTTAATTGCTAAATGTTCAAGGTTGGGGAGGCAATGCATGTCATGAGGGAGTGAAAGCAGCTTTGGACAATCAATAATAAAGAATGTTCTGAGACCAATTAGAGTTGACAGCCACTCAGGAAGCTCCTCAAGATTGTTGCAGCCTTCAATTACTAAAGAATGTAATGTTTTTGCAGATCCTTGCACCCAATGAGGAAAAGTCACCAGCTTTGGCAAACATTCAAGATATAGTAACTTTAACCTTAGCTCAGGGATTTGGTTACCATGACCCATTGACAAATCCAACTTATTGCAGCTTTTAATCATCAAACTTTTTAAGTTTGGAATAACATGAAACGGCAAAGACTTTAGACTCCCACAAGATTCAATATACAAGACTTTAAGACTAGGGAGTCGTATCCCTTCGAACAATGACTCCAAATTGTCACAAGCAGTGAAGGATAAAACTTCTAGAGAAGTCAATTTTGCAATCTCTTTGTCCAGAAAATTAGACTGTTTTGTGGTTATATGCAACTGCCGGAGGCTAATCAAGTTTCCTAATCCTTTATGCAATGTTTGTAGATTTGTGCATCCTCCGAGAATCAAAGTTTGCAAATTTTGAAGTTTGCATACTGAATTAGGGAGTCTCTCTAGTTTTTTATTATGACAAAGATCTAGACATCTTAAATGTTTCAACTTACTAATGGAGCAAGGCAAATTCACATATTCAGAATGACATAAAGCCAAAACTCGCAAGTATTTGCATTTCGTCACCACTGTATTCAAGAAAGCTTCGTTATTGGCTCCTTCAGGAAAAAATATGGTTCTCAGACCAATGGGAATGGGAGCTTGGCTAAGCAAATCACTTTTAATAAATGACAAGTGCAGGGCAGTCTCAGATATATTCTCACTTGGGGAATTCAATAGTTGAAATTCATCTTTTACAACATACAATGCCAGATCATGCACCAAGTCGTGTAGTTTAAATGTGCAAGCACTACCATAATCAATAAAATCTTGAAGAAAAGATCTTGATTGCAGCTCGTGCAAAAAAAGATTGCCAACATCTTGCAATGTTTTACCTTTCTTTGGTGATGTTGGAAGAAAATCAAGTGCTTCCCAAAGCAAACTAATACGAAAACTAAGAAAACTAAAGTCCTTCTTGAAAAGGGAGAAGCAAGCAAAACATCGTTTTAAATATGAAGGCATTTGATCATAACTTAATTTGAGGGCAGGCAAAATGTCACCTTCTTTTTGTGGTAAATTCCAAATCTCATTATCTCTAATAAACTCCCACTCTTCTATATCAAATTTTAAGAATAATGAACTCCCCAATGTTCTTACAGCCAACGGAAGCCCTCCACATTTTTGCACAATTTGTTTCCCAATCTCCAACAATTCTGGATACTTTTTCTCTTCCCCTTCTTTGAAAGCCCATTTGACAAATACAGATAAGGAATCCTCTTGAGAAAGACCTTGTAAGATGTAAGATGAGTTAGTGCCCATCATGGTAGCTATTGAGTGGCTACGTGTAGTTACTAGGACCTTACTTCCTCCAGCACCTACTTGTATTAAATTCTTCAACTCTACCCATTTAACACGATCCTCACTCCATATGTCATCCAAGACAAGCAAGAACTTTTGACCAGTAAGTGTTCTTTTTAGATGGTTTTGTAGTTGCTCCATATCAAAGTTTCTAAAGTTTTCTTGGTGAAATGGAGTAGGAACAGAAGGACTGACAGCAGCAGAATTGAGGATTTTAACAAGCACATGCTTAAGTTCAAAATCATCAGATACACACACCCACATCTTTAATGGAAAAGACTCATCTATACTCTTATCATTGAAGACTGACTTTGCAAGTGTGGTCTTTCCCAAGCCTCCAATTCCCACAATGGGGATGACAGAGAGACTTGCATCATCACCATCAAGCAATAAGAGGCTCTCTAATTTTTTCTTTATCGTGTTCCCTTCCTATCACATCTGAATTAGTTACATGTGAATGAGTCAATTCCCTCCTTAGCACAACAAGTTTATCAATATCATTGGTTTGAAGGCTAAACTTATGCCTATCAGTTCCAACCTTGTCTAATCTCTTTTTGATATCTTTGATCTGATGTGCCATTCTTAAACGGTAAACAAAAGGATTAGAACATGAGAAGAAACGGCTTACCTTCCTTGCATTGCTACCATAAGTGTTGACCACATGCTTCCTTAAATCCTCACACTCAAAATCATCGATTATGTTTTCAACATCAGAGAAGACATGCTTAATCTGTCTCAGCCATTCACACAACTCATGGTTCTGCTCCTGCTTTTGCTCAGCATCCAACAACACAGCTTTGATTAATAACACGGTGTCTTTGATCTCTTGCAGATCATCATACACACCCAGCACCAGAGTAGCTTCTTCAACTGCACGAGAAGCAAGCTTCCCTATAAGTGAGTCTGCAACACAGAATAGCAGTGTTTCAGCCATTATTTTGTGGGAAAGATCAAAGAGGAGAGGATTAGTTTGTGCCACTAGAGCAGAGAGGAACCATAATTATACAGAGTCAAGTCAAAGGAAAACTATTATTAAGTCAAGCAAAACATGTTAGATATTTTCAGAGTAGTTGCATCATAAATTCAATGTGCTTATCTATCTGACAGGTACTCTTTGTTTCCATGTCAGGTTAGGTACATAATTCTTCACAAAAAAGTAACAGGTTATTTTATGAAAATTTTATAATAAATTAATTTTCAAAAAATCAATAAGGGAGTGTATTGGTCTGTATTATCATGTTAGGGTAACTAGTATAAGAAATCAATTGTTTGTATTGCACAAATTCTTCAATGGAAATACACAAATTTGGCTTTGTGTCAATCAATTCAAATGAAACATCCGTGAACCATAACCAATAAAAAAATTAAACAGTCCAGGCTTGACTTAAGAAAGAGAAGCTGTTGAAGCAATTACGTACCAAGGTTTACACGGCATTATCTTCCCCTTCGTTCTCCGTTAGGGTTTTCGATCTCCACCATCATTTATGAGACTGCACAGAAATTTGCTTCACGAAGGACATGTAACAGCTGAACTTCCCAAGGAAGCTTCAAGAGGTGAACTATGTAATATTTCTGCTATCATTGCTTTGCTGTGTGAAGGGGAAACGGATTGCTAGTTACATTAATTAGTTATATATACGAATCAATTTTCAAATTTTACAAAGTTCATTGAATACAATACACACACAGTCACAGTATTCACAAAACATGCAAGAAAGATTGGGTAGCTCGCAAACGCTCTACTCATAAAAAATTGGTAAAAATTGTAGCGTTTGAGGATTTATTTTAGAAATTCGAATAAGTACTGATTTTTTTTTGTCTAGCTTATTAAAGTCCGCGGCCTGCGTCGTAAAAATGTAGCGTTTAAGGATTTAGAAATCCGAATAAGTCCTAGATTTTTTTTGTGGAGCTTATTAAAGTCTGCTACTCGCGTCAAATTGGACCAAGCATGATAGCTAGAATTGTTAGATCTGGGAGAGATAACAGAGAAAAGAAATTTAAGTCACCGTTTGGGGTGGTTTCGAGTTTTCAGTTTTTTTTAATCAAGTTTTTACAACTCAAAATCAAAAACTGAAAACCACTTTTCAAAATGTTTGTTTTGAAAACCACACAAACAAGTTTTCAATTTTTTATTTTGAGCTATAAAAACTTTTAAAACTCTTAAAAAAACTAAAAACTAAAAACTCGCAACCACCCCAAACGACCCCTAAATATATGGAGCTCACCCAAACAAAATTTCCCTTCTCAATAGAAGAGAAATAGAGGAGAAATCTGCTCTTATACTATATTTCACTTCTACTAAATAATACGAGAAAAAAATACAATCTTATTTTCACTTTATATTTCTCTCCTACCAAATAATTTAATATTTTTATTAATTCACACATATTTTTTCTACTCCATTGCTCTCTTTATTTTTTTCACTATTTCTTTCCCCCCACCTTCAAACCTACTTTAACGGTGTATAGTTGTGGACATAAACTTTCTATTTAACAAAATGAAAGTATTTAATGGTATGGCTGTGTTTTTTTAATTACAAAAGTGAAAAACACAACTTTCTAGAGTTTTTTTCCCCAAAGATATTTGAAAGATTTTCAAACACTCACCCTGTTCTAGTGTTCTTCTCAGCACAACACAACCCTCTCCAATGTCTCCTCCTCCAACATGATTCAGGCCTACGCCTAATCTAATCACATACACGATTCACTTCACATTCACAATCTCAAAACTCCATTCTCAACAACTTCATATTCACAAGGGAACCACCCAACCTAACCCAGCATGCTGAATCCTAGGTATGCCACCCTCTTCTACTTACCTCGTATTCTCGCACCCTCATCCTCCTCCACCCTTCTCGTTTTCTTCCCCTATACAAAGTTCTACGCTCGTGGGCATCGCAAGAAAGTCGATAAATGTCTCACCTTTGACGACGCCGTTTCTTCCTTCAACCACATGCTCTACCTCCTCCCACCGCCACCCATTGAGAAGATGAACAAGCTCCTGGGAGCAATGGTGAGGCTGAAACGTTACAACGCCGTTGTTTCACTTTGTGCTCGTTTGGAGTTGAAGGGAACCACCAAGCCTTCCCTTGTCACCATGAGCATCTTGATCAACTGTTTCTCCCACTTGGGTCAAATGGGGTTTGGTTTTTCAGTGGTGGGGAAGATTCTCAAGAGGGGTTTTGAGTTGGATAGGCAAACACTCACTATTCTCATAAAAGGGTTGTGCTTGAAAGGTAGAACTGGGGAGGCATTGGATTTGCATGATGGTTCTGTGTCCAAAGGGTTCAGGTTTGATGAGGTTTGTTATGGGACATTGATCAATGGGTTATGTAAAAATGGGAAAACTAGAGCTGCAATTGAGTTGTTTCCAAAGATGGAGAGGTTAGGTGTTGCCCCTAATTTGATCATGTATAATACTGTTATTTATGGTCTTTGCAAAGATGGACTTGTCACTGAAGCTTGTGGTTTATGTGCTGAAATGGTTGCTAAGGGAATTGGTCTTGATATTTACACCTACAATTCTCTGATTCATGGTTTCTGCTGTGCTGGTCAATTTCAATCAGCTGCTAGGTTGCTGAATGAAATGGTACATGGGAACATCCAGCCAGATGTTTATACCTTTAATATATTGGTTGATGCTTTGTGTAAACTTGGAATGGTCACTGAAGCCCACAATGTGTTTGCTGTGATGATCAAAAGAGGTCAAAAGCCTGATGTTGTTAGTTACAATGCTTTAATGAATGGTTATTGTTTGTGCAACAGTGTAAATGAGGCTAAAGAAGTGTTTGATAAGATGGTTGAGAGAGGTCTGTCGCCTAATGTTATCAGTTATAGTACTTTGATTAATGGATATTGCAAGATTAAAATGGTGGATGAAGCCATTATGCTCTTAACAGAAATGCATAAGAAAAAATTAGTTCCTGATACTGTAACTTATAATTGTATCCTTGATGGTTTGTCAAAATCAGGAAGAAACTTGTATGAGTTGGACCTAGTTGAGGCAATGCGTGCTAGCGGTCAAGCCCCTGATTTAATCACTTACAATATATTGTTAGATGATTATCTCAAACATGAGCACCTTGACAAGGCAGTTGCCTTGTTTCAGCACATTATTGACATAGGAATTTCTCCAAATATACGCACATATAATATACTTATTGATGGTCTTTGCAAAGGTGGAAGACTAGAGGCTGCACAAGAGATTTTTCAACTTCTTTCTGCGAAAGGGTGTCATCCAACTATCCGAACATATAACATTATGATCAATGGACTTTGTAAAGGGGGTTTGTTAGATGAAGCAGAGGCCTTACTTTTGAAAATGGTAGACAATAATTGCCCTCCTAATGTTGTAACTTTTGATACCATTGTTCGTGCTGTTATAGAGAAATAATGAGAATTGTTGGCCCAATGAAACTTCTTCATGAAACGGTTGCTGAGAGTTTTGACTCTGGGAAAATGATATGAAAAGGTTAGATTCTTCAGTTCTAATCTAATTTCTACTTCTTTTCATGTTCAATTTGTTTGAAGCTATGAATAGTTAGAAGATGCTCATTTCTTGTGTCAAAGAAGTCAGAGTATACTGTGGCTTGACTGTTTGAAGAAGTTTTGATTAATTTATGTCAAAATTAATTGACCTTATGTTTTTGCCATTGGTTAACTTTTGGAGTCTTGACATGACCATCATCCTCTTCATTTCTATGTATTCTTAATCTGATTTTTTGTCCTTATATTCTCAGTTATTATCATGGATTAGAGCTTTTGATAATATGTTTTTATCATGCAACAAATGTAGTAGTGACTGACATGATTGTCCTGCCTACCTTTTTGCTAACAAACGCTTGTCTCTTTTTAGGTTCCTATGCCTTTTCCAAAATTTTGTGCATTGTGTTTACAAGTAGGAAAAAAATTAAAATCCACACCTTGTGTGTGCCATGCCTTATTTTAGTGGCAGTGGTTCTTTCTAGAATCTGCTTTCAAGTGATTTTATCTGATTTAAATCCTGTTGGAAAATTAAACCTTCAGAAGCATACAAGGCTCAGGTACGATGGATGATTTGGTTCTGCTGGACTAAAATCTCCGCTGGATTGCTGCTATTAACCGGGCTCTTCTAATAACAGCGATTGGTAGGTGGTGTTTCTCCCTCTAAGGGAATTTAGATTATATCAATTGTAGTAATTTGGTCTCCCTTTCTTCCATTCCAAACTGTCAGGTTTAAGTGGTGTAAGTGCCCAAGATCCAAGGGTGGGTCTCCACATCTTTGCCGGCGGTCACGGTAAGCTGCTTCTTCATCACCGCCTGGAATTGTATCTCTTTCGTGAATCTCATTCTATTTATGTGAATGTGTTCTTTCATTTTCAGATCTCTTATACTGCTTTTTCTTATTTTCATTCTTCATTCTCTTCATTTGGAGTATCTTGAATTGGAGGTATGTATTTTTCTGTTCTTCGTACTACAATTTTTGGCTCTGTTTTTTGTGGTGGATTTCTCTTTTTTCGAGTTGTATGTATTTTAATTTATTTTCTGTTCTAAGCTATTTGGTGTGTATATATTAGATTTGAGTTGAATTCATTCTTTTGATGTGTGTATTCTCTGTGTTTAATGCTTTATTCTCTTGGTTGAGTTCCTATATAGCATCTATTTTGTGTGTATATATGCAGTTTTTTTTCCTCTGATGATTATGAAAAAAGGGTCACTCAAAACTGAAGGATGCTGTAATGGATGATCTGAGGGCAGTGAAGGAAAGAGACCCTGCTTGCATAAGCCATGCACATTGTTTCTTGAATTTCAAAGGCTTTTTGGCTTGCCAAGCTCATAGGGTGGCTCACAAGTTGTGGTCACAGGGAAGGAAGGTGTTGGCCGTGATGATTCAGAACAAGGTTTCTGAAGTATTTGAAGTAGATATCCATTCAGGAGCCAAGAATGGATGTGGGATTTTGCTAGATCATGCAACTGGGATTGTGGTGAGAGAGACAACTTCGATTGGGAATAATGTGTCAATTTTACATAGTGTCACATTGGGAGGGACTGGTAAGGTTTGTGGGGATAGGCACCCAAAGATTGGTGATGGGGTGTTGATAGGTGCTAGAACTTGTATTTTGGGGAATATTAAGATTGGTGCTGGGGCTAAAATTAGTGCTGGTTCAGTGGTGATAAAAGAAGTGCCTACAATTGTTGGGAACCCAGCTAAGTTGGTGGGAGGGAAGAAAAACCCTATTAATCTGGATAAGATTCACTGCCCTCCAAGAAGTTCCAAGCACACATGGCTTTGGTGTGATCACCACGTGTTGGGATGGTAACTGAATTAATAATTTTGGATCAGTAGATGCAGGTTGTAGCTATTTTGAATTGTATCTGATTAGAAGCAAGCACTTGGATTTTAAGACTAAATTTTACACCAATAAGATGTTAGGGGTTTTTGGTTGGCCGTGATTCTGGTGTAATTGATTGTTTTGTATGATCTTGCTTTCCATGGTGTGGTTGTTATTTTCCTTCTCTGTATTATTCTCTTGCTTTGATTATCTCACTAGCAATCTGTCACACCAATCCTTCCTTCATGAGTATAAATTCCCCTTATTGTCTCTCTTGTTTGTTACATTAAGTCCTGATCCTATGCTCCCCTTATTTTGAATATTTAAATAGATTACTGTATTGTGTTAAAATTTTGTGATTGAGTTAATGTGGTTTTAAAATTCTTAATTATGTCTATATAGGATGTCTTAAGCAACTTAAAGGCTCTGTGCTTAAGTGACTTGCATGCATAAAGGGTTTAGGGGCAATGATGGGCCCGTGAAATGATGTTGACAGAGTAGAGATAGTGTGTGTGGGGTTTTGGATATGGTTCAGAAGGAATTGGAGAATAAGCAGCGTGAGGTTGATGAAAGAGATGAGATTGAGCAGGTGAAAGTGAGCCGTGAGAATGAAATTGTTGAGTTGCAAGGAGAAGTGGATAGACTCAGGGGTGTTGTGGAAAACTTGAGAGAATTTGAAGAGAAAAATGAGCAATTGCTTTCTCAAGTTCAGCATTATAAGAATGCTGTTGATGGAGTGAATCTTGAAAAGGATGACATCAGAAAGGGATTAGATGCGGAGAAAAATAAAGTGGAGAACTTGGAGTTGCAGCTTGCAGGGATGGAGAGAAAAATTGAACAAGCTGAAGCTGAGTTGAGTCAGATGAGGAGTGAGCAAGAGAAGCTAAATGAGAAAAACAAGGTGCTGGAAAGCCAAGTGGATGTTTTGATGAAAGAAAAGGATGTGTTGCAGATTAGTCTTTTTGAGTCCAAACAAGAGTGTGATGATTTGAGAGCTAAGTTTGAATCTTCCTGCATCAAATCAAACCCATGCCCTGGCAATGTTGAAGAGTACTACTGCTGCACTTGTGTATCATAAGGAGAATGCAGAAGTGGTGCTCAATGACAAGAAGCATGGGGAAGAAATTCAGCCATATGCTGAAGAATTGGATGCAATAAGGAAGGCATTCAATAAATCCTGTATCAAACATTACATGTTTGATATGGAGTGAATGGAGGAGCTGAGATTGCCAATTTTACATTGATATCATTTTTAATGAAGTTGCATTTTTATTATACCCTCAATGATTCATAGAAGACTGAATCCTTTTACAGCTACTTTGACATATATATGCATGCTGGAACAAGAGGTCTAGAAACAAAAAATAACAAAAGTAAGTTCAGATTTGCTGGCTGATTTCCTTTAGTAAATTGTTATACTTTCTGATTTTCATTTGTTTTTTTTTTTCCAAATCTTTACACTTTCATACAGGGTATACCAATCAAATTAGGAACATTGTCGATATTCATTTTTAACAGAAAATCATTTGAGATACTCTCTAAAATTAGTTGTGATGTATCAATTTTCTGGCAGGCTGTAATTGATGTAAAAATGGCAAACGATTAATTGATTGGATTACATTTCAGTTTTACTCTTTTTAATGCAATTCGAATCTGTTTTTACTGTGTGCTTGCTTGGTTGTAAATCCCATCCTGTCACAAGATCATTAAAGCTGGTTTCTGTGCAACATAGAATGATGCTTCCTTCTCTTGATATAAAGTCATGAACATGAAGGGTTCCTTTTGTACCAATAGCTGTTATATCCATTGTCAAGTTTGCCAAGAAAGAGCAATGAAAGGTTGCTACTTTCCCATCTTCCCAGTATAGAGATGCCCCACAATCTAATATCACTCCATCTCTATTAAGCACAGGTTGACGCAAGGCTATTACTGTTTTGGGTAGTTCATAGTTGGCAGCCAATAGGATTGCCCTTATGCAATACCAAAGGGAAATAATGGGATAATTAATTCACAGCAAATACACTACTGTCACTTTGGCATGTAGGCAGGCATTTTGATTGGTCTAAGAGGCGGGTTGAGACTTGAGATAATTAGTATGAATATTGAATTATTATTACGTGACTTTTTTACTGTGTAATATATTGAGATAATTAATAACTCTTCTCAAATTGCTTCCCTTTCTCTGCTAAGCAGCATTTCACAGCAACTGAAGTTCCATCACTAGGCAAAACAGCCTTGTACACTTTGCCAAACCCTATTAAGAATATTTTTCCTACACGCGTTTAATTTCACTACTTTTTTTAGAAAAAAAATTCATTGTACTATTTTATTGGAGATCTTATTTCTATTTGATGTTACATGATTATATGTTCATAATTTGGATGCATTTTACAATAGATTATAGTTAATATTAATTATATAAACGATACTATTATAAAATTAATACCATTTTATAGTTATTATTATGTATAAGATAGTTAAATTAAAATAATTTATCATTAAAAAAATAATGTCTTTAGTTAATATAGTTAAATTAAATTAATTTATCAAGAAAAAATATATAGAAAATAATTTCAAATAACAGCTTAATAAAAAAATATAAAAAATTTATTGTTTTTGTTAATATTTAAATATTTAAATAAATTAATATTGAAAACATGTTCTTTTCAATAATTTTATCATTAAAAAGTACTTTTCTAATTTTATCCAAATACCACTTGTCTTTTGAATAGGAACTTCTGTAAATATTATTCAAACATCAAAATAAATAAAAATAACTTATCTAGAAGTAACTTTTAAAAAAGAATTTTTTTAATAAATTCTTCTCCAAAAATTCTTTTTAAAAAGCGTAACCAAATAGAATACATGATGTCTGCTCCTACCTGTTTTAGTTGCAGGTTTCCTTTCTTCAGGTAGCACATACACTAGAATCAAGGTTCATGAAAGTGGGCAGGGATGTATACCAGCAAGAGGTTCATTAAGAATGGGAAAATGTTGCTATTTTAGGTCCGTTCGAGGTTGTTAATTTTTAGTTTTTGATTTTTAAAAATTTTAAAATAAATTTTTATATCTTAAAACTAAAAGCTGAAATCTTTTTATAGTTTTTAAAATATATTATTTGAAAATTACAAAAAGGGTTTTCAATTTTTATTTAAAATTATAAAAACTTGATTTATAATTTTTAAAAATTAAAAACTAAAAACTCGTAACTAGCTGAACGGACCTTAGCTTTTGAAATAAACAAGTTTTGCGCATTCTCTTCAATAGTCAAATATCTTGATTTGTTGTATTTTTTTTGGGACGAAATCTTGATACGAAATCTTGATTTGTTTTTTTTTTTTTTTCGAAAAATCTTGATTTGTTGTATACAACTATATAAGGTGGGTTATGGGCTTATGGCCACCCTTTTAAGAGGTGGGCCTAATTGATGATTCAGGCATGTGAACGTGGGCTGGCCATTGCTTTTCCCACCATTGCTATTTCTACCCCCGTGTGTGTATATATATATATATAATAAATTTTTTTCCTAACTACCCCACCCCTTTCGAACACCAATTGTTTGAACGGGAATAAAATTGGCTTACAGACAAAACTGTAAATCCCGGATAATCCGCAAGACATTTTTTACAGACACATATGTTTGGAATTAGTTACCGAACAACTGTGTCTACAAGCTATTTTTTAAAAAAAAAAAACTTACGGACACAAGTGTCCGGGAACTAGTCCCGGACAGAGTGTCTATAAGTCAATTTAAAAACAAAAATTGGTGTATGGACACCCATGTCTGTAAACCAACCCAAAGCTAACCTTATACTTTCTTTCTCTCATAACACACATTGGCAACACAAGTTCGATTTTTGTTCACCTTGGAACACACACACACATTGCCAACATAGATTCGATTTTTGCTCACCTTAGAAGAGGGAGAAGGGGAAAAGGTTGGATGAGTGTGGGATGAGAAGGGAGTGGGAGTGATATGAGAAGGGAGTGAGGGAGGGTGCGGGATGGGAAGAGGGAGAAGGGGAAGAGGTTGGATGGGTGGGGTGGTTATGGGATGGGGGAGAGGAAGGGAGAGTGAGAATGAGTGGGTGGGTGGGTGGTGAACGGTGGGGGGAGAGCAAGAAGGGGTGGGAAACGATACGCTTGGGGAGGGGGAAAGGGAGAAGGGGACGGGTAGATGGGGAAGAAAAAAGGTGAGGGGTGGGAAAAGTAAAAGCCATATGGGCTATGTGCAGCCCATTTAAGAATAGGTGGACATTTTTGTCCTTATGGACTTTTTAACCCTGGCCTATGTGAACTACAATTAACAAGTAGCTTGTGTGGACTAACTCACGTTGACATGGATTTGACTCCTCAAAAGTAAATTAAATGAGAGATTCATTTTAAAGAGCAAAGTAAGAAGTAGTAGCTATTGATTAAGGGTCGTTTAGTTTACAGTTTGGTATAATTGATTTTGATAGATTTATAGAATCAATTGTAGGAAATGAATGAAGCATGATTTATGAAACACGATGGACAAAAGTGATTTAAAATAAATTTTACATAATTGATTTTGACTGTTCCGAACTGGGAAGTGGAAACGAAACATGCATTGAAAAATCAATGGTGGAGATTATAATTATATATGAACACATGTACAATAAATCATGATGTTTAAATCTCACCTATTGATTTTTTAGTAAACTAGCAGATCAGTTCCTGATTTTTAGGGCATCATGCACTTTAGTCCCTAACTTGTAAAAAATCTCATTTTAGTCTCTGACTTTACTTTCTATCCAACACTTTAGTCTAAAGTCCTAAATCCTAGGGATGATCATGGGTTGGGTCAACCCGACGGATTGAACCCGACCCAATTTGATGGGTCCGGGTTGGCCGGGTTCTTGGGTAGACCCGGCCCAATAAAAATGAACCGAGCACGGATGGTTCGGGTAACGTGTTTGGGTTTTGCCAACCCGACCCGACCCGAGTAAAGGTTTTTTTTTCCCTTCACCAAAAAATAGACATATATACAAAAAAGTTGTTTTGGGCCTTTTTTACCTAAGAAGCTATTTTTTTGTCAAAGATTTTTTTTTTTAGCCCAAGAAGCTTTTTTTTGTCAAATCAAATAATTGTTTTAAAAAACTATTTTTTTCTGGCCCAAAACAAAAGGCCCAACCTGACCAACCCACCCGACCCGACCTATGTACCCTCGGGTTGGGTCGGTTTGACCCATAAATTTTTCCCACCCGAACCGACCCAACCGGTCTCCTTGTCTCGGGTCGGGTCCAAAAAAATCTCAAAGTCGACCCAACCCGACCCGAGATCACCCCTACTAAATCCTATTAAGTTGGTGCTGATGTATCATGTTAAGTGACACATAGGTTGCCTAGTAGGATAAAAAATGACATAATTTCTCCCATTTTTAAGGTTAGAGACACCGATGTGTCTTTTTAATGTCATATTCCTAATCTTCTTCTAGTCGGTCTATGAGGAAAATGACGTTAAAAAAACATATAAGTGTCTCTACACTTTAAAAAGATAGGGGGAAAATGACATCGATTTTTCCTATTAGACAATCTATGTGTCATTTAATCAACGCCAATTTAACATAAACTTAGAACTTTGGACTAAAGTGTCTACTAGTTTTTTTAAATCAATGGTTTATTACACTCTAAAAAATGACTCTCTTGTTATAGGGGAACTAAATTCTATTGACGTTCTACAATTATACACGAATTAGAAAGGTCTCTCCCACTATGGAGCGATCAAAATAAATAGGTTATGGTTGATTGGCTGCATTTAACTAAAGACGTAACTGGTTTGCCTGTTGTGTGGAAAAATGGGTGGAAGAGGCACTACTCCACTTCAAGTGCCTTTATCTGTGTTATTATTATTATTTTCGTTGGAAGGCAAAATATAAAAGAAAGAAATCATAAATGCATGCTTATAATAGGATTCTATCACAATCAGTAGCTCTCCAATAATCCATTACCTATGTGCAAGATTAACAGATGCAATTTGACAACCGAGAATCATGAATAATGTTAATGGAATCGCCTTTTCCATTTATTTTTTTTGGATTGAATCTGTTTAACTTCTATATATATATATATATATATATATATATATATATATATGTTATACTATGTTTATGATCGCTAAGAAGTATTTAATTTGATTTAATTTAGAGTATGAAGGTTTTTTTCCCCCTTCAAATCTTTCAGTAAAATTGTAATTATTCGAGTTCGATAGGATGAGTTCATTCAAGAATTGAACTCGAAATTTTGGTTAAGGGAAATTAAACTTTCACCTAAACCATAAGACGTTGGTGTGTGATAATTATGTTAT